>OY101444.1:33897798-34105298 GCA_956483585.1 Gymnocheta viridis
AGTCATAAAATGCTGTAAATAGGTACATATGTACATACATACATACATATGTATGTATTATATTCATATAACTTGTATAGATAAGTATGGAGAACGCAATAGAACGATTTTGCGAAGAATATTTTCAATGAACCTATCAAATATTTATACTCATTTTTCGTAGTGCCATTGATGATAATGATGATGATAATGATGTTATTTAAGTTGGTCAAAATAAAGAAAATATTTATGTGCGTATGTATGTAAGTTCACCGTTGTTATTGCGTTTACTGTCAATATGTCACGTGTCGTATAAGGTTTTTACAAAAGCTTACAAAACGAAATTAAAATGTAATAAAATTCAATCATTTTAAAATGTTTCAATTATCGATGATTGTTTACAATCACCACAACAGAATTATTTATAAATGATTCATTTGTTTTTGTGTAGTATATATTTATGTATATATGTACATATATTTCTGTCATATGGAAACCACTTTTTCACTTTTTATTGAATTTCTTTTTTGCATAAATTATTTTTTATATGTATATAATATGTAAATACATATGTATATAATATGTAAATATATATGTATGAATGTACATATCTATGTAGCACACAATTCCATACTTATTTATATATGATACATATTTTTTGCGGTCGATAATTTTTTTTAACATTGAAAAACAAATTACTTTTTCTTCACGGTTCTTTATATATATTTTTAGATCATCATTTGCCTATCCTTTAAATAAACACTTTCAATAATATTTTTATTTTGTTTTTAAAAAGAACTTTTTTGTTTGCAATTTTTTAAATATTTTGTGTAGAAAAACCCGATTTTATTTTCCTCGACGTTTGAAAAGAAGTCAAACAACAGAAAACCAAAACACAAATGACGTTTAAATAAAAGTGTTGGAATGTATGCTACAATTGTACCATTTCTAATACACTCGAATGTGTGTTGGTACACCGGAACACAAAAAGGTTTTAGGTATAAAGTATTAAGAAAACATATACTGATAGATTCTCGTAAAAGTTTTCGCGGGAAACGAGTGATTGAAGATAAAACAATGTGACTTAAAAAAAAATAAGGATATCTTCATACAATCGTTCCGAAAATTATTTGTCAATAAACAAGAATTACTGGAAGGGTGTGACTTAAAGCTTGGAAATATCTGAAATTTAGATTTCACTTTTTATATAACATTAAAGATAAAAATGTTTTTATGGCTATTACGGAGTTCTTACGGAAATTCAGGGTTTCATACGAATTGTGTTGAAAAATTTCAGGCTGGTGAATTTCTTAACGAAATTTGCCAGTACGGGCTATTTCACATTTATTTACTATTGCAGTGAAGACTTTTTCCGTAAGCTAAAGCAAAAATCAATGTTCAAACTTGTACTCCGTACCATCCCTTATAATAAAAATTTATCGCTTTTTAAAACCGCAACAAAAAAACAAAAACAAGTCAAATCGTTTCATACGACATCACTGCCTGCAGTGGTAGTGTAGAAACGACCGATTTACATCAGTAAGCTGTCAGTCTAAACGATAAACATTGTTATCGAAAGTTTTCCTCGTTTTACTGCTGTGCGGCGACTTTGTGAAAATTATTTCCATTGATATCACAATTATTTTTAAATAAAAAGGTGCAGATTGCTTTATAAAGTCAATTTAAGTGTAAAAGCTTTTATATAATCTCTTTTTCTTAAGAAAGCGTAATTTTGTCATAAGGCCATAGTTACCTTTGGCTTAGCCAATTGATCTAACCTAAAAAAATTGTGATAAATCTAGCTACCTTTTGTGCACAATTTATCTGCTCCTATTAATTATATTTTTGTTTAATTTTTTTCTTTTGCAGTTTATATAACTATGACTGCCCAATTTTTTAATCGTATCGGTCAGTTGGGTTTGGGAGTAGCCGTTCTAGGTGGTGTTGTAAATTCTGCATTATATAATGTCGACGGTGGTCACCGTGCTGTTATTTTTGATCGCTTTACTGGTGTTAAAAAAGAAGTTACTGGCGAAGGTACACATTTCTTTATACCCTGGGTACAACGTCCCATTATTTATGATATTCGCTCACAGCCCCGCAATGTGCCTGTTGTGACTGGTAGTAAGGACTTGCAAAATGTTAACATTACTTTACGTATCTTGTATCGTCCTATTCCCGATCAGTTGCCTAAAATTTACACAATTTTGGGTCAGGATTACGACGAAAGAGTATTGCCATCTATTGCACCGGAAGTACTGAAGTCAGTAGTGGCACAATTTGATGCCGGCGAATTGATTACACAGCGTGAGGTAAACAAATTTTAAAAGCTGGGGCAAGCCAAGCTTTCAAGATTTGTAATATAAATTTGAAGTGTGTATTAAAATGAATTTTCGTTTTAGATGGTTTCTCAAAGAGTTTCGGAAGATTTAACAGAACGTGCTAAACAATTCGGTTTTATTTTGGATGACATCTCGATTACTCATTTAACTTTTGGTCGCGAATTCACTCTGGCTGTTGAAATGAAACAAGTAGCACAACAAGAAGCTGAGAAGGCCCGTTTCGTCGTTGAAAAGGCCGAACAACAAAAATTGGCTACAATTATTTCCGCTGAGGGCGATGCCGCTGCTGCCCAACTTTTGGCCAAGTCATTCGGTGATGCTGGTGATGGTCTTGTAGAATTACGTCGTATTGAAGCTGCTGAAGATATTGCCTACCAATTATCCAGATCACGTGGTGTTGCTTATCTACCAGGCAATCAAAGTACCCTTCTTAATCTTCCATCCAATTTGGCTCAATAAACTTTATTTTCGAAATTGAAGTTTTAGCATTTATATGTTATCTGTTTGCAGTCGTATGGCCTGCAACACACCACATACTTTTTTCGTAAAAAAGTAATTTTTTTGTAAAGAACTATTGAAAAATAAACTCGCTAGAAGAGTTTTGTTTTGAGCATTTTTTATATTAGTGTTAAGTTAATTTTGGAACATTTCTAACGTTAACTTCTAATATTGGGAACGCATGATTAAATTAACTTTCTAAGAATTTCTAATCTGTTCTTAGGCTTAAAAGGATATATTTACATTGCTTAATATCCAAAGCCTAACAAATATACAACTTTAACTTTAATTGTTAAGAAAATTAAATTCTTTTGAAAGTAAAATTATTGTGCATTATTAATTTTCGTACATTTGTTAGTTATGCTACCTAATAAAAATAAATAATTTAAACAACTAGTCTTTATTTCGAAATGTTAAATAGTAAAAATTATTTTTTTTAATGTAAATAAATGCATTGAAAAATTCCAACTGATAGCCTAAACATCAATCATGGTTCTTTGGATTTAGGAAAACTGGTTTAATGTGGCCACAAGAGGGTGTAAAGTTTTGATGTACCACAGCATCGTGGGAACTGTAAAATTCTATGCGGTGTATTTTCTTTACTCCTTCCCGAAATTCTTTGACATGTTTATTGATTTTTATTAAAGAATCGGAAGCATTAGGGTCTTCGGGATACAGATCATCACATGGCAACAAACTCACTTGACCATCTTTCAGTTTATATTGCACGGGCAAGGTAACTATGCTACCTTTTAACGAACGATGTTGAGCAAAATCTTTGACTTTTTCAAGTTCAGTAAAGCTTAATAGACGCAACAACTCGTAGACTTGTGGTGGTGGCAACCATATTTCTTTGTTGAAATAGGATTGCAGGTAATCGGTCGGTGTTTTCACTGAAAATCACGGAGAATAATTAATGTAAACATATAAATTTTTTGATAAATTCAAATTATTTCTATTAAGAAAGTAAGGTCCAATATTATTAGACCGTGGTATGTACATATGTTACGTATGTAAAACTTATTGATATTGTTTATCTTATTCGTACATATGTATGTATGTATAGAATATAAAAATAGAGTTTACCGAAAAATTTTTGACCTCATGTTTTTCCGGCATCACATTAGGAGTATTTTCTGATGCAACGATAAAGAAAGCTGTATCAAAGCTAAAGAAAACTTGTTTAAAATTTTTATCTTAAAAAACTCATAGGTTTACCGTTTTTTGAAAGAAGATGGCGTAAACCAATTGGACCATTCGTATAAGCTCCATAAATCAGGTACAATATCCAATTCTTCACATAAGGTCATAAACTTACTGGCATCATTGTGCACTAAAGTTTGCCAATGTTTGCGATCAAAATCCTCTTTAAAACTTCCATAACCTTTGCCATATGGTGATGTCAAAGAATTACGACCGCGACCAAAAATTATGCCAAGTTCTTCAAAAGTTTCACGAATGGCTGTTATTCTTAAAGATAATTCTCTAGAAGAAAACAGTAGTTAAGATTAATATTATTTCGGCTTGCTGTGTAATAAGAAACCACAAAATTGAATAATTCTTGCAAAAAGCTATCGACAACAAAATATAGGGATGGAGACAAGAACATATAATCTATCCACAAAACATATTAAAACAATGGGATAGATCTAGAAGTATATACATACATACATACATATTTAGTCCTTTAATTTATAGTTGAACGCATAGCTATCTGAAAGTAAATCCTTCCAAATACAAAAAATTTCATGATTGGTTCATAAATAGACGAGTTCTGAGGGAACAAATATTAAATAATACAGACGTATTGATAAGGAAGTTTGTTAAAAAGATGATTTTAAAGTACATACATATGTATGTATGTGCAACTTGTTGCCTACCTTTCCAAAACATCGGCATTATCATCTTTAAAAATGTTTGATTTATTACCTTTAACAAGAGTTAGAGGTTTAAGTTGGTCTTTTGTTACACCCAACTTTTCAAAATGTTTTCGCCAAAGTGGTGTTTCGTCAGCTGTCTCACATACTCCGCCTGGGAACACTGAAGAATTTGGCATAAAAGTGGCATTTTCCTGTCTATTAAAAAGTAAAACTCTAAAATCAGCCCGTTTTTCAAATTGTAATTTATCTTTCGCTAAAATAATTAAAGAAGATGATTTGCGAAAATCCATAGATAATTGTTTAGTCATTGAGAAATTGAAATTTATATTTTTTTTGTGTTTTCCGATTTTGTTGATTCCAATCATGGATATATAAACAGGTGGCATTACAACGCCATATGATAATTTTTTGCTCTAGCAGAAGGTAAATCCACAACAGGTAGTCTCATCCGAATTCGCCTTGAAAATTAGAGCAGATGTGTTAAAAACGGTTGACAAATTTATGAGAGAATTAAACAAATTAAAAAAATAAAATATGTATGTACTCGTATGTATGTATGTATGCCTTGGGAATATGTGGATATAAAAATGGCTAAGGACAACTTTACATAGAAAGTATTTCGGACGCGACATCAGCAACCGTGTCTGCAAAGTCTCAAATAGTGCGGAATGTGTTCCTAATATATCACGTCAGTTTGTTAGACACGCAGGTGACAGAAGCAGCAGTTGCAGCTCCTGCAGCTCCAACCATATCAGTGTCAAATACTTATATTTCCGTTACTAATACAGCAACGCCAGCCACTTATTTACCCCATGCTAATGTTACGGCCACACAAATTACCTGCAGGAGTAATGCTTGGTGTCTGCAAGTCAAAGCTTAGTTACACCCATTCGCATTACAATCGCGTCGGTTACAGCTACTGGCACTGTGACTACGGTTACTGATATAAATACTACGGAATACTTTGATCATAGCACATCTGTAAGTCGCAACAGTTCATCACCTGCCACTACATTTATATCACCAGCACTACTTGCATGGCGGATGGTCCTGCCAAGTGCAATTAATAAATGCCATACCACTTCGATTCCGACAACTACATAATAATCTCAGGGTATTATTAGCTTTCCATTTTCCGCTGATGGTTCAGTTGGTACTATTAGTGGTACGCCGGTTGGTAGTGCTGCTTCAGATCTATAGTCTACTGATATTGATAAGCAACACCAAATAAATAGTTTATAAAATGGAGCACAATGTAAGAAGTTTTTTTGTATGAAACAAGTCATTTAAAATAAAAAACTTTTTAGTACATGAATAATTGTTTCTCTTTTTTATGAAAATAAACAAAATAATTTTAAAAATTTTGACAACCAAAATTCAAGCGAATTGAGTCACCTGATCTCTCGAGGCCACCTGTTGTGATTTCGTCTTGCTCTAGCATTGTTTTTCCAATCTTATGTCAGTTTTATTTTTATTAGAGATGGTCACCGCTCACGTGATTAGCGTGAGTCGTCCTAATTAATTATTGCTTTCAATTACGTGAGCGTGCATTAACGCAAGTACAAATAAATTGAGCGTGCATAAGTAGATTTTTGACGTGATTGCTGCGAGATTATTTTGTTATTTTTTCGTATACTTTTTTAATTAATATTTCTACGTAATTACTTAAATTGTTTTAAGTTTATGTTGTAAGGAATTGTTTGGCTCAAGTTCAAATCTTACTTTACTCATTTCTTTATTGATTTAAGAAATTTTTTTGATAAACTAAAATTATTTTTATTAAGAAAGTATTATTGGAACAGTCTATTCATCAGACTAGCAGAATGTATCAGTAATAATAATATTATTTTAATTTAAATTTTTTCTTGATTATTTCGTGAGTGGGAGTTTTCGTGACTGTGCGTAACTTTTTTGCCTACTCACCTGAGCATGCATGAACGGGAGGACGTGCATGAGTAAAAATTTTTATCGTGAGTGTTAGTGAGAAATCACTCACGATCCTATTTTTAGTTTATATTTACAAAATATTCAAGCTTTTGTTTGTTGTGTTTAAAAAATTCAATGGTTCTGTTAACTTATTTTATTTAATTTTTGTTTACAATCATTTTTGACAGAGGCTTAGACTTTACACAAACAAAAATTCGTTTACTTGTTGTATTGCTGTAGTTGTAGCACTAATAATGCCACCTGTTTATATTATCATTTTTCGAATTAAACTCAAATTGTAAGGGTATCCCACTTTCAAGTTATATCTATTTAGAATAATTAAAAATAATACAGAATTAAACCGGTTTTTAGTCTTTTATGTAAATTTTGGGGTAAAAATAAAAACCTTAAAAAGGTACACTGGCGTTTTTAAGTTAGTTTAAATATAAAATCAAATTAAATTTACATATCCAACAACTTATTTAACAATAACATAGAATTTCAAATCAACATGTACTGATATATATACATATTTTATTTATAGCAGCTACATACAATAGCTCAGGTGATAAAATCGGACGTATCCTCTGATTGTCAAACACCACATACAAAAAAACATAATCAATGTTTGTATATGGTGCTTGACAAGGCAAATTCATAACAGGTAGACTTTCCTCAATTCGCTTTGAAAAATACTTGTTTTCTTTGTCAAAATCAACGTCAAACACAATATATAAATTAAACATAAACCAATTTTAACAAAAAAAAAAACAGTTCAAACCGAAGCATGAACTAATCAAGTTGCAATTTTAATGACATTTACCATGATATGATTTGCTTATTGTCCAATTAAACAATATTATAATATCTGATATAATATTGCAATAATACTAATATTGAAGTCCACACGTAATATAATTCTCTCTGCTATGAAATTTGACGTTTGCTGATAGAAATATATTTGATATTACATCAGGTATAGATAGATAGACTCTATGAAATGCAAATAAGAAAAGGAAAAGAAACAAAATTCTTTGTAGAACAAAAAATGCAATTATTTTGCCATTTTGCTTTTGTACTTTTTGACAGCTTCGAACTTAAAAGCAGTATCGCTGTAGCTTCGACACCACCTGTATTATTCTACCATGCTATAGCCAACGTGTATTTAACTAGGTGGCAGTATTAGTAAGACACTTACACTAAAGCAAGAACAACAGGCATTTTTGTTAGTGTTATTTCTTTGTTTCTGCCAAAAACATCTCCCATCAAACAAAGAAAACAGATACAATGTGTCTAACAGCCATACCTAAATCAGAGCGTTGAGCGTCGCGTTAGCAACAAGGTACGTATTTGCAGTACATTCAGAGTAAATTTTTTTCTTCGAATATATTGAAAATACCACCCCCTCGGCCAGTGGGCTTTAAAAAGCACCTGCTTGACCAGCAAAGTCCACACAGGTGTCAATTCTTGTACATAATCTTACAATTTTGCACAACACCTTGCTTAGTGCCCTTTCACATGTCGACAATTGAAAAACAGACAGACGAAGTTTGTTGAAGAAGGGGCGAAGATGCAGAGTTTGTAGTACACGACCCTCTGTACCGGACATTTTTTGTTTCTCTTTTTTTATTTTCGCAATTATCACCTTGTTGCTTTATATCATATACATAGTAACTCAAGCCCAAGTCGTTTTTTTCGGGAGAATCTTCTAATGCCAATTTTGTGCAATAAACTAGTTTTTCCTTTTTTTTAAATCAAATTAAATTTTTGTGAAAAATTGTTTTATATGTTTTTTGTAATTTAAGTTTACCCCAGAATAAAATAAACATGTAATAATAAGTAAACAAACTGCGAAAATGGATGAAAAACGATTATGAGAAAATTGCTGTCTGTTTATTAATTTCCAATGTGTAAAAGCTTCAAGTAAGAACAAAAGAGAATTAAAAAAATGTTCGGCAAGAAATGTCGCATATGTGAAAGGTGACTAAGGTGTTTGAACCATCTAATCTCTGTTGCCAGTGGAAAATTTTTGTAGGGCTTCCACCAGGCAAGAAGAACGCGTCCGGACATTAGCTACACAACCAGGGTAATCATGACTGAATTTTGCTTTCTCTCAGACTTCCACTCTACCCTCGCAACCAGCTTTGTCATTTCGGCAACAGCAGCTAGTATCTTATGTAGTGTCCCGAAGTCTGAGCGCTGTTCGAGCATCAGGCGCTTAAACACCTATACTCTCTGCGTAAATTTTTGGTTTAACCACAGCCACTACGTGCGCCCTCGTATGTATTTTGATATTCACAACGTAAAACATAAGCCAAGCAAAAAAAAGTTAGTTGCCGTAGTGCTGCCACCTGGTTACCTATAACTTGTTTTCTTCAGCTGCTCACTAGTCCCGGTTCACAACTTCAACTTTTGCTGCTCAACTTCTTTTTAATTCCACTTTGCCAGTTGCCTTAATGTTCACACAGTAAAGCAAAGAAAGAAAAGGCAAATAATAACAAGCAACAAACTTCGTGTTTCTAATTACGAATGGCATACCAAAACGAGCTTCACGAGTACAAGCAGCTCCATACAAATACCACTCTTCTTTCCCCGCTCTCCAACAAACTCAAAAGTTGAGCAGCAAAAGCTGAAGTATGTGAACCGGCATCTATTAAACAGAAAGTTGCCTGAAAAATATTTAAACACAATTTCTTGTTTTTATACATACTTCTTGTTGTCGCCTGAAATGCAGACTGAACTGCGTACTGGGCTTAATTATGTAGCTAAGCCTTGGCAAGAGCTGTTACAAGTTTAACGTGGATTTCTATGTGTTTGTCTAGCATCATACCTAGAATGTATTGAAGATGTTGAAATTTGAAATATTCGTTGTTCACACTTGCAACATCTAGCAAATTATATTTAAATTTTAACACCGTTGTGTTAAGCCAAGACGAATTAATGATTTTATTTTTGAATTACCAAATTCAATACATTGTTGGACAGAAGTATGAATGTATGTATGTATGTATATCTAGTAAATCACCTGCAGATAATATTGGACTATGTGGTCCATTATAGCTGAAACGGACAAGTTACAACATGGTCCGATTGAGTATGTCTTTGAGTCATTGAGTATGTCACTTTCAAACATGAACTTATTGCTTTACGACAATTGTTCGTGCTTTCACGAACTTACTCGTGCCTAACAAACTAGTTGTGAGTGGTCCATTTTTAATGACATGGAGTAGTTTTTGGGTTAGTCCGATGTAATGCAAACCTGGACCATATGGTCCATTCCTAGGACATCGTAATGTTAAATAGACCATGTTTTCTACATACATTTGGGTTACTTTTGGACTAGTCCTAGTCCTTAATGGAGTATACTTTACATGCGTGTTTGCATCTGCAGGGTCGGCACAGGAAAAGTTGCAAAGTATGACTGCTTTTCCACAGGCAAAGTTTACTTAGACAAAGTCTTTTGAATTTTCTTTAAAACTTTGTTTCACTTTCTAAAACAACAGTGTAATATACATATGTACATATTAGTTCAAGCTACCATTTCTTCGCTAACCATGTCTTGATCCTAAGTAGAGAATACGCCCACATAGCCTTGTCAGTCACTGGCCAATGTGATTTTTTGAATTGAATCATTTACCATTTTGGTGATACTCTAAAATTTATCTTAGAAGTGTTTAAGCATTTAAAACATTTTATGTAGGTATGTTTACTTTACACACTTCGCTTCAACCTTTTACATTTAATTGTATATGCATACATGTACATACATAAATATATAATATGTAAATAGTATGTACATAACTTATAATAAATCACTCTACCATTATAATCCTGTCGTCAATAAAATCTCTTAACAGAGCATGACGAGTTCCTTCAGATACTACTTTGCAACAAGTGGCAGTTAGGGGATTGCGATTGTGTTTTCAATTCATACATATATACATACATACATACTTATGTACATAATTCTGCCATTAAAAGGGAGAGAAAAAAAATAAATAGGCATGTAACAAATACCCACTAAAACGACTGCTTCGCTATAAGCAGGTTTGTAAAGGACGGGTTTGTTGGTATTCCTTACAAGCTTAAAAGAAAAGTTAACGTAATTTTTATTATCTAATACATGGATGCCACAACAGTTATTGTAGACTTAAGGCGTTTTTTTAGAACTTGAGACTGAACACATTTTTTTCAGGGACCACCCTAATGTATGTAATATATACAAGTTTACTTAAATCTTAAGTTACTCAATAAAAAGAATTTTTAAAGTGGCCAAGTTAAACGTCCTAAGCGAACATCGTTTACAGAATGTTTGTTTGCCTCTACCCACATGACCAGCGACCGGAAACACACGAATGTTCGCGTAAGCGAAGAATTTTCGAAACAACAAACACTCAAAAAAATGCCGACAGTTTCGAAAGATATAAACTCTACTAATCTCTATAATTTTTCGAAAACATGGCGAAAAATGTTTAAAATGTTAACGTTCGCTGCAGCGAACTACTTTCGATTACTTCTCGAATATACACATTTTGTGAATGATTATTTTATGCACAATAGACGAACTGAAAGAAAATGCTTCGGTGGCCTTGTTCGCCGGGTCGAAGCTCAGCAGGGGTTCTTGCTTTTCTAATTATTATGTTCAATTTAGAAGAAAAAAATAAATCAAATGGAAATAAAGGTAAAAGGTGCACCCCACCATATAATGTCGAGAAGTTTGTTTTCAATTGTCATTTTACAATATCGAAATCTATTCGATTTCGCATATTTTATGGTTCGCTTTTGATATTTTTAAAGTTTCGCTGTTGATATCGTGACCTAATTTTCGAAATCGATAGATTTTTGAAACAAAATTGAGCGATAGGTATCTTTTTTCGATTAGATTGTCAATCTCAAATGTTTTCGAATTCAGATTCGAAACAAACAAATTTTCGGTAAATCGAAGAATTTTTGAAACATTAATGTTCAATAATTATTCGAAAGTCCGAAGGTTCGCTGCAATGAACTACTTTCTATAATTTCTCGAAAGCGTGATCGTTCGCGTGCGTGATTATGTACGTGACCGAGCATGAACATGAGCCTAAAACATAACCCACTTGACCAAGACTTTTGGTAATGATATCGATTTCAAATATATCTCGAATATTTATCGTATAAAACTTTCGATAATGATACTCAAAAATTAATCAAAAAAAGATTTTCGAATGTTTATTGTCGCGAAAATTTCGAGAATGGTTCAGATAAACGATCCTTAGTTACATCAAATATTATCGATAGTTTATCGAGCATGTTAGTTTCGAAAATTATTCACTTAGTGAGCTTTAATTTTTTTGGAATCTCAGGTCAAGTGGGAAAGGGTTCTAAGAATTGGTCAAAATCACATCAATCATTATGGTGGTATTAGTGAACATTTGCTTTAATATAAAATTTATATTTTTGACATGCTTGACGAGTGATTTTGATGAATGTATTGCTTTTACTCTTCATGCACGTACAAGATTTAAGCGATATTTCAAACAAAGCAGGCGCTAAAAATGTCGGATGAAAGAAAATGCTTTAGTTGAAAAAAGAATCAATTAACACTTTTTATCGTTTTTGTATTTTGTTCCTCCCGCTGTTGACACTTCAAAGTAAACTGGAAAATGAATGCTTGCCAGGTGATCAAGCAAATATACACGTAAAAGTTACTCAAGAGCTCATCTCTACCACGAATGTGATACACGAAAAAGGTTCGAGATACGTTCACAGGCGATATCATAAACGAAGGTCTTGGTCAAGTGGGTAATAGCTGTGTGTGTCAGTAACACTGACATACTGACTCAGAATATTCTATTGGGGGTTTCCATTATTGTTACTTTCATTTACAAAAGCATTGTGCTCATGTTTGCTCTACGCAGCCTCCTCATTTTGATTAACGAGAAGTGCTTTCTGTTCTGTTCTGTTTTGCTTGTGTTGAAGCTGAGGAAATCCCCTCGTTTACGTGCGAATATAATAAAAGTTAACGCAGTTAAAACGTCACAATTGAATTAAGTTTATTTAAATGGATTTGATAACAATTGATTTTTGTCTTATGTAGTTTTGCTCATGTTCTTGTAGATACGTGTCGGTTATTTAATCTTTCTCAATTATAATCAATAATACGCATTATTGAGAAAGAATAAATACAAAAATGATTCTCTAGTGTATAATATGTACATAAGTACATATGTAGTAGGTATGTACATATGTATGTATGTACTTATGTAGATGTAATGTTTACTTTGTTAACAGCTTTTTTTTCTGTAAGTATGACTTGTGAATCAGAAACAGAGAAGGGACTTTCGAGTTTTTGTATGTCAAGGTAACTGAATGATAAGAAAAGAAAATATTTCGAGGTGGAGAAAATTTGTTACGGATTCATAATTTAGACTGAAACATTTTCTAAATCGGTTACGAAGGGATGGTCGAAGACAGCGAAAATTGCGCTATGTAATATACTATGAGAAGAAGGTATGAACTATGAGTTAAGACTAGATTAAAATATTTTTTTAAATAATTACCTGGGCAAGTTGCTTATGCCTTTTTATATGGAATTTGCCATTTTTTCAGTTATATTACAAAAACAGGCTTTTTTTAGTCTACTTTGTCATAAAATGCCACTTTAAAAGTCTGATTTTGTTCTATGAAGCTATTTTTGGGCAGAATACTTTAAAGTAAATTCAATAACATTCCCTGGCATCTAAACTACACAAGGAAGCCGTAATTTCAGAGCAGATAGCTATTTTTTATTTATGAAATTTACTAAACCAAAATGTCAAAACTGTCGTTTTTGAAAATGTCAAGAGCATATTCGTCAGTGCTATATTGTGAATATACTTTGTATGTATGTATCATCATCCAATGTGTGCTAATAAGTTTACAATTTTTCAAATCGTTTTTCAAGCATAGCTACTAATTTCGGTCCTCGGATTTGTGATACCGACCTATTACCGCGTTACTCCTCCGGTTCATTTAGTACTTTGAAACTAATTTAACTTTTAGGCGTTCAACAATTGCATATAACATAGTGAAAGAATTTTAAAAAAGTACAACGTCAGTTGCTGAGCCATTTGTCTGTAAATAATAATTTAGTGTTCGGAAAGAATTTTCTACATTATTTTTTGTTGGCTTTTGAGAAGTTTCTTCTTCCGAACTTTCGACATCACTCTCCGTTCCGCTTAAGACTGGACCCTCTGCTTCAAGGCAATTATGCTCAACAATATCATCATCTGTAGGAAACCCAGTAATGCAGAGCTCATTATCTACCTCAATTTAATCCCATCAGAGTAGCATTGGAAGATATTTTGTTTGCTTTTATCCAAGCTTCGTAATCAGCTTCAATTTCAACATTTGTCAAAATGTTTGAATTTTGGGGTCTTAACTCTTTTACTACATAACATACGAAATCCAAATTCAAACGAATTGATAATTGATTCTTTATTTTTGAAAATTGTTGAGACCGTGCTTGCCTGGATACCATATTTATGAGCTGCTTCCTTTTTCTTTAATCCATCTTCGACTTCTTTTATAAGTTTATATATTTCTTCAATCGATACGCTTTTTAAAACATGTTTAGTTGCCATAATAGTAAAAAAATCGATTTCAACATTTATCAATTAGCGCAAATTATGCATAGAAACTGATAGTTACGCAAAAAAAACAAATTTGTAATTCTCCGAAAAAAATTAACAAAAATAGCAAGTAAAATATACAAACGAGCTCAAACAACAAAACAAACAAACCACAACTAAGAAACAAAATCAAAAAACCATTTACACAAGCAAAATTCTTCGAGCTATAAAGTTCATATGTATGTATGTATGTTTTTTGTTCGAGTTATGGAGAACTTGGAGTTATGGAAGTTCGAATTACGGAAGGAAAATTGAATGTGATTTGTTCTTTTAACGCCAATGCCAACCAAATTATTTCGAGTTGTAAAAAATTCGAGTTAGAGAAGTTCGAGTTATGGAAATTCGACTTTATATACATACATATTTGTTTTAATATTAAAATCCAATAAAATATGAAATACAATACATACATATATGGCTGAAGTTAAGGGCTTTTTTAACGTGGAACGTACACTGGTCTCTTGTATTGCTTAACACGGTTTAGAATAACGCGGCATTTTCGTGGAACGTAACCACCGTGTAAAACGAGGTCTACTTGTACATACATAAGTATTTATGTAGTGGACAACCAATTAACAAATTTTGACTCAATTAACGGTGAAATTCGAGTATCTATAATGCTTTGGGGTCCCTACCATTCTGATTAATCGATGCTCAAATGTATGTACAATATTGTAAATATGACTTGAGAAAATACAGAATATGTTAATGAAAAATGTGTATGTACATATGTATGTACTTTCCAACCCTGTTTCACAAATATTTTCCAACTGAAAATGTTAAATCACTGCGAGAGCAAACGAAGCTAATAGAGCAAAAAAAATAAAAGAAATAGAAAATTAAGTACCAGCACGTACAAAAAGTTAAAGTGAGTGGTGTATGTATGCATGCATGTATTTGATAGTGAAGGAAACCACCGAACTCTATGGTCGGTAGTTCACAAAATAACAAAACGAATTTAAAATTTATTCTAATTCTTTCGATTAGATGTACTGTATTTAAGACTTAATTTAAAATAAAACTGAAACTAAGAAACTTGTTTGTAAATATATATAAATTTGCATTTCATATCTATAAGTTAAAATATGTATGTATGTATGCTTTAATGAATTGTTCTCGGCTATAAAATGAGAAAGAACATTTGTTTTGCGGCGATTTACTTTTAACGCAACAATTTGAAATCAAATTCACATTTGTGGAAATGTAGGGTGCCAAAGGATATATTTACATATGTATATACATACATACATAGGTATGTATGTACATATCTATGTATGCATGGCTTATTCATACACACATGAATTTGTGTGAACATTTTAAATATGTATGTACGTATGTATGTATGTGTGTGTTAGTGAAAAGAATTGAAAAGTGTGGATTTTTATGCTTTTACTGAAACGTTACTTTGTACGGGGCCTCAGTTTTCATACCCTGTACGATGTTCGTCCTTTATACGATATTGGTATGTCTGACAGTTCAGAATTGATTTATCGTTTTTTGAAGACCCCAAATAGCTCCTTATTTTCGACTTATATCACACAATATCACAGGGTAGACCAGAGATGAAACAATGAGGATAGGTTTTAGTTTAAATCAGCTTTTTCCGCATCAGATTATAAATGAAAAGAGATAGAAATATCACGTAATATCAGATCCGCACAAAAACATAAATGTGAAAATAAGGCCAAGTTTCTATCCAAAAATTTCGGCCGTAGAAAGTACTGAAATCGAAATAAAGACCAAGTCCTCATAGGCACAATACCATCGCATTTCTAGGCAACCTGTTAGCTTGGCAACAGTTTTCCCATAATTCTTTCCCATATTAGAAAGGCAAAAAATATTGTCAAGCTAACAGGTTGCCTAGAAATGAGATGGTATTATGCCTATCAAGAACTTGGTCTTTATTTTGATCTCAGTACTTTTTACGGCCGAAATTTTTGGATAGAAACTTGGCCTTATTTTCACATTTGTTTTTGTGCGGATCTCATTTCTTTTTTCTAAGTTATTTTTGTTAAATATTTATATTTTTATTTATGTATATTTTTTTAATTTAAAGTCTTATTGCTCACCAGGACCTATTGTATACCAAATTTAAGCTTTCTAGCTATACTGGAAGTGTCCCATACAAAAGGCGGTCGCCATAGTCTCTCCCGGGAGAAAAGTTCCCCTTTTCAGATTTTTCTGGTTAATTGTTCGCTAAGACCTACCTGCATACAAAATTTCAGCTCTCTAGCTATAGTGGAAGTGCCCAATAATATTGATGAGTCAGTGAGTGAGTCAGTCAGTGAATATGTACTAAAATATGCACTTTTTACATCTTAATATCTCGGGAAGCTTTTACGGTTACCTATGAAGTAACTTCTGTAGGGAATCCTTATGTTTCAAGTTTCATTATTTTATGATAAAGTGGAGCAAAGTTATGAGGGGGTAAAAACAGCTCAAATGGTTTCGTGTAAGAATACACACTGTGTGGCCGGAACTTGGCCTGACGGACTACACCGTGCGTAGATTATCGGGCGACAGAGATAGAATAACAATAACTACAATAACCACAGAATGCTTTCTCGTGTCATCGCTGGCCTCCTTTATGACAATATATCAGCAGATTTTTGAAGGAATATCGGAGTAACTCCATTTTAAATTTAATAAAATTTGGTGCATAAGTGGAAGATGGTGCGGAAGCATGAAAAATGAATTTTATTGCTATTTGCTTAGAAAGTAGTTTTAGACTTCATTGAAGAAGGTCATAACCTTTTTGGTGTGAGAGATGATGAACATGAATTGTCAAAATTTAAGGTTTAATAGCTGCGTTCGAGTACTTTTACAGTAAAGTAAACTCGAACGGAAAAATTGTAAAAATTAGTAAAATTAAGGAAACAGGTGAAAGCAAATCAATATAGTGTTGATATATATTTACACTTTGGACTACTCAACTCTTTTTCTTGTTGGTTCTCGATGCAATATTTATTATAACACGAATATTTTAAGAGAATATAAACAAATTATTTTCTTTAATCGTTTCAATGTTTATTTTTTTCATTTTATTTGATTTTCCTAATTTGTGTCTGATTAAATTTATTCAAAAGTATTTGTTTTTGCTATAGACTATCTTAAAAGCGAATGTAGTACTAAGTAACCATATACTTAGCATTTTCACAGCTCCAACGAAATAACAAAATAACAACGAAAATGGCTGTAAATGGTTTCTACATTTTTTTCATTTAAAAGACATATATGTACATACATACATGTTTAACGAACGAATAGTTTAAAAATAATTTATTTAATTGAATTTTTATTATTTTATCCCAGTTTTTCGTTTTTATTTAATAATTTTTCACAAATTGTATACTTTTTAATTTCTTACTTTTGTTTGTTTACCTTTTGAATCATATGTTTTTCTGTTTTACTAAATTTTACTACAAGAAATTTCTGTAGTAAAAATTTGTAAATTCTCAGCTATGAACTGTCACTTTACGCTCTCAATTTGTGTTCTCATTTACTGTAACTCGAGTAAACGAACGTAATTTAGTAAAATGCAGTAAAGTTCAGTAAAAATTTTTAAAAACTTTTGGGTACTCGAACACACTTAATATGTGTAAATATGTATGTAGCTAACTAATATGTTTTTTTTTATATTTGTAAATACATTTGTTTTAGATTTTTTTACCTACACTTTTTTGTTTTTTTAACAGTCCTAAAATTTCAGAGAGGCCGCCCTTTATTGGAAAGAAATGATGCACTTATGTACATATCTTAAAAAAATTTAGTACTATTTATAGAATTTTTAAAGAAAGCCGTCATATACATAGAAGAAAAGCTGATTTAAAAAAAAGTCATTGCCGAAATATGTGTAGTAGTCTAGGGTTAATCAGAATGTTTGCCATGTTTATTAATCGAACATCTTTAAAACACATACATATATGTATTAAATTAAAAATACTACCATATTTTTAATTACAGCAACATGAGTGGTTTTAGCCACCCACAATAAAACATAATGGGAAGTTACTTATTTCATTCCGATTTTCGGAAATCAAAATTTCTTTAGACCGCAAGATGTCTTATGCCAGCCATATACGATGCGACCGTTCGTACTGTGATTGGGGACGCTTGCGGGGTGTTTATATGAAGTTGTGTCTTGGTTGAACGAACGAACGAAAAGTTTTGATTTTTTGCATGTTGTGAAACTCAGATCGCGACGTTAATAAGAATGTCGCATAACCTTAATCGTTTTTGTACTTATTTTCGCGGTGACCACATAGCAAAAGACATAGTGTGCGAGTTTTGTTTGCCAACATGAATTTGTAAATTAGATTGTACACAAGATTGTATAGTTTGTCGGCAAAATACTCAACTTAATTAGCAGTCCAGTTGTACCAACGTTCGCAATGAGTTGGGTTTACTTTAGGAAGTTATGTGAGAAATAAAAAAATTGGGGAACAAATTATTGAAATAATTTGATTATTGCTTGAATTGTTAACTTGCTTTGGTTTTTAAAAATTGTAATTCAATTTTGATTTTTCGAAAATATTTCAATAATGAAAAACTAGTAAGTCTATTGTTTAGAATTTTTCAATGGCAAAAAATGTTTGTTTTAAATGCTGCCTTTTAGATTTGATTATACAAAAAAAGTGTTTAAAAATGTATGCATAACTTAACAAATGTAACCGAACCGCTACCAGCTGAAAACAATCGTTTAGAACAAACAAAAAAATGTATATTTTTATTATGAAAAGGCCCCCTCAAAGTTATAAGTATTAAAAACAAAAGAGACAATATTTTGCACATAACCGGTCATGATGTAGAAAATTTTGCTTTAAAAAGCAGCCCCAAACAGTAAAATAGTCTCAGTTGAGATTTGATTGTTGCTTCGTCAAGCAGTTTTATTTTTTGTGAAAACCAGCACACCACTACACTCCATATAGTGAGTGTTAAATTGTAACAAATTTAATAATAATAAATTAATTAAAGACTATTATTGAATTGAACTCGAAAACAAAATCTATCTTTAGTGTTTTGGGTTTCTCAAATACACATCAACAGTTCGAGTGAAAAGGAATAAGTATATGTACATTTCTTTGAATAAAATAAAGCAGCAATAGGATAACAAGTGATAAAAACTATTTTGCAACAAGTGACATTAGAAAAGACTGGTAAGTGGGAACGCTCGCTTCTATTGTTATACAATTGTAGTTAAAATGTGTATTTGCTGTTTACTTTTTAAACAATTAAATTCAATTATATTTTTAATGAGTTTTATGTGTTCCATAGATTTGTTTCCTTGCTTCTTAAAAATCTTAATTTGTGTTTTCGTTTCTTAAGGTTATTTATTTGTTAAAGTAAAAAGGTTTACAAATTTTGTTTGTATAATTTTAATAGTGTGTATTATCTTGGCTTTAAGCATTTCATTTAATTACCAAGGCTAACAAGAATATTTTTGTATATATATGTATATATATGCCTGTACTTAAATTAATACACACATACATACATACATACTACGTACGTATTTTCAATTTCGAAATTTTTTATTTTATTTTTTTACATGTGCATTAATTGATTAGTTAACTGTTATAAGTATTATTAATAACATTTTATGTACCTACAACAAGATTTGTTTCTTATATGATGTTTCAATTTGATTTAATTTATCATTAAATATACATAATTTTATTGTGTTCTTAATCAAATTCTTTTAGCCTTTTTCAATGTTTTCTTAAAATGCAAATTTTTTTAAATATATTTATTATAATTTATGAAAAAAATGTTGGAATTATAAAAAGAAAAATATTTTTTTAATTTAATCAAAGTGGCGTTTTTTAGCGTGCTTTTAAATAGAATTTTTAATTGTTTTTTATTTATTAAAACCGCATGATTTCTTTCATTTACACTGTTAAAAAACTAAAAGACCACCTCATTCACAAATCACGATAGTTTTTAAATATTTTCTAAATTTGATAAGCTGGTATTTAGGCCGGGGCCACACGAGCTTTTTCAAAACGCACGTTTCTGCGTTTTGAGCTAAATTTACGGTATTTTAGCATTAAATTGCCCTCGCGATAGCGTGAACTAATTAAAACCACCAGCCGGTGGTGTTCACATTTTTCAACTTTTCGAATTCTCGTATTAAGGAACAAAAATAGTATGTGCATATTGTCGCGTTTCTTCTAAAAACACGTAAGCGCCTTTTTTGAAAATGACTTTTTTTGGTTTTTATGGTGGCAAATGTTATTTTCTACCATAAAATCCAAAAAAATCAATTTCAAAAAAATGGCGCTTACGTCTTTTAAGAAGAATCGCGACGATACTGTATTTTTAACAATACTTTAATATTTATTAAATTTTCTTTTATAAACATGTTTTCACTGTTCATGTTAAATTGCAAAAATAAATAAATTAATAGCATATTGAAAGAAATTGCTCGTATCCCAGCTAAAAAAAAAGTTATATGTAATATGTAAATCATATATTTTTGAATCCGAAAATTGATGGTATATGCATACCTATAAGAAATTATTGAAAATTTTAATTAAAAAAACACAAATTGAACAAACAAAAGCTTGGATATTTTGTAAATATAAATTTGAAATGGGATCGTAGGTGATTTTTCACTCACGCTCACGATAAAATTTTACTAAGGCACGACCTTATATTTATGGCTCCCTTTCATGCATGCTCACGTGAGTAGGCAAAAAAGTTACGCACAGTCACGAAAACTCCCACTCACGAAATAATCACGAAAAAATTTAAATTAAAATAATATTATTATTACTGATACATTCTGCTAGTCTGATGAATAGACTGTTCCAATAATACTTTCTTAATAAAAATAATTTTAGTTTATCAAAAAAATTTCTTAAATCAATAAAGAAATGAGTAAAGTAAGATTTGAACTTGAGCCAAACAATTCCTTACAACATAAACTTAAAATAATTTAAGTAATTACGTAGAAATATTAATTACAAAAGTATACGAAAAAATAACAATGTAGCAAAAAAATCACGAAGCAATCACGTCAAAAATCTACTTATGCACGCTCAATTTCTTTGTACTCGCGTTCAGGCACGCTCACGTAATTAAAACAAAAAATTAATTACGATGACTCACGCTAATCACGTGAGCGGTGCCCATCTCTAATATAAACAAAACTGTCATAAAATTGGAAAAACAATGTAGTAATGCCACCTGTTTATATCGCCATGGATGGAACTGTACATTATTTAGGTGGTCCACCACAGAAAACTACACAACGCGCAGAAAATCCTTTTGCAACCTTAAAGGAGGTTGTGGTGAGAACTTCAAACTTAAATATTCATGATAGCACGCTTAGAAGACGTGCAATAGAAAACAATTACTGTGCTTTTTAGCGATGAGTCCAAGTTTAATTTAATCAATACAGATGGTATGTTCACAATTCGGCGGTAGCCTGGTAAACACCTCGAGCTACAGAATTCAAAATTAATTTCAAACATTGAGTTGGTTCCGCAATGGTGTGGACCTTTTTCTCGGCAGACAAAGTTGGTCCCTTTCATCAAATTGATGGAATAATGGACCGTTTCAAGTATAGATATATACTAGAAACACAAGTGCTGCCGCATGCCGAATAGAATATGTCATTTCGATGGGTGTTGCAACACGACAATGATCCGAAACACACATCGAAGTTGGTAAATAAACTTCATAAGAGATAATGGGATTCAAGTCCTTGATTGAGACGGCACAATCCCCCAACTTGAATCTCATTGAAAACATGTTTGGGATACTGAAGAGAAGCGTCGCTGGGAAACGGTTTAATAACATAATTGAAATATTTCAAACGTTAAAATCTGACTGGGAACAGATTCCATAGTCTACAATTCACAACGTATGTAGTTGAGTCCATGCCTCGTAGATGTGCAGATATTATTAGATATGTTACTTTAGTTATGCACATTTAACTTTTCAAAATCAACTAATAATTTACTACTAGTGTATCTAGCGGCCAACTCAATCAACCGCATTCTAGAAATTAATATTAAACATTTACATAAATACATACGATAAAATACAAAAATAAAAATCATTTTAAAATTTAAATAAACAACTTAAGACTCTGTCTCATTTCTATGCAAAATCAAAATGGACAAACACACAAGCACACTTTCTTTATTTTTAAGTTGAAGCTGATACATGCATGTGTGTTAGTAGCAACTTTAAACGCATATAGCTCCCAAAATATCGAACCGATTCACATAAATAAAAATAAGAGTGTGCACATCTATGCAAAACACCGTTTATAAATATATAAATCTTTTCGAAAACGTTTCAGTATTACGGCCGTAAAAGGGATCTAAATGTATGTGCATATACATATGTATAATTTAGTTTTTAATAGTAAACAAAATATAATCGACTTTTTTCTCCCATCTATTGCTAATGAAATTAATAAATTTTTATGTTTCCACCCATTTTATTGCTTTTGTTTTGCACAGTACAGTCCTTACAGCTTTTCAGTTTTTATTTTATAATTTTACAATAGTGCAACCAAAAGCAAAATAATGCACTTTGTTGTATTTAAAAAGTTTGATACACACCCATTTCAAATTTTTTTCTTTAACTCATACATATATTAAATAGTCACTTAAGTTTTTCTATCAATAGATTTTTAATTTTTAGTAAATCTAATCAAATTCACTAAACATTGTTAGATCTAATCAAAATTATTAATAATTATGTTTTTTGGGAAATTTTCTATTTTATCATATTAATAATATAACATATGACAAAAATTTAGTACTGATAAGATTTCGGTAACATGGAAAAAGTGGAAAAACCTAATGAAAAAAATACTAACGATGATATAAATTTGGAAAAGTTGGATCCAAAGGTGTCGGTGAGTGTAGTTTGTTAAATAAATTATCAAAATAAATAACTCTGCTCTTTTGTTATAACTGTTTATCATTCAGGTATAGTATCCATAGTGTGAAAGCTTTTAATAAATAGAATAAGTTTAACCCTTAATCACATGAAGTCAAAGAACTTTTGCAAAACAAACAAAAAAAACTTGACGCATTTTTCCTTAATTGCAATAAACCTTACATTTTAATAGCGATCCAGTCGTAGCCGCGAAAAGAAGAGTCGCAATAAAATAATTTTAGTAATATTTTTGTTTAGATATATTAAAACCAGTTACTGCAATTGGAGTTCGCCTGAGACCCCGTGCGAGCAGTAATGAAATTTTTTTAGTGCGAGGTTTAAGGTGAATTTTAGCTACACGGAAATGGAGGTTGGATCATAATGACCCACTTATTAAACTCTAGGTATTTTGTTATATTTATGAAAAACTATATACAATTTAGATTGAATTTAACTTTATTAACTAAATAAAGCATGACTTTATTAAGAAAAAAATATTTATTTTTAAATAAAAAACATTTCACATTAAAAAGTTACCAAAGGAGGCTTCTTCTAGCTTAAATATTATTTCGAATCGAAATACATAATTACCCACCAGATTACATGAACTAATATTAGCAGAATAGTTGTGAATAGTTTTATTGTTACTTATTGTGAATAGGAAAAGTCATTATATTGTGAATAAACATTTTTAAATCACAATATAACGTCAAATGCGCGTATCATCCAGTGGATGGAAAAATGATGTCATTTAGAAAATTTTAAGATTGAATCCGATATATGTAATTAATGCCTGAGGAAAAATATAATAATAAAAATATACTTTTTTATATTATTTTTTTCTTTAATACATCTTACATACATGTTTAATTATAGCACTTATTTCTCTAAAGAGAGTCAACTCAAAATTTTTAAATTTTCAGTTTTTGAAAGAATTCGATGTACAGTGATCATACCTACATATGTACCCACTGTAAAAATCTACTCTTTCGCCCAATTACAAAAACACAATTGTATCTCTCTTCTTGATATAAAAGTAGTATAAAAAATAGTTTTTTGGCGCTACTGAAATAAATGTAAATTTTGAATTAACTCTCTTTGGAGAAACAAGTGCGATACGTATTTTAAATTCCGATAGACATTTAAGAAATTATAGCTGTGATGCAAAAATGCAAAATGGGACCACTTTTGAAGCGTGATCGAAATTTCCAATTATCGAATTTATTAAAAATTTTAATTATTGACGGAATAATTTGACCTCTTGTTAAAAAATTTGAATATTTTTGTGTTTGCAAATTTTAAATAAATTTAACAATTGGGAAACATTTTTGTGTTACGGCATACGGCTTGCACTCATGAACACCTAAAAGTAATATTCTAAAGTAGGAAGAGGAAAATCCTTAAACAGTTCAGTCCATACACATTTATACTTTTTCTTATCACTCGTATGCAATAATATCACCAGTGTGCCACGAAGGTAGCACAATATATTGGCCAAAACAAAAGCAAAGCACTTTTGATTTTTAGTGCCCGTAATTTTTAGTTTTTTTTTAGTATATATGTATATTGAAACGATTAATTTGGCTCAAGTTCAAACCCGAGTTTACCCATTTATTTATTCTAATTTTTTATTTCATTTTTATTGGAACATTTTTTGGATAAATTCATTATTTTTATTAAGAGAGTACTATATGTATATAGAACAATTTTTATTATTCAGCAGACTAGCAGAACGGATCAGTACTGATTTCGAGGTCGCTACACCATCTCATCACCGTTCTTTGTTCAATTTTACCACTTTTGACGGTGGACATTAGTGATCAGGAATATCAGCTATTTAACCGTATTATTTAACAAATTAGAATACGAAAAGTACAAACTTATTCATTTTTACATGTTAAATCAATTTCGGTTAGTACGAAAACCCATCTCTGATGAATCTTCATATATTCCAGTCTCTCTCGTTTATTCAGCACCATTGGCTGCTGAGAATAAACTGTTTTTATCATGTAGGGTATTGTGCATTTATTTAGTAGTATTGTGCAATTTATTGAATAGTACGGTGCAAAATAACAATAATATGAATTTATTGTTCATAAATTGTGCAATAAATTGCACAATACTACTAAATAAATACACAATACACTATAAAAAAGTAAAAATTACGGGCACTCAAAATCAAAAGTGCTTTGATTTTCATCATATATTCAATATAATATTGTACAATGTGTGGTCCGCTTTGTATGATAAAACAGTAATTTTTTCAATATCGATATTTCTACAGCATTAGTAAGTCGTGGCAAGCGTTCACGGAATTTCAGTTATGAGATAAATGTGTTTCGGGTGCATAGAATAACGATCGTAAAGAATCGATTCAAAGCAAATAGGTCCATATTTCTCCAAATATGAAAACTGTCACAACGGCACTGTGAGTGGCGCCGACTATCACGCCAGGTATACAAAATATTTGTGGCCTGAGTTTGAAACCAGTGATCTTGGCGCATCGCAGTAAGGCGGCACTACTTGGGACACAGCCTTCTCATTAGTGTGGAATTGCCCAATAACAAATTTATGACCTTTGCGAACAATGCTGTTTACAAAAGCCGGACGATCTATTCTTGTAGAAAATTTCTGGCGGTATCACAAAAAAAAACAACTGGATGCTTTTCGACAATCTGGAATGTGTGCGAAGCACTTTAATTTTTGTGCTAGAAATAGCTAAAAAGCATTTCAAATTATTAATCAAATAACTAATTAATATCTTTTACCAAACTTCTAGTACAACTTAAAATAAAAACCTGTGCGGAAGTAATAAAGAACAATTTGAAATATGTACTTTGCAATTTTTTTTTAATTCAAAACTTAACATATTCTTAATTTTTTTGACAGATCGATATGGAAGCTCCAGAATTTCGTGATTTTGCCAAAACTATGGTTGATTATATAGCTGAATATTTGGAAAACATTAGAGATCGGTAAGTTTCACATATGACGATTGTAATCTTCAAAAGCTCCTGCAACAATTTAAATCACATAACAAGCCACATGAACTTATATTTTGTGGGCTTGATGTTCAAATCCCATAAGACTCCATTCGGGAAATGAATTTTTGTATGATTAGAATAGACAAAAAATGCAAAGAAACATAAAATAAATCATTTGCCGATGGAGTCTGAGCACACTTGCTGCAGTATGATCATAACTCAAAAACTGTGATTTTTTAGTTAATATGCAGAATCGATTGGCATATCGTAATTTATCTTGTGTAAAATTTTTATAGAAATATCTTGTATAATTTTTTCTTGAGACAAGAATATTAATTTACTTTTCTGCAAAAAAAAAAATATTGGGAGTTATGACGACGTTGCCGCGATATGTTCATGTGACTTATCAATTCGTTTCACCTAAGAAGTATTAATAATTAAAATTAGCAAATGATTAATAAACTACTGGTTTTTATTAGATTCTAAAACGTACAACTAAATGAACTAATTTATTTAATAAATTCTTAAAAAAAAATACTTTCACATTTTATTTATGATTCCATAAAGGAAATCTTTTTCAAGTACGTTAATGTGCAATAATGACATTCAAAAAATTCAACAAATGAAAGTTTGAAATGTGAATTTTGGTCGTATATTTTATAGAGGTTATTTACTTTTTAAAAAAGTCAATAAATTTAAATATAAACATACATACATATATTTTAAACCTATTAGTCATTTTAATCTGGTTTAATTTAAAAAAAAAATTTACCGGTAAAATCACTAATTAGATTTACTGGTTTTAATTCTGCATACAGAATTTGTTACAAATATAAACCGCATGACTTTCGGTTTTTATTGTTATTAGTCAAGCAGTTATTCATTCATTCGTACTTGAATACATGGATATTAATATTTGAATTTTTGTCCATGTAATTACAATTGTATTTAAACATTTAAAATTTCATTATTAAACACAACAATTCATTCTTTTGTGTTCAGACTGTATGTCAAGGATTTTTTTCAAAGAAACTATGTGTTTCTTTGATTTTTGGTTGCTTTCAATCATGTTGCACACATAGAGTTCGAAGAGGTGAGAGCTACTTGCTAAAGCTCTAGTTTGTTAGAATTTTTTAGTCACAACAGTGTTTAGTTTCCCAGCAAACATATTTTGGTAGCATATCTGATATAAATACAGTACAACCTCCCTAATCCGGACTATCTAGTAATCCGGACATTTAAATTTTTCGGACAGTTTAGAAATTTTTCCTCTATAGTCTAGACCAGTGGTGACCGTTTCATAGCACAATTGTGCAGAGAGTAATTACACGTATTCTTACCCTCTTTCATTTAGTCGTCGATGAGACAGCGACATAATACATAATTATCAAGCATAATTATCCAGCAAACACACTTGTATCATTTGAAAATAATTATATGACATTGTTTTAAGAAAATAAATTTATATTTTAAACATTTAAACTAAGTTTTCAATGAATATAATTATTGATTTAGGGCCGCTAATAATAACAAAGTTAGCTTGAAGTTAACACTAAACTCAAAACTTTAACTTTGGTTATTGAAAATTCATTAACACGAAGCTCTGTTAAGATTTAACTTTTAAATAAACCTCCAGCGTTTTTCAGATGTGCATTAGTATGTCATTGTATTTGTTGTTGTCGGAGTGTTTAAGTGATGAAGGCATAGCACTGGTCACTGAACAGTACTGGCAGCAATTGATACTGGTGTATGCTAGAGGACATCACAGCGCCCTCCTTCGTCGGTATTGTAGCAAAATCGCCGGCGAAGTAAAATAAATAATAAAATGGCTACAACAGCTTAAAACACATTTAATGCGCCTACTTGTCATCAGAGGCGCTGCAACACTGATCTAAAAACTAACACAGCGCGCAATATCAGAGTTGTAAAAATTAAGCTTTCTCTCTTTCACCATCTGTCCTCCCTCACTATCCCTTTCCCAAGGAAGGTAACACACCTACGGGTTGGTAGGCATAATAATTGCCTGAGTGTTACTTCTCTTTAAAAAAGGAAAGAACTTAAAAAATATGACATTTAAAAATTAATTATTTCTTGTTTATTTTAAAAATATTTTTCATAAATTCTTAAAAAAATTGTGGTTTAAGCTTTACCATCTGAAAAATGTAAATCTGTGTGCGGAAATCGTGCTCAGATGTCCTTGGATGATGATGTTATTTTTTTTTGCATTTCCCAAAAATAAATTCCTGGTGTGATTCACAATAGTTCATAACTGTAAGTTAACTAAATTTTTTTAATGTTAATGAACATTTTTAATTTCCAATTAAAATTTAAGTTTAGACAAACTGAAAGTTAGTAAACTCTAAAATTAAATAAACATAACTGAACTTTGTGTTAATGGCCCTTAATTGAAAAATTCAAAAAACTTTATAGATTTGTTGAAAACAATTCAACTTCTTAATTCAATCATATTTTTTTTAATTAAATCTTGTTTTTACTTTTTCCTGTGAGCAATGAATTTCTGCTATTTAAACTATTGAAAAAATGACTTTATTTCTTATGCGAAAAATATTACCTAAGGATATATAATACAGCATTATATTTCAAACGCTTGCCTTCGTGTTTGGTGGGTAGCTTTGTCAACTCACTAATACTAATAAGCATCAATACAATCACAGTTTTAGTTGTGGTCACCACTGGTCTAGACAAGAATTCTCAGTAAAATTTTCGTGGAGAACTGTTTTCAAAACCTATTTTATGGGCTGAACAAACCAAAGCGGCAGGTAAGGATATTTTATTTTTGAAAGAATTTAAAAATAGAGCTGACAACTCACATAAAAATTCTTATTTTTCAAAATCAATATTTTTGGTCACTTGTAGTATGTTTCTTTATGTTTTCTGTAAATAAATTATATACGAATGAATTCTTATTTTTCTTTTCGGTAATAAAAATAAATTATATATAGTTGCGTACATTTATGTATTGCGTTAAAAATTTTATTTTAACTGTAGTCTGGACGATCCACTAATCCGGACAGTAGCTGAAACTATATATGTCCGGATTGTGGAGTTTTTAGTGGCTGTCGTTGGCTAAAGTAGTTAGCGCGTTGACTACAAGGCCATTGATGACTGAGATCGTTTGAAAACGGGTTCGAGCCCAGTTTCAGGCAAGTCATAACATCAAGCATTTTTCAGATGTGCAATCGTGTCCCACTGTAGTTGTTGTTCTTGGTGACTGTTTAGGTGAAGAAGGCAAAGCACTGGTCACTGAACAATGTCGTCTGCAATTGATACTGGTGTATGCTAGTGTTCATCACAGCGCCCTCCTTCGTCGGTATTGTAGCAAAAATCGCTTTCCTTCTTAACAAAAATTGATTCGCCTACTTGAAACCAAAAGGCGCAGCAACAGTGCTATAAAAAATTAACAAAAACGTTCTTTCTTTCCTATCCCTTTGCGAAAATAAGGTAACACATCGAAAATTGTTGATAGGCAGTAATTGCCTGAGTTGTTACCACTCTTTCAAAAAAATCCTATTGACTGAGTCGTCTGAAATTCTCCTAAATAATTATAATCTGTTCACACGATCGCATAAGTAGTACAAAAATGCATCCCTGATCTGAAGGGCTGCTATTGTGTTTTATGATAAATTTTAAACAACTCATCATATCAGGATTGTTTTTCTGTACTACTTTTAGCAGAAAACTCGATAGATTGTTTTAAAATATTTGAACACGGTGTGCAATTTCAATAGAAACACTCTACACTCTCCTTTAGTCGAACTATGCTGGAGGACATTGTTAGATAATGTTATAGAATTGCCTAATAAACTCATAAAATCCGGTTTTGTGAAATAGTTTAGTACTAATTTGCGGATGAGCGCGAAATTAACCCTTAAACACATTTTAAGTTTTGATTGATTTCTGGCGGCCAAGTTAAGTTTCAATGTAAAGACTTCTAATGAAATTTTATGGATAATATTGTTTAAGGACATCACATTAGCTAAAGCCCTAAATACAATTTTATGTAACATTTTGTCATCAACTGTGAATAAGTATGAAATTTACATTAAACTATTTTTAGGTTTTGACTTACTTTTAAATTTTGAGCATTTGTATATTCCGAGATTTATTTATAGTCGAATTTTTTAAAAAATATTTAAATTTAACAGAGACAAAAAAGACGCACCCAGTGAAAAGTTAGAGAAGAATTGATTTAAAGAATGGAGAGATTTTTAAAGAAAAATATTTTAGAAAGCTTTAAAAATAACAGTTGACTAGAAAGCCAATTCTACATGCAGCATGGATGCTTTTGATGCCCAGTAGAAAATTGGAAAGAAAGTTTTAATTTCTTTCTTACCCTTAACTTAATTTAATTGTTTCGTTTTACCATCATCTAAGTGCCTTAAAACAGATTTTAAAGCAGGTATTTCAGACTGTTTGACTCTGAAAGTGGGAAATGTGAAAAATGTACATTTTCAAAAGCGGTGACAACTTCTATCGAAATAATAAATAAATTAGTTGAGCAACTTCCACGCCTTGTATAAAATAAGTACTGCCCTCGGAACTTGGCTTGCATATTTTGTATATTGAAAATTGAGTTATTAGAAATTTATTTTCCCAAAACAATCCAAGAAATTAAAAGAATATAAAACTAAAAAAAAGCAAACAAAAGCCAACGAAGTTGTCTTGCAGTTTTTAAAGCGCCGAAAGCTGAAGACGCACGAAACGCGATGCTGCATGGTATGTAATTCCAACTTTAATCAAGCATGGTTGTGGTAGAGTTAAAGTTTTAAGTGAGTTTTTTCTTAGTTTTGCATCTGGTTTCTTTTGCATCAGCACATGATTTTCATATCGGAATTCGTCCGGTGTGTGCCTAGACTGACTGAATTTGATGAAAAATGTTTAATGGGTTATTCGATTAAAATGTTGCATGTTGAATCGAACATTGTGTGTGTGGCTGTGTGTATTTTTTTTGGCAACAGTAAGTAGTTTGTTTAGTTTAGTAACTACCTAAACTTTAGTTATATTTAAAGCTGGAAACTAGAAATGTGCGATTAATCAAGTATGTATTCAAACATTATGATTAATCAAAGTCTGATTAATCGGTTATTTGATGAAATAAAAATTTAATAAATAAAAAAATATTACTATTAAAAATTGTACAAATCAAAAAATTCACTTATTCAAATTCATGATTAATAAAATAAATCTTATTTAAAATTATGATTAAGCAATATTTTGAAAAATTTACATTTTGAATAATTTGCATTTTTAATAATTGAACACTTTCAGTTTTTATTTTTTCTATTTTATTCTTTTATTTTCTTTTTTTTTGTATTTCATTATATTTGCAAAAAAGATATATATGTATGTATACATAAATATATATGTATATATATTCAAATTTGAATTATCTAATTAGAAGTTTCGATTGATCAGCATCACGGTAAATTCTTGTACAGGTGGTGTTAATAGTAAATCAAGCACCGGCTGTTTGGCGGGAAACGGTAAAAACGGATAAAGAAAATTTATTTAAAACGCATTTTCAGCAACTTCGATCACTGTGCGTCACTGTGTAAAATAAACATATTTTTTTCTTCAGTGCAGCATATTTTTGTCTATAAACAAAAAATTATTTGAAACACATAAATGAAAGTATTTGAAAAATACAGCCACCACTACGAAATGGGCAGCAAGTTCTTTCTAAGCGCTGATTTTTACCCATTTTCGTTTTCTTTTTGATGTATCTATGAAAATGTAAAATTTTGCAATTTTCAACATCCGAAATATACAAAACTGAGCTGGGTCCATTTTTGGGTTTTCGGAAAATTTTTATATACTTTTTTTCTAATTTTCATTCAATTATGTGACCTTTAAACTATTTTACCAAAAAAATTAAAAATAAATTGTGTAAATTTTTAGATTTTAAAAAATTTGTTTGATTTTTGAGAAATGTCTATTTTTTTCTTACAAAATTTTATTTTTATCTTAATTTAAGAAATTATTTTTGGATAAATTCATTCATTTGAACTCAAGCCATAAAAATTTCATTTCAATATATACCTTAAAACATTTCAACAATTACGTATAAATATTAATTAAAATTTTATTTTTTACTTGCGCAATTTTTGTTATTTATTATTATTATCTTATTATTTTTATAATTGACGAGCATGCAATTCTGTTAACTTAACAGATGTAAGGAAATGTTAAGTTAACAGCTCTGGTAAAAACGGAGCTGTCTTTAGGGCACAGCTACACGTTCCATATACATACATACATATATTGAGTGCGTTCCAATATCGCCATATTTATTAAATGTCTTGATGCAAGTGATCCATCACTTAATATTTTGAAATCCGGAAAATGGATCACGATCCAAATATCAAAACATACATACATATGTATGTATGTACATATATTGAACGTGTAGCAATTTCGGATTTTCGCAAAAATCTGCCCTGCAAGGATTTTGCTATCACTTTCAGCAAAATCATAGTATTTAGACGGGTTCCTTTTTATATTGAAAAATGTTTTGTACCCGAAACGATTTTCCCATATGAAAGTTTGCTTGGATTTAGGATCAGGTATATTTAGGAGAAATATAAAAAAGTTTAAGATATAACAAGTTTGTGAAATTAAAATATCTTAACTAACGAATGCTATCATTTTATTCCCATTTGCAAATGCGAACGTTTTAAACGGTTAAAATAAAAATAAAAAAATTAGAATTCGAACGAATCATTAAAAATTGCGCCATTTGCTTCTAAATTCATCCATCATTTGTATTTAAAATTCAATGACTTACCTACCGTTTTCGATTTTCTTCTTGTTGCAGTCGTGTTTTGCCCGATGTTTCGCCAGGCTATTTGCGCCCTCTCATACCGGATAACGCTCCTGTAAAACCTGATACTTGGGAAGATGTTATGAAAGATGTTGAACGTGTCATCATGCCGGGTGTAACGCACTGGCATAGTCCCAAGTTCCATGCATATTTTCCTACCGCCAACTCATATCCAGCTATCGTGGCTGATATGTTGAGTGGCGCTATAGCCTGCATAGGTTTCACCTGGGTTGGTAGCAGTTTTTTTTTGGTGTATGCCAACTTAAATAAAACAGATTTCTCATTTTAATTACAGATTGCCAGTCCAGCTTGTACTGAATTGGAGGTTGTCATGTTGGATTGGCTCGGCAAAATGTTGGATTTACCTAAAGAATTTTTGGCTTGTTCGGGTGGTAAAGGAGGCGGTGTTATTCAGGGAACTGCCAGTGAAGCCACTTTGGTGGCTTTATTGGGTGCTAAAGCCAAAAAGTTACAAGAAGTCAAGAAAGAACATCCCGATTGGGATGACAATACCATTATTTCCAAATTAGTGGGTTATAGCTCTGCTCAAGCTCATTCATCGGTCGAACGTGCTGGTTTATTGGGCGGCATCAAATTGAGATCAGTACCGGCTGATGAAAATAATCGCTTAAGAGGTGATGCTTTGGAGGCAGCCATTAAAAAGGATTTGGCCGATGGTCTGATACCATTTTATGTAAGTTTTTCCTTTGGTGTATTGAGTAAATACTATAATTTGTGTTGTTACCTTTCAGGCTGTAGTAACATTGGGTACCACTAATTCATGCGCTTTCGATCGTATGGACGAGTGCGGCGTAGTGGGTAATAAATATAATGTTTGGGTGCATGTGGATGCGGCCTATGCTGGTTCGGCTTTCATCTGTCCCGAATACAGATACCTAATGAAGGGCGTAGAAAGAGCCGATTCGTTCAACTTCAATCCTCACAAATGGATGTTGGTCAACTTCGATTGCAGTGCTATGTGGCTCAAAGATCCTAGTTGGGTAGTGAACGCCTTTAATGTTGATCCTTTGTATTTAAAGCACGATATGCAAGGTTCCGCACCCGATTACAGACATTGGCAAATTCCATTAGGTCGCCGTTTCAGAGCCCTTAAATTGTGGTTTGTGTTGCGCCTTTATGGTGTCGAAAATCTTCAAGCTCATATACGTCGTCATTGCAATTTCGCCAAACAATTCGAACAACTTTGCTCGAACGATGAACGTTTCGAAATTGTTGGTGAAGTTAATATGGGTCTGGTGTGTTTCCGTTTAAAGGGATCTAACGAATTGAACGAAAGTTTATTGAAACGCATAAATGGTCGTGGCAACATACACATGGTTCCATCCAAAATACGTGATGTTTACTTTTTGCGTATGGCCATTTGCTCTCGTTTCACAAAAACCGAAGATATGGAATATACCTGGAAAGAAGTTAGTGCTGCTGCTGATGAAATGCTTAAACAGTAAAGCGTTTGAAATGTGGAATTTCATGCGACATTTTTTGTTTGTTTTTGTTTTCTAATGATTTTAAATGTAAAACTGTTTCTATTTACTGAGAAACCAATTGGGACCAATGCAACGTATTTAGGGAATTACATATGTATGTACACGTATGTGCTTAATTAAGATAAATAAAATATTTTATTATTAGTTGTAAATCTGTTAAATAATTATATTTAATTAAATGTTGTTGATTAGTTTAAACTGAACACTTTAATTCATATAAATGTATTTTTCTTAAATAATCGAATTTAAATACTCTCTAATAATGTATAATTAATAAACTTACAATAATAAATGTCTAAATAATATAATTCTTGCTAAAAACAAATCGATTACCAAGTAGACAAATGTGTGTATTCAAAGTTTCATAAGAAGCGGTTAAGTGGGAGCGATTGAAAAGAAAACACATTTTATTTCGTTCGGCCAAACTATTCTGATCATAATGTTGTCTTGTCAGTTGAACTAAACGGTTATGCCGCCAAGTTTCATAAGAATCGCTTTAATAGAAGTAATTGAAAAAGAATATTCATTTAACATGGGCATGACTCTGCCCACTTTTATTAACATACAGCCCAATTATAAATATTCGCAAGGAATTTGTTTCATGAGGAAAGGGTTTTCTCGAAAAAAAATTTATCCAATTAATTCGAACTCCCTTCTGTTTTGTGAGGGAATTTTTTTAGGGAAAACCCAAACTTAAATACACATATTTAGAATAACTCAAGGTGTATTTAACTAGGTGACAGCATTAGGAAAACAATTACAACAATACAAGAACAACAGGCATTTTTGTTTGCGTAGTTTCATTGCGTAGTCAAAAACCTAACCCATATAACAAAGAAAACAGATACAGAAAAAAAGTAAAAGTATTTTGTATGTATTTTGACATTCGCAAAGAATATAATACGCCTTGAAATAACTGCTATTTAGCTTTTTATTTTTTTTCTTCCGTGTAGGTTTATAAAACAGGACCAAAAAGTAAAATGAAGGAATTTTTATTCATAATAGGAGAAAAGGAAAAATTTCATGAGGAATTTATGTTTATAATTGTTAATGTTGGTTGTATTGGCCTTAGAACTTAATGTGTGTACAAAGTTTCAAAAGAATCGGTTGAGTAGAAGTAGTTGGAAAATAGTATTTACTTTGTTTGGGCGTGGCACTGCTCACTTTAGTAACCATAACCTTGTAATATCCTTAGAACTAGATGTGTGTGCAAAGTTTTAATAGAATCGTTTATGTAGAACCCGTTAAAAAGGAATATCTACTTCATTTGGGCGCGGCTTTGCCCACTTTTCTAACCATAATATTGTATTGTCACGATAACTTAATATAAGTATGTGCAAAGTTTCATAAGAATCAGTATAGTAGAAGTTCTTGAAAAATAATCACCCTTATTGTGCTTGGCGTTTTTGTGGCGAAAGACGGACGTTTTTAAAAAATGGTGCCGTAGTTGGCAAAATCGCCAATAATATATACGGCACAAACTGTCGTTAAAACAGTAAAGTGTTTGGCGTATTTGTGTGTCAAAAGTTTCTAAAATTGTCGTTAAGAATTTTCTTAATACCATAATTCAATTTAATTAAATTTTAATTAATTATTTTTAAACAACTGTTTTTGAAATTTTTTGCAATAGGTTGTTTCATAAACACTTTTTTTCTTTTACAATAATTTTACGGTGGAAAATTTTACACGGTAACATAAGATTTAAAATTCGACAGCAACTACGACAGTTGGCGTAATGCGACTAAGCAATCACAATATGGTGAATATTTACTCTCCATGGTCGTGGCACTGCCCACTTTTTTTATGATAATGTGGTATTGCAACGAGAACTTTGCGTGTATGCAAAGTTTTATAAGATTCAACTAAGTAGGTGCTAAAACTAATATGTATTTACTTTGTATTGGCGCGACAGTGTCCACTTTACAACGGGACAGTTGTGGAATTACATACGTTCTTTCAAATAAAGCGAAACAAAACTTCGATATCGTTTTACAAATGGCGGAGTTTTGAGGGAAGACACATAAAAGATCAATTTGATAACTTTCTTCTTTTTGTGAAGTTGGAACATGTGTTTGGAGTTCTAAATTAATGTATTTCTTATCGATTTTAAGTAATTCTTAAAAAACGGCGGATATAGAGACACGGATGGACAGCAAGTTTGTAAAGATTTAAGCGAAGGGACCAGTTGGTCTCCCTTAAATCGGCTAATAACCGACATTAATTAGAACAAACAGCGAACAAAAAAAATTTTAATAAAAACAAAAAACAAATGGTCACTGGCGGTATTCAGTGTTTGGTGCAAATGCTCTTGCGAAAGTGCAAATGTAAAATATCGTAGCCTTTTTGTAAAATCTAACAACAAAATACAGAGTTGCCGTTAAATTTAAAAAAAAGTTACGATATTTTGCATTTGCACTTTCGCAAGAGCAATTGCACCAAACACTGAATACCGCCACTGATAATGAGAGATTGTAGCGGTCTCCGAAAACAGTATGGTGTTATGTTCTGCTTCAGTGTTGTTGTAATATTGCTTTGGCTTTTTATCTGTATTCCTTTTACAATAAAAATAACTTAAATGAATAATTCGAATTAATGAACTCAAGCCTGATTTAATAACAACTTTCAGTTAAAAGAACATTTTATTAATATAATTTAAAATTTATGTAAATTTGTCTAGATTTAAGTTATGAAATTAGTTTTATTAAAAATACATAGTAATTTATTTAAAGCTTATGCTAAATAATTTATAACGAAAATATTAATTTTTATTTTCATATTTATTTTTGGTATAAAAATCAATTATACGCTGAGCCTCTCTTATACCGCTCATCCTGGCACCATCTATGGAACCGAAACCGTTTACTATTGTCGCATCGCCAGCAAACAATAAACTAGGTATTATTCCCAATGGCATGGATAGGGTATGTATATCCTTGACACTGCTTTTAGTGGAATAATATGGACGACCTCCCAAATAGCAGGCACTGCTACTCCAATTTGAGCGTAAAATTTCTGATGGATAAGGAATTTTGGAATTCTTTAAACATTTTCTTAGTAATTTGGTTATTTCATTGACGACCTCGGTGTCGGGTAACTTTTCAATTTGATCGTAGAAAGCACCACCAATGGCGATTTCCAAAACTCTATTGCTAGTGGATAATTTTGAGATTTCAACCACTTGCTTAGTCCATTTGAGATCCGCGGCACGTTCTTCAGCTGACCACAATGGCCGCAGATTTGATGTAAACCACGACTTAATATGTTTTTCATATTCAAAATAAATTTTTACCGGACTGCCAAAGCCAATATTTGCTATTGATTTCATTTTCTCAGGCGGCAAGGCCGGCTTAAACATATAACCGGAAAAGGTTTTAAGCACTCCCAATGGTAAAGTGCATATAATATGATCTGCCGGTATTACAGAACCGTCTAAGCAACTTACAGATTTTTGCATGTCCTTATTGGGTCCATACCATTTTATTTCGCCCACTGGCTTTTCAATGTGCAAATGTTCTTCCTCAATATTGGTGACAATTTCCTGTAGTATACTATCTAAGCCGCTGGGTATATAAAGAGGATAGGAAAATTGGTTTTTAAATTTTATCAATTGTTCTATATTCAAATACTCCAGATTACAACCCAATTTTCCGCCATATTCCTTCATAAAGCCGTTAAAAATGTCCCCTACTAATTTGCGATCGTTTTCCTTGAATACATTATTGATGATCTTTGAACTTTCTGCTTGAAAATAGGCATACACATTATCCAATTCATGCAAGTGACCTTTTTTGTAACGATTCTTCAATTCAATGCCAGCACACAGCTTCTTAAAGTAGACATCTACTACATTTGGTAAATGTTTGGAGATTTTCTCACCTTTTGTATCCACATAAAGGGTTTCGGGTTTTTGTTCAATTTTTTTAGGTAAGCCAGGAGCATGTCGCAGCAGCTCGTAAATGGAATTTTGCGAAACATCAATTGTTATATATTTGGCGCCCAGTTCACAATAGGCATCACCAAATTGTTTCGAATTAATGCGACCGCCATAACGATTTGTGGCCTCGAGTATGATCGTTCGCTTAAAGCCGTGTTTTATGAGATGATTTGCTGCCGACAGACCTGCCAAACCTGCTCCAATTATAACAGTTTGTACATCATTTATAGATTTTGAAGCGATTGCTGCACTTGCTGGAGGTACATCCGTTTTCAGAACAGTTGCATTAAATATTTTGCGCTGTACACTTTTGAAGCTGCACAATAAAGGAAGATTTTTTTGTTATTATATTTTATTGAAATTTGTTAAATGTCTTAATATAGCAAATTTAAAACATATTACATATTTATGTTGTTATCTTCCATACTTTCTATTATATTGATTGTTCTTTTTGATCATATTATTTTACATTTATGTGCAGTTATTTTTTTTTATAAAATATTTAATCTATTTTTTTCATTCAAGCCTTCATTTAAAAATTCCTTTTAGTTTTTCTGTTAATTTTTGAAGTTAGAAATTCGAGTTGGAATTTTTGCATTCAATTAGAAAAGCATTTTTAAAGCCTGAATTGCACAGACTATTATTATTATTTTTAGAATGAAGTTATTTATGCCACGTTGTGAAATTGCGTTATAAGACCTGAAAGCGGTATTTCTTGGAAGTACAGTGAATTTTTTATCTCTATATATTATATCTGCAAGATGTTGTTTGCAGGCTCGAAATATCTCGCGTAACATTGTATAATGTTTTCCTCTAATGATGACTACCTAACTGAAAGAATCCTCATTATATTGTCCATGTTTTTTTTAATTTAATCAATATGCACCTTAGACTGGCAAACCATTTAGAAGACTATAAAATCATGAGCTCCGCAAGGCTGCCTGCGCTTTAATTTTCAAAATAGATAATTATTTAATAACAATCAGTGTTTAATGGTGGCTATAATTTTACGATTTTCAATGTAGACATCGAAATTAAAATTAAATTTCATACAAAAGTCGCAAATTGTAACGGTCTCTAAATATACTCTAGGGCAGCCTGAGGGGATAAAAATAACATTTACAAATTGCATATAGTCGTGGAACAGTCTAATGTACTCATCGGGATAAATTTCGTATAAAAATGTATGGTCCGATTAAAGCTAGTGCGGCTAGTAATTTCAAAAGCTTCAAAAGAAGTTAATTTACTGGAATTCTTAAAATAATGAACGATCAATCATTTAAATCTTTATATATATTTGCAAGTTTTGCAATGATAACAATTTTAAACTTTTAGTTGTACAGTATATTTCGCTTAAAGTCAGTCCATGGCCTTATTTGCAAAATTTTTGCGGTCTATAGCATGATTTACAAAACAATTTTAGGCATATTAGCGAATTCGCATTTTTGAATATCTAAAATGTTTAAAATCGTTTAAAACAAATTTTTTGGTTTAGAGGCAAATTCAGTAGTTTTTTTTTACCATTTTCACCAAGGCGAATTCATTTTGCAGGTTTCGCCATGAATGCTACAGCTTTTAGAAATATTTTTATTTGTACTTTCTTGTGTTTTTAAATGATTTTTTGGCTACAGAAAATATATTGCATTAAAGAAACATAATATTTTTGTTAAGGGCATATGAATTGTGACTAAGGTTGCCTAAAAACATTTTAAATCAATTTTATTTTTCTGTTTTTGGCATTTTGTGCCAACTAGTCGGGGTTTGTGTTATATTAAACCAATTGTAAACTCAATTCGCCTTGATTTTCACCTTACTTATTTAATTATTTTTAAATTTGACAAATATTGCTAAACGCGAACAATTTTGTTTATGAAAATTAACTCGATAAGTTTGCCTAGACGCTAGTGCTTTAGCTTTAAGATTTATTGTAATTTTAATAATAATAAATATACCTATAAATAAAATAAATAATTTTTTGTGAACCACATCTTAAGTGGCGTTTAAGCAAAAATTGATTAAAGAACTACAAATATATGTATTTTTGCATGCATTTTATTAATGGTTAACAGCAAAGTGCACATTTTGGAATATATCGGGAATTCTACTGTATACGGTGTGGCTTATAAACGATATATGCTGTATTCGTATTATTTTGGATGCATATTATATTTAGAAAAAAGTTTAATGCTTAAAATATCGTATTTTAAGATTCCCATGATGGCGTCACAATTATTATTTCTTTTATATCAAATTGTAGTTTAAATTTGATACATACTATAATTCCAAAAATTGTTTTTATATCCCCCTGCACATCCGTTCCATTCCGTAATCATGATTATTAATTTCAACCTTAAAAGCTGCATGCATGCATACATATGTACATATGTATATTAAAGGCTATCTTATTCCACTTACCATTGCATGGCAGGCTGTTATGGCTTGAATATTTTTCACTTAAAACTAAAAATTTTTTACTAAATATTATTTGAAATTTTCACGATTTATTTTTATAAAATTTTCGTACTCGAAATATTATTGTTTGCTTCTATCAATTTTAATTTTTTTGTTCGAGTTATAAAACAAGTGTTATACGACAGCTGCTCAGTGAAGAGTTGCCAGACTATATTTACTTTTACCTTACGTTATTAAAAACTAATCGGCTAAACTACCTTTTTAAATTTTTGCTCATAGTATATTTTTTTTATATATATTTTTTATTATATTTACGTTATTAGAAAAAAATCTTCGCCATATATGTATATATATTTATTATTTTTTCAAACAAATTTAGAATAAGTTTTGATTGGTTTGTGAATACAATTACTGTTATTATTAATTTTTAATTAAATATATCTTTGAAGAAGCATTGAGAAAGCGAAATATCGGATTAAATAAATAACTTAATAATTTATACATATATATTTTCTGGACCTAAAGCTTGAATAAATTATATATATACATATATATTTTTGTAAGAAAAGGTAAAATGCTTGCAACACACTATTAATGAATTGAGATCTCAAGTTACAGCCCACTTTAAGGCGTTTACACTGGGTCTTTACGTAGCAATTTCATTACTGAGAACAAGCAATAACGTCAGCAGAGTTTTGATAGTTCGATTGCTGATTACTTTTAGGTGGAAAACACGTAAAATTGCTTCGCCACATATTCAAAATTTTCATGGTGAGAGGTTGTATTTCTTCGGTTTTCCACTCCATTAGGTGTTTTTTTAATAAATGTGCAATTTTTAGTTTTCTAAACTGAAATTCGCAAATGCACTGCCTACAGAAAAGAGAAATGACAGCAGATTGATAGCAATAATTGCTCAAGTGATTGCTTCATTGCGCAAGAGATTGTCACTTATGGCAATCGCGGTCTACACCTAACAATTTTTATGAACGCAATCAATTTTGGCTATTTCCGCAGTGGATATTGCTATGTGAAGACCCAGTGTAACAAGTGCTTTCTGGTTGCAAAAAATTGTCCGGAAATTGAATATATTCAATAGTTCTTGAGAAACTAAGAAATCAGAAGAACATTTGCTACGTACATTGATATGATTCATAACGCGTTATGCAACTGCATGAAGTTATTATTCCATTAAATTAAAGTAGACAAAAAAAGACAACATTTTTAAAATGAAAAGTCAACAACAACAAATGGAAACTAATTCATAAATCACAATGTTTCCAATTCATTAATTTAAATCGCAAATATGTTCTAAGATCGTCACAATTGCGACAAATCGCTACACCCGACATCCCTGGTGCAGTGTTGCTTGTTTGTACTCTTTTTAGAACAGTTTTAATAATAAAACAATTAGCCAGGGATGATAAAGTTAATACAATTATTCGATTTTTGGTACAATCCAAACCTCAAAGGTACATAACTATCCCGGTGACTCATTTGGTGGTATTTACAAATAATCACCCAATATTATTTTTAGGTAGCGCCATTTTTGACCCCTGTCCATACTTCGCAACGCTCACTTTATTAATTATAATATATTTTTGTGAAAACTCAATGTAGGCATGAAGTTTTAAGACAATTACTTATTAGAATTGAAAAATAATGTTTAGTGTGAATGGGCGTGGCACTGCCCTCTTTTGTAATAGTAATATTGTACTGCCAGAGGATATTGTATGTGCAAAATTTTGTAAGAAACATGGCAAAATTAGTTGAAATATTTACCTTTTGTGGGCGTGGCATTGCCTACTCTTTTGGACATGATATTATATTGTGAGAACATCTCGTTGTATGTGAATACTTACATTAAAATCTGCTTAGTGCAAGCAGTGGAAAAATATTACTGCGGAAGTTCGGGCGTGCCATTGACCACTTTTTAATCTCAATAATGCATTGAAAATAAGCAAATTAAAAAGAAGCGAAACTATTTTTTAAATTATAATGGAAATAAAATTTTATTTTTATGTACTATATGAATGTGTGTATGTATGTATTTTGATAGAAAAATATAATAAAAGTTGTATAAAAGAATGAAGGCTTTAATTTTCATCGATTTTCATATATAATTCAGCCAATAAATGATTATATTTATTGAGAATTTTTTGCCAGCTATCGGTTTTTGCTATCGCTTTTCGATTAGCATTAATATAATCCATTGCGTGTTCCTTTAGCTCTTGGGCTCTGTATAAGTCAGCTAGTATCAATCTTTCTACTGCATTATTCACCGAGATATTGTGAGCCAGTTCGGTCTCACACAGAGATCGCAAGTTTGGCAAATCGTATTTATCACTTGCAGCTAAAAGCTCCGAGGCATTCTTATTTAAATTTAACACTTCGTTGGTATAAATATAGTGTAACATATCATCGAAAACGTCCAGATCAATATCGTCTACAGCCACTTTATTCGATTTGGCCTCTTTCATTTCATGTTCGAACATTGCGGCAAAGACTTTACTACGACTAGCTAAAATGCATTTGTGGGCATGTAATTCATGACCCGCCACAACTAACGTTACATCCCAATGCTTTTTAGTTGCAAAGAGCTCGGCCAGATCAAAATTTGATTTGGATTTTATTATTCTAAATCTTCTATTTTTCCAACTATCAATCGCCTTATAATACACCAAAATTACTTCGCATAATATTGTTATTTCGTTTTCGGGTAGCAGACAACAGCGCTGCTTATCAAAAAGTTTCAGATAGGCAGTGCGTTCAACATTATTTAAAATAAAGCTTCTTGTATGCATTTGACCATCCTTATCAAGCAGCGATAAACTAACGCTAAATTTCCACTCGCTATTACTATTATCGTCTAAAACAACTTCACATTCTCTTTCTTCACAATTTGAACCAATTATATTTAAGGTCAAATAATATTCCAAGTCTTCGCGACGAAATTCAAAATTTGAAGAAGGTAGATCTGAAGAGGGAACATCTTCCACGTCGCAACTAAAATTTTCAATTCTCCACTTGAATAATAGTTTTTTCTCCTTCCGAATAGTGTAACACCATTTATCGGGAGTTGAAGACATTTTCTTAAATTCGGTCGTTTTATTGTGTATTTATTATTATATGCAGCTTTTAAAAAATGTGGTCGATTTATCGAATCACACTTGGCGGGAAAATTTCCTGCATACAAGTTTCTTTTCTAAAGACCAATAAACAAAAAAAATAATAAAATAAAAGAAAAAAAAACAAAGCAAATAAAAAACAAAAACAATGCAAAGAAAAAACTGCAGTTATATGTAACAGCATTGCCACACCACATGAATTCTTTATTTATTACATTACGAACGGGGTATTCAATCAGCCGATTAATCGTTCGAATGATTAATCACAGTTAAGATTTAGTTAATTAATAATTGATTAATTTTAAATTAATCAGCTGATCGATTAATTAAAATTTGTTGTAAATTAATTGATTTCAAGCAGGAGCTGTAACAGTTATGACTTTTTTTAAAGCCAGTAAATAAAATTTTTTTATCGACATTTTTTCATTCAATAATAACATTTAAAATTTTACCTTGACTTTTTTAGCCAAAATATTACAATACTTTTGTTCTGAAAGGAAAAATTTTAATTACTACATTTGATTGGAAAATTAAGAGTCCAATTTCAATTTGTTTTTAACAAAAATATATCCTTAAAAATTTAACTGTTATTTTTTTTATTCAAAAGAAATAAAAACATTTTATGATAAAAGCAAAAATTTCAATTCGATTTTAAGGCAATAAAATATAGGAAACTGCTATTTTTGACCGAAAAAATAAAACTCAAATTTTAACTGATTTTTAAAATTGATTTTTGAGTGAAAAATACCGGAAAATTTTCAACAAATTTTTTTTACCAAAAAATGTATATAAAATTTTATCGGTTATTTTTTAGTGAAAAACCAAATGTGATATTTTAGCTTTTATTATTGATTGAAGGAATCGGTCCAATGACACCATACAACACAACAAAAAAAATAGCTGGTACGAACGATGAATTTTTCGTACCGAATATTTGTCGTAGAAAATTAAATACACATGTCACACCGGTCAAACAACACTACACCACAAAAAAAAATTAACCAAACATAAACATTGATGGTATCAAGACAACTGGGGCAAACGATGACTTTATTGTAGCGAATATTAGTCGTAGAAAATAAAACCAGACATGTGTGTAAAAATAAAAAGAATAACTCGGAAAAAACATATATGTATGTATGTATATGTATTACGAAAATTCCTAAAAATCGCTAAGATCGAAAAGATGTCAAAAACAAATAATGATTAAAAGTAGATAAATTTGTGAAAAACACAAAACCATGGAAAAATCTCGACTATTGCGAAAATAACGAAAATTCGTGAAAAATTTCAAAATATGAAAAAATAGCTACACAACTGAAAGGAATAACAAAAAACCGAGAAAATTTACGAAAAAACCAATTCGCTAAAAATTCCTTATATCGAAAAGAAATCAAATAATAATATTGACTACAAGCCGCTATAACTACTCCTATTAAAATGCCAAAAACATTAAAAATGAATTCTTTTGCAAAAATGATGGTTCGTTGTAGTCTGTCAAAACAACAATTAAATTGTTGCTTTGACAGCAACAATTAAATTGTTGCTTTGACAGACTCTAAGTAATCGTCCAGCCAAAAATATACGTACATGTTTTTTTGAAGTGAACGTACCTATTCATAATTGTGCGATGATTCGATCCAAGGAATATACAAATATCGCTACTGAAGTTGTTTTTATTATGGGATTTGTTGTTCTCAGAGTGATTTTCGGTCTACGCTACAGTCGCGTTCTGTTTCATTATTCAGACGTTAGAACCTCATTTTCAGTTATTCCGGTATGTTCTATTTTCCACTTTGAAGTGGAATTCGATTAAAATCACTTCAGTTTAAATTTTTATGTTCTGCATTCTTCTTTTTACATTTGAATTTCAATATTCAATACAGGTACTTTTCCAGAACATCATATTTCATTTTCACTACTGTTGTAGAACATGTCTGATTGTTTATAGGACCAAAAGCAGTAAAAATTCTAAAAATTTAATGATTTAGTTGATCTAACAACCATATTTAAAAAGCTTTGTTGGAAGTGTATGTCCTTACTAAAGGCTTCAGATTGCGTTCCACGTAAGCTAGGAAGAGGTTCCTGTCTTTGATTTAAAATTATGTGTACAATACTAAATACTAATATTAAATACTGAAGTTCAATTACACTGTACAGCAAAAAAATATTGTCTGTTCTTGTGGGTACAAAAAATAATTACAAAAATAATTATCAGCATTTTGATAACTTACATCTGGAATTTATTTTAGGGTGAGTTAAAGTCCCACCCTCCTTTTGCACATTGCTCTAGTGAATCGGCATAAGAAAACTTGTAATCCTTATGCTTAAGGTATAATACGAGCTTAACACTTCTATGTAAAACACCACGAGCAACATTTTGGTGAAACATTTTAACCCTCTAACTCTTCGCTGTATTTGTTTCTTTTGATCATTACTTGAAAAAGCTTAAAAGAAACATCTCAAACGACGGCATAGCGAGCTAATGTGTACTACAAAAATATTTGCCATAACGTTCTACAATAAGTCTAGAAAGACACTAAGGCTCTAAACACAACTTAAAAGCCAGAAATAAATCAAAACTTAAGTTCCTGAATAAGTACGAAGTCAACCATCAAACACATTAGCTGTGTTCATTTACTAAATATTTTTACAAATTTGTGACAATTGTTACTGGAAAGCGTTCATTAACCCAACAAATTTGCAACGAGAGAGCGTCGAAAGGACGTAAAAAATTGAGAGACAGAAAAGTTTTTGCAAGTTTTTACAAGTAAAATTAGGTGTGTTCATTACTTTACTAGTAAAAATTAGTAAAAATTTGCAAGTTAAAGTAGTGTTGTAATGTATGTGTATATATGTATGAGTACTCAATAACTACTCATATATTTTTGGACAAATTATACATATATGTATATTATTATAAAAATAATGTGATTATGGTCATTTATATTCAGCATCGTCGTGACTGGCATTTTTCGAGTACGGCTTGTAATAGAATAATGAGGAGTTTTGCAATTTTATTAAATCTAGTATTAGGCGTAGTCGAAATACGCTAAACACGACAAGGGTGATTAGCTAATTAATTGATTTAATAAATAAAATAGTAAACAGCCGGCGAAAAACGGGTTAAATATATTTTTTAAAGGAAAAAAATTTAAGCAATTTTCATTTTCATTGTAATAAAAAATCTTTATCTAAAATAGAATACCATGTTGCTGCCAGCATTAAGCCCCAAAAGCAGTAAAATAGTAATTTAATAAATTATGTGTTAATTTAAGTTTATCTGCAAATACATATCTGAACTAATTGAATTATTGCTTGCTTAGTGTAAATTAACGAGTATCTAGGTACTCATAATATTTACAACACTAAAAATAACAGCTGGTCTCTCTGTTTGCCGGAACATCCTTTGCCACTGATGTACCAGATACTGTGTTGCTTTATTCACTTCCATTAGACATCTTATTTTGCTTCGGTGGTTCCTAAGTTACACAAAAATAAATTTGCTCTCTTTTTAATACAATTTCTTAAATTTTCCAACATAGAAATATTATTTTGTAAACAATAACATAAAACAGCTGTTTGAATAATTATTGCAAGTAAAAATTTTACTTGTAAAAACTTGGAGGAATTTTTCTGTCTTTAAATTTTTACGCTCTCTCGACGCTCTCTCGTTAAGTTGTCTTAAAATTCTACTCTAAGTATCTCAAAGACACTAAAAATCGGTATTCATTGAACACTGAATTTTGATGTCATTGAACACTTGTAATATAATTTTAATACACATATTTCTGTGGGATATTCAATACTATGTATATATCTTCAATGTATTGGTCCCTTTAAGCCGCTATGTGTTCTGCGAAAATATTAATCATACAATATTACTTAAAGTCTTTGAATACACTAAAGATTAAAATATTTTTAAGAGTTAATTTAGAGCTTATTCAGACATTTAAGTCTTTGACGTATTTCTGGAGTTCAAATTGAGCTTGGAACTACTGTCAAATCTTATAACAAATGGACTACTATAGCACAAGTCAAGGGGATATATTTGGTCAATTTAAAAAAATATGCAAAAAGGCCCATACAGCGAAAATTTATAGGGTTAAAATGTTATACAAATATTTTCCTTGTGGTGTGAACAACCCCTGGGCTGCTGCCTCAATTAATTTTTTTTGCAGAAAATATACATAACTTCAATGCATCTAAAATGTTTATTTTGCCAGTTACTTTTTTCTTTATTTAAATAAATTAATAAAAACAAATTTACAAATTTATTTTGTCTTTTCCGTATGCAATGTTGAAGACACATGCAAATCAGAACTAATTTGTTCAGTAATTGAGGCGATATCGTTCTTGACAGATGTTAAAATTTCTTGCTCTAGAACTGCATCCATTTGAGTTTGTATTTCCTTCCAAGCAAAATCAATATCCTCATCCTTAGGATCCATGCCGCACACAACAAAACGTAGAAAATGTTTACCGCGATATTTCGCTTGTATCATGTAGATTTTTTTATGTTCGTTAAGAAGATGCAATAGATCTGTAGTACGTTTATTATCGCCCTTGGGTCTAAAGCACACCAGACCGAGAGATCTCTCGGTCACCAGCTCAAAACGGGAATCGGATAAAACAAAATTCTCAAATCTCTCCGCCAGAGCCATATGCTTGCGTATATGAGCCCTTAAGCCTTCAGCTCCGATTGTACGAAAGGTAATCCACACCTTCAGAGCCCTAAATCGTCTGCCCAGTGGTATTTGCCAGTGCCGAAAATCGGGAATTTGTGTTTGACCCTCATATTTATGCTTCAAATATATTCGATCGACATTAAAACTATCGACCACTTTGTTGGCATCCTTAAGCCACATGGCACTGCAATCGAAATTGACCATGAGGATTTTGTGTAAATTAAAATTCAACGAATCAACCAATTCCAGGCCGTTTCTCAGCTCTGAAAATTCTTCTAAAGCAAAAGCCGCACCAGCATAGGCAGCATCAATATGCAGCCATAAATTATATTGATTACAAACTTTACCCAATGACTCTGTGTCGTCGTAGGCACCGGTGCCGGTGGTACCCAAAGTCGCAATGCAAATAATTGGTATAAAACCCTGAGCCAAATCCTCTTCTACTGCTTTTTGCAGCATTTCACCTTTGAAAATGAAATCCTCTCCAGCTGGCAACAGACGTATGGGCACAGCTGCTAATACACCGGCCTTTTCAATGCAACTATTACTTTGATCGCTGGAATAGGCCACCAACTTGCCTCTTATTTCACTTTCACTCATTTCGGGATGTTCTTCTTTCATGCGTCGCACAGTTTGTTCTCTGGCTGCCAATACAGCAACCAGTACGGCTTCAGAGGCAGAACCTTGAATTATACCACCACCAGGGCCCTCTGTGGCGTGAAGAAATTGTTTGGGTAGCTTAAAAAATTTTGCCAACCAATCCATGACAATAACTTCCAGTTCGGTGCAGGCGGGACTGCAAATCTGCAAAATTATAGAAAATTTTTATTTATGCATTATTTTTTTTCTTTGACATAACTATTTTCCTTTGAACAATGTTATAACTAAAAAAATAATATCAAGTTCTTTTGTTATCAGAATTATTCGTTGTAGTATCTATAGATAAAATCCCGAAAATTGTAAATTTATATACTAGTATAAGATGTAAATAAAGATGATTTCTTTGACATTAATTCAAGTTTTTTCTTTGATATTAATTCAAGTTATTCAAGCCTGTTTGTCGATATCTTTCGAATTATTACATTTGAAACAAAAACAACTTTTAAAATTTTGTTTTTGTTTTAAATAAAATTATACTCGTACATGTGTATTTTTCACTCAAGTTATTTTAAATTTTATTGATTTTTTGCGCCTAAATAGTTGCAGATTTATAAAATAAATAGTTTTAATTTAATTTTGCTTTCGTTGCAACTTAATTTCTTAAAAAGATGCATCTCTGATCGTATGAAATTTATCATTTTATGATAATTTTTATAATTATATGCAAGTCGGACAGACTTGTCCAAAAATCTGCCTCACAAGTGCATTTTATGGCCACACTATTATACTTTTTGAACACACAAGACTTTTTTGGCAGATCGCAAGACCAAGTAGGGGGCAAATTATGGCATTCGCTATCGAACGAAATTCCCATACAAATTCAAAAATTTTGTATAGGATTTCATTGACGGCTTTTACTAAAACATACCTTATGTTTTAATAATACATTAATATGTTAATTCTTAATTTAAATTTGGCATTACCACAGGAACTTTATTTTATTTTTTTTAAAGGTTATTTCCAACACGGAAAACGTGTATCTTTGTTATATAAGATCAAAGTAAACTTACAAATATGGGTGATTATAAACAAAAACAACAATTCAGTTAATAAAAACAAACATAATACAGAAAAAATAATACAAAGGTACTCGAAGTTTGAATTCCAAAACAAAAATATTAAATTCTCAAAATAAGACAATACTTTAATAATATAATTCATATTTTTTGGTTTAGAAAATAATTCTTTAAAACGCTTAAAGCGTTTGTGGACTCGTCAGAAAGCCTCTTTCTAATTTTATTTCTACCGTTAAGCTGTCATTTATTTTTTTAAGCTATGGCATAGCTTTTATCGCGGGCATTGAGCACGGCGACCGAATCAAGAAATTCCGTAACGAAAAAAAACTAACAGTAAGTTTGTGTCTGAAGCCTAGCGTATGTTAACCCCTAAAGTATGCTATTGATTTCATTAACATACAGTATTGCCAGAACAGATTTTTACATGTAGGAAAACACAAAATGGCGTACTTACGAGCAATCGTGGTTGACAAAAAATGATATACACAAACAAACAGACTATTCGTAGGTTTTTAAGCGGTATTTTCCAGATATTTAGAGGATATCAAGTCTCAAACTTATGTTTCATATTTCAGTTACCATAAACATATAGTTTCAATGGTATAAATTCCTGAATAACCCACATGTATTGTAAGATAATTAAAATATTTTAAACGATATTAACTTCTCATTTATTCAATAAAAGAAAAAAATTGTTATCTTATCGGTCAGCACGCTCAAAAAGTGTAACTTGAATTAATATCAAAGAAAAAAAATACTGCATAAATAAATAAAAAATAAATAAATAATTATAATTGCATAAGTTGATAAAAAATGGTATGCAATAGCTTTGCCGCGGCAGTCCCCGAATGCCACACGTCATTTTTTTATTATTTCCCGGGATCCCGCAAGAAAAATCCCGGGAAAGCGGGAATCTTTAGATTGAAATTCCCGGGTAATCCCGAGGCGGGAATTCCCGGGAAAAAACGTTAGTAGTGAAGTTGACTGCTAATGTAATGTAATTAGCATTTTATTAATTTTCACTTCAATCTGATGATGTTACATCTACTCGTATTTTTATTGTTTTTAGTAGGTTCCATTAAGCAATATTAGTTAATATTACTACTGTTCATGATACAATCTCGACGCTCTTATTTAAGTATACACCATCAGCGTCAGCGCAAGGGAGCTAAAAATCCAACACTTGCCGCTTTTGTTTAGGTTTAGGCTGTAACTTGCTTGTAAGGCTGATAATCTCAAAACAAAAGCACAAGAAAATAAGTTCTCAAAATAAAATAAATTCTATTTTAAAACAGCTAGACAGACTAGACATACTTATTTATTATTATTAATATTTATTTAATGCAAATTTAATTTACAGAAAATGTATATAGAGAAAAAGGACAGGCTGCTAGCGCTTTCGCCTTTAATAAAGTAAGATTTTAAATATTTACAAAGAGATGATATATAATAAAAGGAATATCATAGTTTATAATTTCTTCACTATATCCTGAGGTAGATGTTTTCTTAGGTGATTGTAATCAAAGTTCTATATGGATTCACTTAAAGATGTTATTTGGTTGTTAGACATATTTAAAATGACAATTTGTATTGGAAAATATAAAAATTTTGCAAATCGTAAGATGAAATGCAAAACCACGTAACTAAAAAAAATTCTAAATCGTTTTTTTTTATTCAAAAATGTGTATTATTTGTTATAATAGACAATAACGAATGAAAATTGCGTTTTACAATATTTTGTTAGTTAAGTGGTTTTGCATTTCAGCTAACGATATGTGTGTACTATATACATAGTATGTATGTACATATATGCTAACTCATTGTCGACAATCGGTTACTTACATACAAGTGGTTTATCTACATATCACATTCAGAGCGAATAGACCCACTGTGCAGTCTAAAGCGTTTTATTAAAAAATCTCAAGTTAAAATGAAGCTATTAAATACATAAATAAAGAAGTAAGTGTTATAATAAAAAAATATAAATAGAAAATGCGATTTCAAATGTCATAAATAATATAATCATAAAACACCATTAACAATTCTTCTTAACAAAACAAGTAATAAAATCGAATTTTAATTAATTCTTTTGTAAATATGTACGAACATTTTAAATATGCACAAGCTCTGTTTTGTTTATTAACCAAAAATCAATGAATGAGGAGGCAGGCCCTACAGAAGATGTGTTAATTGGTTAAAAAAACTTATTTTTTGTTTTTTTAAATCGAAAACAGAGAAAGTTCGTTGATAATTACCAGAAATATACAAGTGCACAGTGCAGCATAATTGAAAGAATTTTGAAAAAAAAAGTTTGCCGCTTTTAAAAGGCCAGTGCAATCCGAGTTAAAGCTTTCAGAAAGAACCAAATGGATTACTCATTAGCGGCGCTATCAATTTCTTTTGTAGGGCACCGCCGTACATGTGAAATCGTATAATGCTTGCCACTCTTTTGTTTCTTATTCGATTTCTACAATTCGATTATAAAAACATGCTTCCCGATGTCTTGAAATTATTTAAAAATTTGTTGATTTTATTTATTTTTTAATTTATAAATATGGCATTTGCCACACGTGATGCCTATTTTTTTCTAGCTTATCCCCAGTTTTCAATATTTAATCTCCGAAAATTCCAACAATAGAGCTTTCTTTATAAAAATTCGGTAAAAAAGTTTTCTTTTTGAATTTGTAAATATGGAATTTGCCAGATAGGATCCCTGTTTTTTATCAAGTTTTAAGCCCAATAAATCAATATATAGTCCCCGAAAATTCCGTAAATAAAACTTTTCTTTATAATAAGAACTTAACCCGAAAAATTTTTTTTTAATTCGGAAAAAATTTTGATTTAAAAATTTTTAAATATGGCTTTTGCAACATGTCCTCCCAGTTTTTTTCCAAGTCTTATCTCCAGTTAGCAATATATAATCTCCGAAAATTACGTTAATAGAGCTTTTCATTATAATAACAAAGTAATACGAAAATTATTTAAAAAAATTCGGTCAAAATATTTTTTCTATTTCTAAATATGACATTTGCCAACCGGGCTTCTAATTTTATTCAAACAAATTAAATAATAAAGCAAATAACAAATTAATACGAAAATCATTTATAAAAATTCGATAAAAATATTTTTTATTTGTAAATACACTCATACCCCGGTTAGCGTCGCTAATTGAGACCGGAAAAACGAGACTCAAACTGAAACGACGCAAACCAAATCACAGTTTTCCATACATTTATATTATCTTTCATTTAATTCATTCCGAGACTCATAATTTTAGTAAAAAGAAAAATAATTTTTAATAGAAAATACCAATTTTTTATTATTATTATTTGTGTTATAATAGTTGTTATTAAAATAGAAAACTTCACTTTACCAAATGTAATTTGAAACTACAAACAAAGACAAATTGGTAAACAATTTTCACATACAAATTTGTATTAGATTTCAACGGGAAATCCCCTTTGTACATGCAAACATTTATTAACGACGAAATCGAATCACTAACGACGCAACTTCGAAGCCATGCGACGCAAACTGAAGCAAAACGACACAACAAATCGCGAAAATTTTAAAAAGACGCAACTTCGAAACGACGCAAACCGAAACGATGCATACCAGGGTATGAGTGTATGGCATTTTTCCCCATCTGGGGCGAGCTCCTACTTTTTTCAAGCCTTATTCCCAGTTTTCAATATTTAATCCCGGAAAATTCCGTAAATAAAGCTTTTCTTTATCTATATTATTAATAGGCAACACGTTTTTTTACCACATTTTTACGGCCGTAATACTGTTAATTTATATGTTTTTAAACGGGTTCCTACATAGAAGGGCACAATATTAAAATTATTTAAATCGGTTCAGTATTTTGGGAGCTATAAGCGTTTAAAGTTGCTACTAACACATGCGCACTTATTACACATGCATTTATCAGCTACAACTTGAAAAATAAACAAAGTATGCATGTGTGTTTGTCCAATTTGCGTTTACATAAAATTGAGACAGAGTCTTAAATTGTTTATTTATCATGATCTTTTGTTTTTGTATTTTATCGTATGCATTTATGCAAATGTTTAATATTAATTTCTAGAATGCGGTCGAATGAGTCGACCACTGGATACACTAGTAATAATATAAATAATTAATACGAAAATCATTTTCATATTTTTAGCTTCGAATTGTTCAATTGTAATTTGTGTAACATCATTCTGAAATCGGAATTCGGAGTTATAAAATTTGAATAAACATTATTACAAATATATCGGCAAATAAAATTAAAAACCATTTGACGGACAATATTTATAAACCGCGCTTTTTTGTTAATTATTGTGTATCAAAACTTATTCATTGTTCCCATATATTTTTAAACTTCTAACTTAAAAAACAATAATAAATGGACTCAGCTGCTATGTCTTCCACGATTTTATAAAATTTTTAGCTTTTTCTATAGCATGAAAACTTTTAATTTCATCTAACGATATGTATAACTAAAAATGCTGATGTAAAATTTGAAATGGGTAAAGAAAACTAAATTCAATAGAATTCTATTTGTTATTCCAAAAAAATATAAATTGCCAGATCCCCAACATGAAATTTTCATCCCCAATAGCGGAATTTATAATTCATACTGCTATTTTTCAAAATGCCTTAAGGGGTTTGAGGAGAAGGCACAGGAGGTTAAAAACGCCAAAAATGGCATTACATAAGATGTAAATAGCCCTCAAATGAAGATATTTAAAACGTCGCCATTGGAGCTAATTGGGTGTAAAAGTGGAACAATTGTAAATTTGTAGAATTTTGTCCGAGTTGGCAAACGACTATTAGACGACTTTTCCACAGTCAGTCTAAGTTTACGCAGCAACAGTTGAAGTGTGTGAACCGGGGCTTAGAAAAAATAAAGAACAAATAGCCCCGGTTCACACACTTCAACTTTTGCTGCTCAACTCGTAATTCAACTGTAAGAAAATAAGAGATATTTGTATTTCTTTCTCCGTCTTTCTTACAGCTGAATTACGAGTTAAGCAGCAACAGTTGAAGAGTGTGAATCGGGGAATACATAAATATTTGAAAAAAACGCATTTAGTTTCTCAAACTCCACTTTGAAATTTCGGAAGAAATGCCCTAAAGTGAAAATATTTCTTTGAAATAGGTCAATTTCGGAATGGCAGGGAAACAAAAGTAAGTAAATTCCTCATGGTTTCCATTTTATAATAATCTCCTTAAACTTTCGATGCAGACAAATGCAAAATCATAAATTTTTCATAAAATTCTTCAAATCTAAAATCGTTTATTTTTAAACGAAGAAAAAATATTCTTCATCGTTTTCGTGATTGGCGTTTTTGTGGCGAAATATGTGCGTTTTTTTAAACAATAGTATTGTGATGACCGAAAACACTAATATGTTTCGATTGGAGTTTTTGTCAACCACGGCACCATTTTACCACCACAATAATGGTGATTGCATGGAAACTTTTTTAAACTACTTTTAAACGAATAATTTTCAAGAATATCTAAGGAAAAGTGGGATTTATCTGAAATTTAAGCACACAAACACACAAGCAACTGTCAGGCCCTAATGGTCACTTTATTTGCATTTATTTGTATTTGTATTTATTTGTTTAGTGAGCATAGCACAACAAGATTAATATATTATAAATTAAAGTGCTAGTGACAGCGCACGTGATAACAGATTCATATTCTGATCATATTCCTATAAATCAACGATTAATTTAAAGATAAAAAAAAATATAAAATAAAGTTATAGATTCACAGCCATATTTACAAATGATTAATACACTTAATGTGTGCATTAAAACCGGTTTCCCCATATAAAAATCCAACATTAAATCTACTATAACTTTATTAATCGTTTGTGAATAAGGCCATAAGAATCAAAGCAAATGATCATCAGATTACATTAAAGAAACAAAATAAATGAATTAATTAAGGATAGAGTTATATTTAAGAAATTTCATATGTGAGTTATATTTAGAAGATCATTTCTAACAGAGCTGTAAATGAAACACTCTTTTTTGATTTTAATTCATTACAAATTAGGTATATTTTGAATCAATTCTTTTGACAACGAAAAATAATTGAATGAAATTTGAATCAATTCAAACGAATTTGGCAGATGTGAATTGCAATTTATTTTCTAATTTAAATGAATTTGTCAAATGAATTGCAATTTATTTCCAATTCATTTGCATTCAATTGATTTCGAATTGATGCAAATGAATTAGAACAATGAATTGCAATTCAAATGAATGAAATCAAAAATGAGTTGCAATCAATCAAATTCAAGAACCGATCTAGGGGGAATGAAAAATGGAAATGTCTCCTACCAAAATGAAAATATTCAGTACAAAAATTTAAAAGCCTTGTCCAATATATCATGGGAATTTCAAATCTAAGAATTTTTTGTCTTTGGACTATACTAAATGACATACAAAACGAGAGTAATGCTTTTACATAAAAAATAATTGAATAACAAAACAACATACGAGTATTTACTGACAAAATCAATTCCAATTTCAATCAATTCAATTCAAATGAGTTGGCAGTGAATTACTATTTTTTTTGTGATTCATTTGAATTAATTCAAAATCAATTCAATTCAAATGAATTGCAATTCACTTTGACAAATTCATTTGAATTAGGAAATTAATTGCAATTCATTTCTGCCTAATTCGTTTGAATTAATTCAAATTTCATTCGCGAATCTACAGCTCTGATTTCTAAACCGGTTTGCGTTGCTAATAGTCTGAATTAGGGTTGGTAGCTGATTCCAAAGACTTGTGTTGTAAAAGAAAAATTGGCGCTAAGGAAAAGTAATTTTTTACTTTTGCTGAATTAATCTTCTAACCCGCACAGATTTTCCAAATCTTAAGATCTTAAAAAGACAATTCGGTTGTTGTGTAACTATTATTCTATTTAGGAAGATAAGACTCTTAAATTTCATGAGGTTTTCAAAGTTAATCTGGTTAATTTGGTACGAAAAGTGGGAAATTGCTTCACCTCTTCCTTTGTCATAAATATATCTTGCTATATTATTGTAAGCAACTATAAGTTTATGGAAGTCACTGTTGGAGCAGTTTGCATATATTTCGCAACCATATAGTAGGACAGGTAAAAGTTATGTCTTAGCGAGCAGAGTACGTAGTATACCGAGAGGCATTGAATGCTTGACGACCCAAAGGTTACTAAGCATTCCGTATGTGCGCCCAACTGCGGTCGCTATGTGGATAGGTCAGGATAGTTTAGTGCTGAATACATCCCCTAGGTATTTGCAGGATATCGCAAACTCAATAATAAAATTGGCGGAAATCACCCTTCGTAGCACATCTGCAATTTTAGCACACATAGCGTGATTTTCTGCTACAAAACGTGAGTGTCTTTTTCATACGTTTAGCAAATTAATTATAACAGCAGATTTTAGAATTTGCGGATTTGAATGAAGAACTTTTCCGCATGGAATAAGCTAAGCCGCAGACAATATTTCAAATCGAGCGCCGCCGATAAAATTTTCACGCGAAGCAAATTTCCGGTTTTTGTATAATTTTTTTTAAATTTCATAATAACCTATTTCTGATTTAAGAAAGTAATGTGCTGTTTCTAGAATCCAAGCAATCGAATTGAGTACAAAATATGTATGGAAACAATTCGAATAACTGAGTGGTTTTCATACAAATTGTTCACTCAATTCGATTGCTTGTATTCAAGAAACAGCACATAAACCTAAGCGAATGAAAGGCACTCGCTCGAATTCGAACCAATTTGGATTTCTCACTGGCACTCACTTTCATTCTCATTAGCTTACGTATGTACAAATGTCAATAAAAGAAAATAATAAAAAAAGTATTTTCTTAAATTTATTAATCGAAATTGCCTCAATATCTTCTTTCAAAGATTTTCAAAAACTTTTGTTTGTTGAGGGTTTTTTTTAGCAAGTCTATATACATGCATTTCATTGGTGCTAATACCAAATCATCAGTAGACCTTAAACCATATTTTGAAATGTTTCAAACCTCTTATCTTATACAAAAACTTTTAAAAAACCAATGAGAATTTCAAAAATTATAAAAGTATTTAATAAGGCAAAACTGAAAATAAAATCTTAATTAAGTATTTTTATTGTCACCCAAGGGGGTCTAATTGCATAAAGATTGTAAAGAAAATAAAATAGATTCATATCGAATAATATAATTTGTTTGTTGGGCCCAAGGCAGATATTTTCCAGTGGACTCAAAAAAAGTCAATCACAACACTAGTACATTTCTTTATTATCGCCTCTTCGCATAGCTTCCAAAAAGCAAATCAAAATATGATTTATTAATATTCTGAAATCTAGAAACCATCAAGCTTGGTTTTGTCAGCTTCTAGTTTTTAGTTTTCGAGAAAACTTACTATAACACATTACCCACCTATACCACAAGAGCTGCACTTTATAGATATATGACCTTATTCACAAACGATTAATAAAGTCATTGTAGGCTTAATGTTGGATTTTTATATGGGAAAACCGGTTTTAATGCACACATTAACTTTATTAATCGTTTGTGAATAAGGCCAAAAATGTTCAATAGGTTTCTTCTATAGCATAAAAACAAACGTACTATTCTTTTTTCATTAAAAAATAGTATGGGTGGGAAGCCCAACTAGCTTTTTCCAGCTAATTTTTAACTTATATTTATTTTTATTAAATCCAAAAATTTTGTTACGAAAGCAAAACCACAAGTGATTGATTTTAACATTTCATTCTCAATGTTAACGACACTTTCGTAGCACAGAAATCGGATTTTATATGAAAACATTTACGTTTTCATTCGAGTTGTCTATCGAGTCACTGTTGGTTTAGAAATAATGTAGAGAAATCGAAATCAATGTTCTTTCTCATAGAATGCGAATGAAGTTGTTCTTTCTTTGTTTTTGTGGCGGCTCCGTCGCCGTAAAAATGTTTAAATGCAGGAGTCTACTTGTTTTGATTGATAAAAATAAAACGAAAAACGCAATTACCAATCTGCAAGGTTTGCAAGGGCAGTTTACAACGAAGGATGATTTCCGCTATTATTTATTTTTATCTGGATGTCATCACTTGGGATTCTATTGCTATTATTGAGAAAAATACACTTTGATTTAGAGGATTATGGGAACATTAAAGTTTTTTTTAATCGGGTTGAAAACCAAATATAAAAACGTTAACAAATTTACATGCTTCTAAAATATTTTAGTTCTGCTCCATTGTGCAAGATTTGAATACCACTGTGCTTCGAAAACATTGAATATTTTATAAAAGTAACATTGTTGAGTGGCTTCTGGCTGACTGACTGAATGATAGAGGAACTCGTAAATTATATCATTGTACAAATTTTTTATTTTTTTTGTGTTAGTTATCGAGAATTATTCTGCTGCTTCATTTTATATTCAAAATTTCATACAAAGATATTTTCAATGAAAACTATGTAATGACTTCGATTAAGAACAAATTCTTTTCAACTATTGATGTGCGATTAATCAATTGTTGTAACATTCAGATTAATCAAAATCTGATTAATTGATCATTTTATTAATCTAAAAGTACGATTCTTCAACTTTATGGCAACTCAATTAATTATGATTTGGATTTCACTTAAATTCATGATTAATTAATTAATCAGACTTTTTACTAATTTATATTTTGAATAATTGCATAATTTGAGTTTAATTTTTTTTTTTGATAAATTACTTTTTGTTTTTATACTTAATTTTTTTAACTTCCCGCTATCGATTTTATCACAATTTTCGAAAATTGCGTTTTCATTGGATTTGCACGTTTTGAGGTCTTCAAATTAAACTTTGCCTTTGTAAAAGACGTCAAACATTGAAAAGGAAAGGTTGTCTATATGATGGTCCATGAATTAGTTGCTGCTTTGGTAATTGATGAGTTATTGGCGGACAAAAACGCAAAGCAAAACACAAATTTGGACAAAAGAATGAGACAAAAACGATATTATACAAAATTAATAAGAGAATTGGACGATTACAAAAATTTTCTAAGAATGGATTTTGCAGTTCATAATGAATTGTTGGAAAAAGTTAAGCTGTTTATCGAAAAACAAAATACAGATTATGCGGGATTCCATTTCTGCAAATGAACGACTCTCCGCAACATTGGTCGCGTTCATAAGACGTAGCTGTGGAGTTCAAATATTGAGCCCAACAGTTACGTCTTAGAAACGGCTTGATGAATAATTGGATAATGAACAGCTGATTGATGTAAACAATTGAAAGAAATAAAAATGTTGCAAAAGAAATAATTTAAATTTGCTAAATTAACCAGATTGGCTTGTTCTAAAAAGTATGGACAACACAGAATTTGAATGAAGTTTTTCTTGGCAGGAATTTTCCATTTTTATTTTAAAATCTGCACCACAAATTTAATATTCACAACATGAAAATCCACAGCAAAATACTCCAATAAAATTATAAGGCTGCGCCGATAGTATATTTCAACGCTGAGCCGGCACTGTGTTTATAAAATCTTTGAACCTTATGCTGAACTAATTATGTAATTAATATAAATAGACCATAATAAACCGACATATATTTAATGAAATTGGTATTTTAATTTTATTTCTTTACTTTCGTTACTTTATAGCATTTGCAATGCAAAATTTAACAAAATTAATTTGAATATAAAAGCGCATAACTCTCTTGATCAGCTGCGGAGCTAAACACAACATGTTGACTAAATGTAACGAAAGAAAAAATTATGTTGGAAAAAATGGCAGCAAATACTCAACTGTTCTGTGGATCGGAACTACTCAACTCTACGTTTATAATACAAACACTCAACGGTTGCGCAATATTTACGTCTTATGAACGCAACCATTGGCTCTAACCAAGTTATCGTTACCGTTTGCCTGCATAAATTCAAACGAAATTTGTATTGAGTATGTTAGCATTGCTATTACACGAGTATGATGGTAGGATGGCATACCAATCTCACAGACCAAGTGTGATCGTCTGTCTAATAGCCGCTTAAGGCCTCTAATATAAATAATACTTTTTCAAAAGCCACTCTCTTTTGAAAATGTACGTTACAAAACTGCTTTAAAGAAAAAGCTCAGCTTCGTTGTTAATTGCTTAAGGGCCTTTCACACTATAATACTTTGTATTAAGACTTGTCAAAAACTGTAATAATACGTCCAAGTGTGATAGTGTGAAAGTAAAATGTTATTAAAATGACAAATAATACGGCAATAAATTTGACATACTATAAGACTTTACCATTTTTAGAAATTTTGCTAAGATTTTTCATTTGATCAAGGGTTCAATTTTCATAAAAGCAAATTGAACAGTCGATTGTTTCCCCGCCGATGATAGCGTAGCGTCTCTAATGGAATTTTTTTTCGTCATACACAGACTCAAAATTTGGAATGTGTATCACACCGTGTCTCAAAATTAATGAAATTTTGTGTTATTTAATGTTGTATATTGATATAGTATATTATATATAGACTTTAACTGCTAAACATTTTAAACAGGCTTCGCCGGCTTCGTGACACTGCTCAGCCACCGCTTCTATTTATTTATTTATTAGTACATATTCTACAAAGTAAGTTTGCAGAATATGGTTGCACAAAAATTGCGCCGGTAACTGGACCATATGTCCATGATGTTATTAACAGTATTTTAAAAATGTTTTTGTGACTGACTATACACGACCTAAGCCTCCATATAGGAAGTAGGAACGTGGTTGCCAACGAAATTCCACAAAGAACCGCAAGACTATACGGTTATCCGAGACGAAAAACTCTCGAAAGCCAAACAACACACACAAGCCTGACCACACTTAAGAAATAATTACGATGACGCGGGAGCTGTTCTTCAGCCCAGAACTGCTTAACGACTGATTTTCTACTTATATTTTTAATTTTACTTTAAATCTGATAGTGTGAAAACAAAATGTAATGGTACATTAGATTTTTTATGGCAATCCCATCAAACCTCGTTAGATTTCCAATGAAAATCTTAAGACTTGTATGATAGTGTGAAAGACCCTTTAGTAATCATTGTGTTTTGATTTTTAGTTGATCTAACCTTTTTCTAATGTTAAAAAATGAAATGGCACTTATCACTTGAAAATTATTCGGTTTCTCGGGACTTCATCTTAGTAAAACTATCTTTACACTTACCTAAACTCTCCTCTGATTTTAATTTGTAACTCTAGGAAAATTATAGTTAAAATTAAGATTACAAATTAATTAAATGCGGAATAGGTTCAACTTTTAATAGAGCTCGGACGAAATATTAAAAAATGTTTATCATTTAGCATTTAAAAGCAGATGAGAACTCGAGACTATGTAAAGATAGCTTAATAAATACATATATTGATTTGATTAATTAAGCAAACATACCCAACTAAAACCGATGACACTAAAGCCATTTGCGAGCATATCGCCTACAATAGAAGGATATGAAGAGGCTGTGGGATAGTAGGCATGCATATTTGGTGACTGCCAATGCGTTATGCCAGGCTTAATGATGCGATCGATGTCATGTAAAATTTCCTTCCAATCTTGTGGCTTCTCTGGTATTTCTTTGGGTAATAAATCGAACAGATAACCAGGTTGTACTGCTGGCAAAACATCACTTTTTCACAAACAATAAATTTTAAGAAGAAAGAAATGTTGCGAAAAAAAACTTTATTAAAACTTTATATATTTTTTGCAATTTAATTTCAATACCAATCTCTAATGTTTTCCATATAATCGGCTATAAAATCGATAGCAGCTTTACCAAACTCCCTAAAGGTATTTGCATCCATTTTTTTATTGATATGTGTAGTAAATTTAATAATAATTTCAAGCTTTTTGTTGCCTTATTTTCTTCTTAATTATCGTTGAGTTTAATTTAATACTTCTTTTTTTTATTTCTTACACTGAAGTTTTTAGCTGAACAACGTTTTGAGCACAACTATTAAGAGTTTCGCTTTCGGATGCTGTTTTTATGAACTAAATAACGATTTTAGTTTTGAACTAAAGAAAGCTTCTGCGCATGGCTTTGAAGTGAGTGTGTGTGTGCGTGTGTGAATATGTAAGTAACGAAAGTTTTTACTTGCTTTCTCTGAGAGTGCCAACAGTGCTGCCAGTTTTTTAGTTATTTTTGGGGGCAAAATTTACATTTATGGGGGTTTTAAGGAAAATAACTAATCGCCTGTTTATGACTTTGTATTTAAATGTTATTTATCTTAAAGTTCTATTTAAATACGAAATTCAAACTTAAATAATATTTAAATGTCCAGCCTTGCTGATTTAAGTTCTATTTAAGTTGTGCACACATACATACACAAATATATGGTTTTGCTAGCTTGTTGTTGTTTCGCGAAACAAAGTAAACAAAAAATTTGCGACCACTGAAAAATCAGCATCTTTTGTGGTGCAATTTGGACTTCTTTTGTTAATATTATTCTATTATATCTTCTTTCTTAATTGTTTTAAACTCTTGAAACATTGCAGCAACCTATCATTTTTGAAAAAGAATCCACATTAGAAATTTTTCTTTAATTTTGTTCAACAGATGTTTTTCCAAAGAAATTTAGAGAATTTCATGATCGTAAATATATACAAACAACAATTTAACATTGAAAAACTGAAACTGTATTTAAATGCAGTCGAGCTCAACAGCTACGTCTTATGAACGCGACCAACTACATGTGTATTTAAATATGAAGCCATAAGTCATTGACAACTGATCAGCATTTGCTTTTACAGTAGACGATTATTTTAATTATTTTTTGAACCAGCACTCAGGAGATGACCCCTAGACATGCGATGCATTTTGTCAGCACTAGGAAAATTAGTTATAGGAAGGAGAATAGAACGAACAGTGTTTGTGAACATTCGTTTTGAACCACAAAGGAGATCAGAGGTGACACGAGACGGCATTCTTCTGTAGTTGTAGTTGTTCTTATCTTATCTTGTCACACTGTAATCTGAAAACAACGAATTTATCTTGTTTTGTTTTCATCGATTTTCTGCCGCAAGAAATATTTAAATCTTATATCTTAAAAACTTCAATTTCATAACAGATACATAAATTGTTACTTTATTTACAGGAAAATTAAAATTGTACATGTCACATATTTTTCGGGAGCTTCTATATTTCTACAGTAACTTTCAATAAACACTTCCGCTGAACAAACGTGCACACACACGATTAAAATCTTCCATCTAGACTTTTAATATTTACTTTGCAAAAGAAAATTGGACAAGCACACAATGGTTTGTTAATTTCTTTACTTGAAGCTGTTACATGCTTGTGCAGTACGTGTACATGTATTAGTAGCAACTTTAACCGCTTGTAGCTCCCAAAATACTGAACCGATTTTAACAAAATATAGATTGTGCACATTTGAGAATAAATATCTTCTAAATGATACAAGTTTTGTGAGAATGTAAAAAAAAAACTGAAAAACTAAGCGTAAAAGCGATCTAATCAACTAGCACTTACATAACACATTTCTTACTGCCTTATTTATTTTATTATATGATAAAATAATACTATTTATAAATTTATTAAATTCATAATTTATATCCACATACTTATACATTTTTGATTTTGTTTACTTTCCCTTCTAGCTGTCTCTTTTCATTTATAATCTGATGGGGGAAAACAGATTTTAGCTAAGACCTAACCTCATTGTTTCCTCTCTCGTCAACCCTCATTGAAAGTGATAAGAAAGATCCTAACTGTTCGGCTAAAAACGAATTCCCTCTGCAATGAGTAAGTTTATTGATTGATATGTCGATCATAAATGGATTTGCTCTTAAGGGAAAACGTATTGTTCGAGCGGTATTCGGGAACACCTTCGTTCCCTGATTTCATTAGAGTACTTTCCATTGTGGTAAAGATTAAATAGTGAAATGCATCCGACGTACATATCGCTCCTTTATTGCAATATAGTCATATCTAAAAAAACTCGTTCGTCAGAAAACGAGTTTAAAGTTTTTAATTTACACACACACCAATGGAAAAATAAAAAAGTTTTCTCCCCTCAAGACGTGAGTAAACAAGATATTTGTACAAATTTTTTATACAAATAAAGAGCGATACAAGTGATATTTCTGCATTCTTAACTCAAAAATCACATTTTGTGAGATATGACTACGTTGCAATAAAGGAGCGATATGTATCTCTCACGCCGTCTTAAAAACCGACATACTTGAGTGTTTCTTTTGTGTCTTGAAAAATATAAGCAGTCCATCGAACGACATGCCAAGAACATCAAAAGCTTCTGATTCCTTAATAATTATATCAAGCATTTCTACAGATGATGCAGATGTCTAATCGTCGCTTCCGATATCGAGCTGCTTCGATTGAGTTTTCTTAGTTTGAGATTATGACATTCTATATCGAATAATGTGTTTATATTGTTCGATAGCAGTGTCATCCGCAAAAGAATAGATAAGATCGGAATTTTGACGGACAAGATCATTAAGAACAATAAGGAAGAGATCAGATGTAAATGGACAGAAGTTATCAGCTACACCAAATTTTGACTGAAAACTCTATCAAACGCTTTGGAAATACGAGGGCGGTCCCGAAATTGGCCAGCTTGACGTATAGATGGCGACAGTAGTTAAAAAAATACTTAAGTAAAAAGTTGCAATCTTATAAATCTTATGTTTTAAGTTTCAAGGGGCCACGTTGTTTAATTTTTTTTTCGCAGTGAATTTATAAACTGTCATTGAATACTTTCATTTGTATGGTCTCAGTCCAATCAATATTAGAGCCGAGCTATTTTCGAGTCCGGAAGAGTCTGCTCCTTTGTTTACGTGTTTCGCGTACTGTACATCGCATATTGACTAAAAATTTCAAAACGAAAAGCTTTGCACAAAATGACTTCCGCGTTTGCTCCCAACAGAACAGCGTCGTAAAGATGTTTCAACAGTGTTTGGCGAGAAAAGCGATTTTTTGTATCGACTCGTAGCCATAGATAAGACATGGGTTCACCTACTTCACACCTGAGATAGAGGAACAGTAAAAGCAGTTGACTGTAATAAGAAAAACTTGTCCAAAGAATTCGAAGACAGTTTTGTTTGCATGACGGATCATCGCGTCAGTATTTTTTTTATGCGTGTGGGATAATTTTTATGGATTATCTTTAAAAAAAATCAATGGCGGGTATTGTGCTAACTTATTGCATCCTTTAAGTGTTAAAGTTAAGGAAAAAAGAGCCGCATTTGGCGAAAGAGAAGGTGTTATTTCATCAAGACAATTGTCCACTTCACACTTCTACTATTGTGTTGGCCGAAATCCGCCAATTAAAGTTCGAATTGCTTCATCACACATATTATTTGTCAGCTCCCTACGAATATTTTCTATTTCCAAACTTGAACGAATGGCTTGGTGGCAAAAGATTTGCCCACAATGCAGATCTGGGGCCTAATCGTCGGCTTCGATATCAAGTTGATTCGATATCGAATGTCATAATCTCAAACTAAGGAAACTCGATCGAATCAGCTCGATATCGAAAGCGACGATTAGACCCCTCGATTCTGCAATTGCTGGCTTTTGTAAGGAGCTAGAAAGTTCTTACTATAAACAGGGCATTGAAGCTATTGAATGCTAAAAGTATATCGAGCTTTAGCAGCGAATTATGCTGAGAAATAAAGAAAATTTTCCCGAATTTATTGTGTTATATTTGTTAGGTCGTCTAATTTTGGGATAACCCTCGTATCTAAGGCCCCCATCTTGATTTTACCAAACTGATGAATGAAATGAAACAATTTTTCCGAAATCACATATAGAGCGTGACCTACGGAAACCATACTGCTGGAAACTGTGTAAAATTCACAAAATGGAAATTCAAAATACTTTTATGGCGTTTTCTTTTCTAAAAAAAGAGCAACATTTTTTGTCCTTTTTATTGAAAATTTGCAATATAATAATTTTTTGAAATAGTGAGATTATTAGAAATTTTCGTATCATCACTTGCGAGGCAAAATTTTTGTCTTAAAAAAACTGGAATAAAAAAATTAAAGGAAATGTTATATTTATTTTAGAAAAGAATACGGCATTAGTCACTTTAAAATTGCGATTGTGCGATAGTTTTCAAGGCGTTAGAAGCCTCAACCTTTTTGCGTATCGGAGTTGCACTGGCAATATTCACATAACATTCAAAATTCACGGGCATTGTAAAATATATTAAAAAGGTTGATTAATAAGCGTCGAAGAGGACTGCTTCAAGACTAGTGCAATTTTCTTAAACGAAATTTAAAGGATTTCACTGTAAAAGATTAGACAAATTCAGAATCAATTTCTTACAGATATTTTATTAATTAAAAATACTGAGGAAACTATACCAATAATTTCTTGTGGTGAATTGCAGTACAATGTTCAAAAATCCAGGGAGTTAAGCTTTACTCTGATCATTATATTAGTAATTATATTAAGAAGAAGTCAAGTCACTTTACTTAAAACACAATTATTAATATATATAAACTTTTAAATTTTGTATTTTTTCAAAACAGTTTAAATTAAGTGGTCTTAATACTGTTTTGTGGTGAAGAATAAAATTGACGTGGCAACACTGAAATAGTATTTCAACGTTTTGGTTGAAATGTAAATAAGAGATATTTGTTTTCATATTAAAAATTTTTGACCGCTGACAAACCAGTTTTGTTTGGTCAACTTGAACTTGGTTTTGATTGATGAAATATTTTACGAAATAAGCGTAGCCAGCTATTTTATTTTGTTCGAACAAATCAACCCAAGTTTCGATAATATTTATAAGATAAATGAAGTTATTGTTTTTAACACACACAGAAAAAAAACCTAATGTGAAATCGACATGAAGAAATTTTGATATCAAGTAATTGTTAATATGTGGAAAAAATTTAATTGAATTTACTTTTAACAGGTCGTGTAGCCTGCTGTCGTGAATGTTTTTATAGCTTAAAGGAAAAGCAATTGTTGTTATTTAGCGGTTAAGTTTATTTCATCACATATTTGCCTAGTCTGATCTAAGCTTTACATTCACACAAATGAAGAGATTTGGTCAAAATGTCCCTTAATAATTGCATATTTTTGCAATTGTTAAAATTTTCCATTAATTTTGAATGGGGCTTTTTGGTTGAGTTTGTAAGACTTTTTGGAAAGCAGCAAATTCTTAGCTAAGCGGTAAAATGAGCTAATTTCTATTAAGGTTTCGATTAAAAAAAGAATTATGTCCAAGGAAAACATAAAGGAACAAAATTAGTGAACTCTTTGATTGTCAAATGAAAAGCTTATTAGCAGGTCTGGTGTACCACCTCCGCTGACGGCGCTTCCTCTGACACTTTATTGTTTAGTGCATTTTGCACACATTTATAAAATTCATTCCCACAATTACATCGTCCACATCTGAAAGTTCAGAGTCAGAGTCAGAATCATACAAAATATTAATTTTTTAAATTATTTATTTGTTTCTTTTTTTTTTCTTCTTTATTCAAACAAAAGAATTTTTACGAAGGCTTTTTGTTCACAATTTCAATGTTTTTCTTCTGACTAAATTTTGCGCTTGTCAAAAACAGCTGATTCCTTTCACAGAACAATTAAAAAAATATTTTCTACAAGAAAGAACGACACAGAGCGGCAACGAAAAGTAAAAACTAATGAGGCCTTAAGGGATTAGAGTTATGTGTCTCTTAAATTCCTTTTTGCACATCTTGTTCATCATCAAGAAATAGTTCCAGTCAGCTTATCATCATAGATAAAAATACTTTTTAAATTAAATTGTTTAATGGCTTGCAAAGTTACTTTAGTTGCTGAAATGTCAAAATAAATATTATTTTTTTTAAAGAACAAACACAAACCGCGAAGCCATTTTGGCTTGTCTGCAGAAACACCCAGGGTCTAAGCAGGAATCGAACCTGCGACCCCTCGACAAATATTCTAGTACGCTATCTACTAGTCTACCGCGGCTCCCCAACGATAACTTTACGGCAACCAATAAAAATTGTCATGCATAATACTGACTTTGAGGACCTGTGGACAAGGCAGATCAACCAGGTGGTAGCGGTTGTACAACAATACAAAATTTGTTGTAGAAAATAACTGCTTAGCTGTCAAAACAAAAACAAAACCGGGTGGTACTGTCAGTCCAGATGAATCTTTAACAAAATGTCAAACATCACATAAAACTGTATACGTATATGGTGTTTGACAGTTTGAAATCAGCCATGATATTATGGGTATATTGTTAACACAAACATTTGTTCAATCGTTTAAAAAAGGACGATATTTGTTTATGTGCTTGCGAACAGACAAATTTGTTGTATCATAATTTTGTCGTATTTTAAATGACAATTCAATGTAGTCAATTCATTGTGAGTAAATAATTTATGACGAACAACAAATTTCTTTTTATCAAATAAAAAAAAAACATGAAAAGTTAAACTGAAAAAAAAATTAATTAATGCCTTATGCCCAACAATATAATTTCGATATGTTAATGATTGATTCAAGTAACTGCATCTTTAAAATCTTCTTCTTCCAGAATAGTCGACACTCAATTTAGTTGATACCATGAAATTAAACCAGATATGGGAATTCTAATTTTACACGAAATAATTGATAACTTTTTCGCGACAAACAATTTTGATTAAAATAGTTTGCAAATTAAATTGAAATGAATCAAGAATATTTTTATTATTAAGAAGAATGTATTTTCTGGGTTTACTTATCACATACTTAAAAGGTTTTTAATACATATTAATCTCACAAATAGAATTTTTCCATACCTGGCCTCAATACAACCATTTATAAAACATATAAAATTCAAACGTATAATTACGAGGGCGGATTGATATTGAAGCTACTTAGCGCTAGATGGCAGCACAAACACAAAAATGCATCGGTTAGTTTGTTTGTTGTAGTCGTTTGAAGTAAGGAACTTTTGTGTTTCTTGAAAAATGGAAAAAAGTGAATTTCATGAAGAGATTAAACACTATTATTTGAAAGGGAAAACGGCGAAAGAGACAAAAGAAAAGCTCGATAAACATTACGGTGAGTCTGCTCCGTCAGATTACAATGTAAAATATTGGATTGCTGAATTTAAACGCGGCCGAAAAAGCACTGCAACAATACCATCAACAGGAAGGCCAAAAATGGTGGTTACTGAAGAAGGTATCAAGAAAATCCTCGATATCGTTGTGAATGATCGCCGAGTCATATGAACGTGTGTTCAACATTTTGAATGAACATTTGCATATGAAAAAGCTATCGGTAAGATGGGTGCCGCGTTTGCTCAGTGTCGTACAAAAACGAGATCGGCAGACCACTTCACAGCGGTGTTTGGACATGATAAAGCGTAATCCTGTTGATTTTTGGCGTCGATTAATAACTGTTGATGAAACGTGGGTCCACCACTACACACCTGAAACCAAAAATCAAGCGAAACAATGGGTCGAAGCTGGTGGAAGTGCTCCGAAAAAGGCGAAGACAGTGAAATCGGCTGGCAAGGTTATGGCCACTGTATTTTCGGATGCACACGGAATATTGCTCATCGATTATCTTGAAAAAGAATCCACAATCACAGGAAAGTATTATCGTGCATTATTGGATCAATTGATTGATGCAATCAAGAAAAAACGATCACATTTAAAGAAGAAAAAAGTGCTCTTTCTTCAAGACAACGCACCGGTTCACACAGCATTAGATACGATGCTAAAATTATGTGAAATACACTTCGAATTGGTTGATTATCCACCTATTATTCCAGATTTAGCTCCTATTGACTTTTTTCTGTTTCCAAACTTGAAAAAATGGCTCGCAGGAAAAAGATTCACCTCAAACGAAGAAGTGATTACCGAAACTAACGCGTATTTTGAGGGGTTCCCAAAATTGTATTATTCCGATGGTATAAAAAAGTTGGAATATCGTCTTACTAAGTGTATTGAGCTAAAAGGAGACTATGTTGAGAAATAAATGGTTTTTAAAAAAAATGTTTTTTTCCTACTTATGTAGCTTCAATATCAATCCGCCCTCGTATAACAACACACTTTTGTATGAAAATTACCAACAACAAAAATACAATACTGTACAATTAGACGATTACACAACACAGACGAAGTTAATACGAGCTTGTGAATTGAACAATAGTTTTCTAGAATTGACATCTAATCAGGTACGTCAGATGTGCTAGTGATACTACTCGTACCTTGTTGATATGCCTTAAGTGTGACCTTGCCAGTTCTCAATGCAACTAAACTTTGGTTGCTTTTCGTAAATTTATTTTTCAGTATAAGTAATTCCATAAGCAAATAATAAATCAATTTAAACTCACCCAACTGAAACCCAAAACACCCAGACCGGCTATAAGTAATTCCCTAATTATAGAGCCCATTGACGATGATGATGGAAAATAGGCGTGGAAATGTGGTGATTGCCAGTGGGCCAAACCGGGCAATATAATATTTTCTAAATCATTTAAAATAGTTTTCCAATGTTCGGCTCGCTCGGGAATTTCTTTGGCAGTGTTTGGACCAAAGAAAAGGGGGTGCTTGATGGCAAAACATTGCTTTAGAATGTACGAAGAGTTTCTTTTTTAGAAACAATTAAATAAGTTTTTATTTCAAAAACTCACCGCTCTCTTATATTTTGTAAATAATTGATAATGAACTCTATGGAAGCTTGGCCAAATTCACGAAATTTCTTTGGATCCATTAGACAACTTTTTTTAGTTATTTTTATTTATTTATTTATTTATTTTATTTTATTTTTTTTATTAGTTTTATTTTCAATGTACATATTACCAGGCTGGCTGGCTGCTGTTGCTTTAAGTTTCAGGTGACTGTTGCTATTTATAAATAAATGCCTTGTTAATGCTTTCGAAAACACGTCTTGAGCTCAATAATAAGCGATTGATAACTGCTTTATGCATTTAAATTCAGATGATGAGCATCCAGTCATGGTCAATGTAAATTATTGCTCACAATTATTAAACTATTGAAATATTTGTTTAAAGCTTTGTTTGCCGAAATATTTATTATTTTCTATAAAAGTATTCAATTAATAAAGTTAATAAACTTATTGGGTATTTTTGAATAAATCCACCACATTTTATGCTGTCGCACTTTGACTTTAAGACACTCTTTTAATTTATTATTATTATTTATGATCGTATATACAAATTGATCTCTCTATTGTTTAACTGACTGATTTTGATTTAATGCAATTAATTAATTATATGCAAGTTGTATGCATATTTTTGTTAATGAATTTTGACAAATGTGTACTAAAATTAAATAAAACATTTTAATGCTTCGAGAGGTTACGTTACAAAACATAAATGTTGGCTGAAATATGCACACATGCGGCCATTAAAATAGGTACCCAGATATACAATTTATCTTTATATTTTAACTCCCCGCTAAAATAGGAAGTTACTGATTTTAGCCCAATTTTCGTTAATAGAGTTTTCATCAAATCTGGACGTTTTGAGAGGATATGGGAATCTATGCTGTGTGTGTAACTCTCACAACTTAAGAATGGGTTAATCGATCGTAATCAAATAAGTGCCATAATAAAGGTATTGTTGGCCTCATTTAAGATCTCGTGAGATAAAATTTTCGAAAAAATTTATTTTTAAGCTATTGCATATCTTTTATCGCGGGCTTTGAGCGCGGCGACCGAATCAAGAAATTCCGTAACGAAGTATTTGCGTATGTTAACCCCTAAATTATGCTATTAATTTCATTAACATACAGTATTGCCAGAACAGATTTTTACACGTAGGAAAACACTAAATGGCGTACTTGCGAGCAATCATGGTTGACAAAATGTGATATACACAAACAAACAGACAATTCGTAGGTTTTTAAGCGGTATTTTCCAAATATTTAGAGGGTATCAAGTCTCAAACTTATGTTTCTTATTTCAGTTACCATAAACCTATAGTTTCAATGGCAAAAATTCCTGAAAAACCTGCATGTGTTGTATGACAATAAAAATATTTTAAACGATATTAACTTCTCATTTATTCAATAAAAGAAAAAAAATTGTTTTCTTATCGGTCACCACGCTCAAAAAGTGTAACTGGAATTAATATCAAAGAAAAAACTTGAGTTAAAATCAAAGAAAAATAAATACTGCATAAATAAAAAATAAATAAATAATTATAATTGCATATATTGACAAAAATGCTATTGCCGCGGCAGTCCCCGAGTGCCACACCTCTTTTTTTTAACATATCAAATTCAAATCTAATCTAATGAATGGAAAAAATTTTATTTTTTTGTGATTTTTAAAATTTAATAAAATCAAAATCAACACTCATTAAAAAACTTTTATTTCGACAAAATCTTCAACGTTCTTTCACTGATCTGTTCGAGAGATATCGCTAATGAATAATTCGAAAAAATTAATTTTTTTAAAAGAAATCCAAGAGTACCTTTGCATTAGCTAAATTTTTTTGGACTTGAATAAGTGCGTCGAAAGTCGCGAATTTCATCTTAATCGACTTAAGAGCTATCGTTGTCAAAAAATTTCTAAAACCTGGTTTTCAGCTCAAAAAACTAGAGTGATAGGAAATTTATGAATTTTCGACCGCTGAACTCAGCAGGATGTTCCAGCGATGGATTGCAAAGTCTACCGTTTTCCATCTTTTCATTTCGTATTTTCTAACTTTTAATTTTTATTACAAACATTACATAGTTTTTAGAGTCCGACCGAACTTTTGGTTTCGATGGTTGGAGCTCGATAAAAAATTCCGTTTAGTTGATGTTCGGCGTTAGAAAAAATGTTCGCCGATCTTTGCATACATTTTTGTACATGTTTGCATACGCAAATATGAAACCCTGTAAAATCTTAAACTGCAAAAGGTACAACACTCACAAAATAAAAAGGTTTTATGAAAAAAAAACTATAAAATAATTAAAAAAAAAATTAAAAACTTTAATGAAAGAATTATTAAATTTATTATTCGAGATAGCTTTTTTCAAAGATTTTCAAAAACTTTTGTTTGTTTTTGTTTTTTTTTTGTTTTCAAAAGTTTTTGAAAATCTTTAACCCTGCATTACTAATGTTAGTCATTTTGACTAACACTGTTTTTATTTTTGCGTGTAACTTTTTTTGCTGCTATGGAAAGATATCATTTTTTGTAATCTCAGTTGATGGTACGCTCTTGCTTTGAACGGTCACTTTGCTGCAGTAAGTAATGCTGCTTTTGAGTTTTTGAAGTCATGTTAGTCAAAATTACTAACAGGAGCATTTCACAAATGTAGATAAAACTTCAAAAAATATTTTTTTTGCCTTTTCAGTATTATTTGACATGTTTTCTTATATTACCAATGAATTTAAAATTTTTTTGTTTTTTTTTACTTTTATTTTTCATTAAAAAATTTGTGTTAGCCGATTTGACTAACAATCAGTATTAATGTAGAAAAAAATTATGTTAGTACTCTAGGGTTAATGAAAGAACTTACAATGAAGAAAAAATATCACTTAACGAACGCTTCGAGAGTTGACGGGTGCACGCTGTCTCACGCTTAATTTTTTTCACTCACATTCATGCACACTCACGTGTGTGATCACGCTAATCACGTGATCCGTATCCGCCATTTATAAAACGATTTCAGATTTTTTTCTCTTTATTTTAAAGGATGGGCAGTGTCACGCCCATACAAAGTAAATATTCTTTTTCAACAACTTCTGCTAAGCCGATTCCTATGAAACTTTGCACACTTTGCATGTTTCATAATTGTAGTGATAGATATACAGCTTATTTTACAATAAATGCTGTGATCGATAATGCTTCATTCAATATGGGAACGCTAGCAGGCATTCTGATCCATGATAACAGAAAGTTTATGTATTGAAAATTAAGTTAACGGCCAAAAGCTGTTCTAACAGCAATAAGTTAGTAAAAGTCATGTTAGGAACACAACTGGGACGAACGACGAATTTTTGGCCGCGAATATTAGTCGTCAAAAATAAAATACAAATGTGTATATGAAAATACACACAATCAAGGCGTCGGCGAATTTCGCCATACGCAGCGACAGATTTATTTCTAATTCTTACGATATTGTGCGGTATTTGCTTAGCGAATATTCACCGACGAATTTATCGCGTTGTGCGAAATTCGCTTTTCGTCTCAGTTGTGTTCCAAGTAATAATCAAAAGTTTAACTTCAATTAAAATACAAAATATAAAATAAAATTAAATACAAAATAATTATACTGAAGAATTAAAATCTTTATCTAGGGAAAAAATAAATTTGCCATTATGTAGATGTAGTTTCTTTTAACAATTTCATTTTTTATTCAAGTTTTATTTTTATTTTTTATTTTTTGTTTGTTTGTTTTTCTTATGATTTTTAAATAGTTTAATATTTTGTTTTGTAATTTCTATTACGTACTTACAAGATACTATATAAACATGACATCACTTTTCATAATAATATTATTATTTTATTTTGCATTTTATAATATTATAAATTATAATTGTTTTAAATATTTTTGGTTTTCGATAATGTCTAATTGTATAAAGCGGATATATTTTTTAGGTTTGGATTTTTTCTTTTTCTTTTCCTTTTTTTTGAATCTTATTTCAATATAATTTTGGTTACTATTTTAGTTAATAAATAACGTGTGTGGCTTTAATTATACTATCTGTTAAAGTTAAGTATAATTTCAAGAGAACTAAATACAATAAAATAATTATTATAGTATACAAATATACATTATTTACAATTAGTAAAAAGAATATAAAATTAAGCCAAGAATTACAGAATGAAAAATGTTTATAACAAAATAAAAGAACTTTTTCTTGTTGAACAAATACATACAGTTTTTTTTTTACAGTCGATATGCACCGACTTTTAAATAATGAACATATCTTGGGCATTGACAGAAATTATAAAATAAGAATTATAAAATATTTTTGTTTATTCTCCGAAAAAAAAAATTAAAAAATAAAAAAGTAATTTTTTAATTTTTAAAGCAACTCGAACTTAGCTTGACAAAATATTTTTAATGAAAAAAAATCTAATTATGTGTGTGAAAAGAGAGTCTTTGCTGCCATGTTTTCTAAGTTTGAGCAAAACTCTTTTAAAAGCATGAAAAAAAATTAAATAATTTACTTGATAATTGTTCAAGCAGTTTTAAGTTGTTTAATGCAAATTATTAATTCAAACTAAATTTTTTATTAACAATTAATTATAGGAATTCATTCTGATTAATGCTGCAACAATAACGAGCTGTTTTCGGAGGCCGCAGCACCTCCTCTTACACCGTTGATGATTTTTTTTATATATATTCCATGCAATTATGCCGCAAAGGGTTCAAATAATTTAAATTATTATTATTATTATTATTATTATTAATATAATCTCGTAGATTGTATTTATTTTACTATAATAAGCAGTAACGATTAATAATAATTTAGAGGCCAATTAAAAGCTATGATGCAGAATTACATCAATATGTTAAAGAAAAAAATTTGCACGTAAAACAAAACAAACTAAAAACTACCATAACAGCTGTTTGCTTGTGTTGCCGCAAGTTAGAACAATCGTATGACTGGGTTGCGGCAATTATTGATACAAAATCATTCTTCGCCAATCTGCGGCAATCAACTTTTTTTTTTAAATGGGGCAATCATGTGACTGCAGTATATTTGATTGGGACATATTATTATTGTGCACCAATTCAGCACAATAAAAATTGGGCCTGATTAATGTATTTGCGGCAATCGTGTGATTCTACCTTAAGACAACATACAAGTCATACCGCCTGGCCCACGATGTCGAAGGATTTTTTTCTAATGTCCAATTATATCTGAAACAAAAACAACATTTAAGAATTTGTTTTAAACGTAACATCCAATTCACACGAGTCTTTTTATAGGACGTCGTTTTTATTCATAACTCTCATTTGCATTTATACGATGAATTCTTGATTCATGTGTTTTCTTTTAAATTTTCTTAATTCACTGGTTTATAATATTAAAAATTGTCTCAAAAGCATATAAAACGTAAAAACAAAAACTCTCATTTGACTGAAGAGAAATTATTGTCAAGAGAAAGTGTTTAAAAGCGTTTAAAAGAGGACAACAAGCAAAATTTTGTCACTCATATGGTCGTGAACGACAATTACCTTCAAATTATCGCTTAGATATCCTACTCGAAACGGGATATTTCAATTTGTGCTAAACATGCAAAGCACTTTTCAAGCTCTTTATTAACATGCAAAGCTGTACTGTAAGCAGCCTAATAGAAAAAATGTTTATTAAATCTACTTCAAAACTTCGAGTTGGTTTGATTCCGTAAATTTTTTGCGATTTTCATACTCTGTGACTTGACTGATTATTTAAGGTTTGAAGAAAAACACGTAATAATATTGTTTTCAATTACAGTACAACCTCCATAATCCAGACATATGTAGTTTCAGCTACTATCCGAATTAGTGGATCGTCCGGACTACAGTTAAAATAAAATTTTAAACGAAATACATAAATTTAAAAATATATAATTGATTTTTATTACCGAAAAGAGTAACAAGAATACATTTGTATATAATTTATTTACAGAAAACATCAAGAATGAAAAATAAGAATTTTTATGTAATTTGTCAGCTCTATTTTTAAATTCTTTTAAAAATAAAGTATCTTTATCTGTCAGTTTGGTTTGTTCAGCCCATAAAATAGCTTTTGAAAACAGTTCGCCACGCAAATTTTACTGAGAAAAACGAACACTTGTCCAGACTATAGAGCAAAAATTTTTAAACTGTTCGAAAAATTTAAATGTCGGGATTACTGGATAGTCCGAATTAGCGAGTGGCCGGATTAGGGAGGTTGAACTGTACTTTCCTTGTCAACCCCAATTGCTATTGATAAAAGTTCGATCTGCTGATAAAATCAGGTATGAAATTTAGGTTTGTTGCCTGGCAATTTTTAATGTTCGTTTAACGAAATTGCTTGACACAACCACAATTGTTGTCTACGATGTATAGTTTTTTTTTATAGATATGTTCATCATTTCATAATCATTTTATAAAACTTTGAGCAATTAAATGTTTGTAAGAACTATACTTATATTTATATACATGGCTTTTGAATTTCTTTCCTTCCTTCCTTCTTTCTTTCTTTTCTGCGATATAGGATATAAATAATAACGATCGTCATCATCATCATCGTCATCATCAGCTTTATCAATTACCGTAATCTTTGTTATCATCAAAATGTTATGATTCTTGCTCGGTTTTTTGTAGTGCAGGTAGTGTTAATGCTGCTGATGGAGCTGACGAGTCCTGTGTAGGAAAACCATGGGTAGCCAGAAAAAAGTTACGCGACTGCATTTGAAAATATCTGAAAAGTATATTTGAGTATCAGTAATGTACAGCGGGTGTTGATGAATTCGGATTTGAGGTATTCCCAGAATCGCCCAGCCAAGAATCCGGACTGGGAGGAAAATCGGGAAAGCCTTGTTCGGGGCTGGAGTCGTTACTTAAATCGGAAACGGCACTGCCGCCATGCAAACGCTGCGATTTGGAACCGTGCATATTCGATGTGGAATTGTGATCTACCAAAAATAAATAAAATAAATAAAAAGATAAAAATTTATTTATATTGCTAAATAAATATTTGATAAAATATCTGTTATGCTCACCTATATTGGTGTATACGATATTGTCGGGATATGAGCCAAATGAATGATTTTGCCCCACTGGCGGTGGCGAACGACTAGATGGATAGTGTGAAGGACTTGAACTACCGTGCAGATATGAACCTCTTAGACTGTGCGGCGAGGCAACTTCATCTAAACCCAAATTGACTGTACTATAGCTGTCATTACTAAGGTCTATTGAATGAATATAACAAAAAAAAGGTAAATAAAATTACTTCTATGTAATTTATTATGAACTCTAGTGTTTTCGTAGGTCACTGCACCCACTCAACAACGTGTATGTATGTTGTTAAATCAAACAATCTTAATTTAATGAACTCATGCCTGATTTAATAACATTCAATTACAAATTTATTACAAAAAAAAAATAATAATATATAAATAATTAAAAAAAGTTTATGTGGAAAATATATTTAAAAAAAATTTTGAATATCCAGCAGTTAATTTTTAATTAAAAAAAAGTTTTGACTTTCTAATAAAAAATTTATTAATTTCAACTCACCATGATGACTAAAACTATCATAATCGACTTTAAGATCATCTTTGTCTAGGAATTTTTCCGTACGTGGCGAGCAGCTGCCTTTCATAGATCGGAAATATTGACTCCAACGTGTGCGACCCGCATCCTTTTTCAGACGTTTCTCTTTCGCTCTTCTGCAAAAGGGATATCAATTTTTTAAATTTATGTGTTGGACCTAAATAATTGTGTCTTTGCTACAATATTTTGTTAAAAATGTATTTGATTATCAATTTATTTTTGCATTTCATCAATTGTACAATCAACTTTTGTACATTTTTCTTTTATTTACTTAGAAACTATAATGATAATTTTTTAAGTCCTTCTTAACCAAATCTGACCAGGATAATAAGTTCTAAGCTTTGCGTTAATTAATAGGGAAAAATTAAAAAAATTACCGAAAATCGTCTTTTAGCAAATTCTTGCAGCAAAGAAAAGCAGAATCTCCTCACTTTTAAGCAGTTCTGCTAATTACCATTATTTTCTTTTTGAAAATCGTGAAAAGTTCTTTGAAAAGAAAAATTCACCCCAAGCCTTCTTAACCTCTATCTTGTCACAACCCACTTCGAAAAGTATATTTAAAAAGAGTACCTTTTAAGAAAGTACATTTTAAAAAAGTATTTTTACAAAAGTACCTTTTAAAAAATTACTTTTTACTAGAGTACCTTTTAAAAAATTACTTTTTACTAAAGTGCCTTTTAAAAATATACTTTTTCAAAAAGTACCTTTTAAAAAGTACCTTTTCAAAAAGTAATTTTTAAAAACGTACCTTTTAAAAATGTACCTTTTAAAAAGTACTTTTTACAAAAGTACCTTTCAAAAGAGTACTTTTTTAAAATGTATCTGTTAAAAAACAAAATTTTATAAAGTACCTTTTAAGAATATAGTGATTTAAAAAAATTACTTTTACAAAAGATAATTTTAAAAAGAGTATATTTTTGAAACAAGTTTTCTTTAAAAAATGTACCTTTTATTTATTTATGTATTTATTTTAATCCTTTTACGAAATTTTTTTAAAAGGCACGTTATCGAAAATGTTAAGACCTTTTCCAAAATGTCCAAATTTTAAACACCTATTTGAATGTTTTGTAGTAAGTTTCGGCGGACACACGAAATTTAGAAAACGTTAGCAGAATGACACATGCATTTATTTGGCTTATAAACAGTTTTGGGTTTGTGGTTTATTGAATATTAAATTTTTACTAAAAACAAAAAAATTATAATATGTCGACATACACCGACGTGTCCTATTTAGGGATTTTGATTTGTTATTGGGAAACGTCGGATATGCTCGACTTTGGACAGAGCCGACATGTCCTATTTCATGCAATATGATATTACTGACAATCATTATCTATCATTATTATCATTATTATTATTGACTGATCATAATCTGACAATAAAAGTTTATTTTTCTTTTTGTGTAGTTAGGCTAAAATACAACAAAGATTATGTAAGAATATTCAGTTTCGTGGTATAAATGTTGATTTATTTTAAGAAATAAAAAAAACAAGTTTCCTTTAAGAAAGGTACCTTTTACGAAATTTCGTCGAAGGACACGTTATCGAAATTGTGTAGAACCTTTTCCAAAAAGTACCAATTCCATTCTTATGAAATTTTAAACATCTATTTGAATGTTTTGTAGTAAGTTTTTTTGGAACAATTATTAATATTGTTACAAACTTCAAATACATACTAAAACTTACATACTTGGAAAATAAGCCATGGTTATGTATGGTAGAATCAACACTGTGCAGTATTGCCAGCATTAAATTAAGTAAAATGCAACTCTAAAATTCAAAATAACAGAAATGCTGCTTTGGGGAAAGTTCATTGACGAGAGCTTACGAGATTGTTCGAGAAGACGGAATGACAATCAACTGTATGCTTCAGTGCTATCAATTGATAATAGTGTAGCTTAAGCATATGTATATTGTTTATTTAATGAAACTTAACATTACAATATTGCGTGTAGTGCCATGTATGAGAATGTATAAGAAAAGGCAACAATAGGCAAGTAGCTATAATACTTGATGAACAAGTATTATCTATGTAGTTCATCCTCGAACTATCTCGATAAAATAGTATTTCAAATAGTTGAAAATATTTGTCATGTGATTTTATCTTCGTGAAAAGACTTCATGTTACTTTTAGGTGAAAAAAATGAAAAATTCGGAAAAAAAACTTCAAAAATCGTTAAAAATAAGGACCTAAATTCGGAAAGATCACTCTAAGTAACGTAAAGTTGCAAAGGCACTGCAACACTAATCTAAAAGAAAACTAACATAACACGTACTATCAGAAGGTGACATACCTACTGGTTGCTAAGCATATTAATTGCCTCGTAATAAATCTCTTTAGCATAATATGGGCGAAATTAAGTTTTTTTTAAGCTTAAACAAATTTGAAAAAGGTTTAAAACAGTAAATGAGATCGAAAACTAGAAAAAAATGATTTGATTGTCGAAATTCCGAAAAAATTGTAATAGATAAATAAAACGAAATTCCGGAAAATGCAAAAATCGCAAATAATCTTCCAAATGTATTAAAATACTCTAAAGCTGCGAAAAGGGACACAATCCGAAAATAACAAAATATCTGAAATTGACTGCTTCGAATTCGAAAAAAGTTAAAAAAATGTCAACAAACCAGGAATTGGATCAAAAATAATTTAAATACAAATTAAAAAAAATCCCAATTCGGATAATGTTAAAAAAATTAAATTTCTTAAGAAGTTAAAAAAATTAAATTCGGAATAGCGGAAAAAAATAAATCCAGAAAAGGTCCAAAAAATCTAAACGAACACTGAATTTGGTAAAAAAACAGTCGTTTAAAAAACGTAACATTTTTCAAAAGTTATTTTTTAACTTCAAGCCACTTACCTGTTTTGAAACCAGACTTGTACTACTCTCATATCTAGGCCCGTATCCTGTGACAATTGCTCACGAACATGACGCGCAGGTTTCGGACTATTATTGTAGGCGGTTTTCAGCGTTTCCAATTGTTTAGCAGTGATTGTGGTACGCGGTCGTTTATTCGGCTGATCGCCATCCAAAGACCCATCCAAATACAGGCCTTAAATAATGAATAAAAGAGAGAAAATCATAATTCTAGTTAAGTGAACGGCTAAAACAATAAATATGTAATTACCTTTCGCTTTGGCCTCATCGTAATCTCGCTTACACACAAGTTTTCTATCTTCCATGAGGTAGAATTCATCGCCCGTATTTAGAGTACGGGCACAGATGGCGCATAGGAAACATTGCAGGTGATAGACATTATCTTGAGCCCGTCTCACTACTTGAGTTGGCGGTATACCCATATCACAAGCGGAACATTTAGTTCCGTAACGCCTGTTAGAAGACCCAAACATTGGGAAAAGACAAAAGGGTGGTTATTATTAATCAATTATGTTTACAAAAATGTTTTATGTTTAATATAGTTTTTAGTTTTTGCAAACAAACTATAAAATTTTTTAAATTTAAGGAATATATGAATGGAATATGTGAGCGGCAGTGTCGCCTATCAGGGCATTAGTGTTACAAAATATAAACGAACAAAAAAATAGAGCTTTTCAGGAGAACTACTTGAATCGTACAGAAATACAAATGCGTTAATCGTACGGTGAACTTTTCAGGAGAGGCTCAAAAAATGTGTGCCACCGTTGCCAGAAGCTTCGAGAGGAAAATCATCATATGCCGAAAAAAATCATATTTTATGGAAAAACATCATCATTTTTACTCGTAAATGATGAAACAGAACTGGGGCTGACGTTTGTTTTCCATACAATTTGACATAAAATTATGCCAGAGAATGTGGTCGTGATATAGAATCTATTTTATTTTTACAACGTTTTTTCTTTTACTCTCAATTTTAGACACTCATTCTCTCAACAATGTTACCACCGTGTTTTCGTGAAATCACATACATTTTTCATACGAAAAATGCAAACAAAAGAAAATCAAACAATAATAAGAGAGTATTTGAAGTTACTGCCGTCGATTTTGTTATGGGGTACCAAGCGATTCTTCTTGAAGTTGCAGACTTGTTGTGTTTCATCATTAATACAAAATTTAATTTAAAGATACAAATACCTTGAAAAATTTTTATGAAGAATTTTTACTTTAATACATAATAATTTTGGTTTATTTTTAAATTATAGCAGGAACAGTTTTTTATTGCTAATTAATTTGTTTGCATATAAGATACCTTCGAGAGTGCTATTGTCTAATCTATTTCTATATTTAGTTTTGTTATATTGACTGTTGAGAATATTCGTTCAACATTTGCTGAAGAAATGGCAACGCATATTAATGTCGTTTTCTTTTTCTAAAAAAATGTAACATTTCTTTTTCTTTTTATCATAAAAATTGCAATTCAAAGTTTTCTTAAGACAAAAATTTTCGGAAGTGATGATACATTAATAATTTTACTATTTAAAAAAATCATTACACTGCAAATTTTCAATAAAAAAAAGGCAAAAAATGTTCCACATTTTTTTAAGAAAAGAAAACACCAAAAGTTTTGAATAAATTTTGAAAGGACCGGAAAAGGTAGAATGTTGTGAGCACGAGTTATTTTTGAAACCTTTTGAGCAAAATTCTTCACAGCTAAGATTATCTAGAGTTGTAAAATTGTCATTGAATTTTATAAAACGGAGTTCTCTTAATTCATCATCTAAGTTTTGAATATCATTTTCACTAATTAAATTTGGAATATTGTTTATTAAACCGGTCAAGGAATTAAATTTTCTATTTAAAATTTTCAAAGGTTCAAGACATGCGACCTCTTTTAAATACATAACGTTAAAATCAAACCTTTTTATTATTTGTTTACGTAGCTTAATGTAAAATGCCACACAATTTTCAATAAATTCATTTGCAGTGAGCTTTGAGCTAGAAATATGTATTTTGTTTAACAAAAACCGCCAGATAGACTTCTTCGTTTTTATGAACATACATGCAAACATGTGTTTTTGCAGGATAACAAGTGTAAAGTAATTAAAAGCAACCAACAACAAGCTGACACAAAACTTAACTTTACTTTGTAGTACAATTACATTGAAAGTTGTACACACTTGAAATAAGAAATCATAATTTCTATAAATTAAAAATCATTATTTTGGTTAAAAAATCATCAAAAATATTATAAAATCATCATTCTGGCGACGCAGTGTATAGCTTTTCAGGAGAACCTCTTAAAGTTTTGAAAAATTAAAAAAATGCTTATTGTAAGTTAAACTACAGGGGAATCTGTAGTGGCTTAGATGAGTTGAAAACTGCGCATCTCCTAAGCTGAGCTTTTCAAGAGAAGCCAGAAGAAGCTCTCATAGCTTGGAAAAAACAAAAAAACCGCAGTATTTCCAACTTAAGCTTTTCAGTAAAAGCTCTCAAAATTTGAATGCGATATTTCGAAAACCGGTAAATATAGAATCTGAATCAGTGTTGACATTTTGACTCTTTTCAGGTATTTTATGACGTTTTTTTGGACTTGTTACCCTTTTATTTTTTTCCGAATACCCTTTCTTAAAATAGTGTATTTTTTGTCGCTTTCTACATACTTTTGTGACGCTTTTGGTGCTTTTTGATATTGATTTTTTTCCAATTTTAGCGCTTATTTTGCAACAATGCAATTTTTTAAAATTTTATTTTAAAGTGTTCTGTTTTTTAAGTAGTTATTGAATTTAAAAAAAGATACCGGCAATAAACACCCAAAAAAAAGGATAAACAGCTACATTAAACAATATTAAAATAAAATAGACGAAAAACGCAGAGAACAAGTGTAAGTTTTTGAAAACAAATCCATCTTTACCGGATAGTAAATGTGAAAATGAAATTATAGAAAACTTTTATGTTTAATTTTATGTAATTATGCATTAAAATTACATAAAATTTAGATAGATCGTCAATATAGAAAAAAGTGGGACGCTCTTCCAATGTTTTTAAAGTTGTTAAGACCTACTAAGGATTCTCCTAAAGCACTTTGTATATTTTTTTATGTTTATATGTTGCAGTTCACACATCTTTCGCTAAAATTGTTCTTTATCATGAAGTTCGTTTTTCAGTTTTTTTTGAAAGCAAAGCAAAGCGAATTGCATCGGACAAAATGCTCAAATATCATAATTAAATATAATAGCACCTTTCTTTATACAAAATTTTCTCAACAATATTAAAGATGGTCCCTTTAGCCTAATTGTAGATGAAGGTACTTGGGCTTGGTGTCCTCTTTAGGTATTTCAGCATTAAAAAAACGTTTGTCACAACATTTCTCGGATTAATTTGAAGAAAAAGATCTGAGCATTTCATGACGATTATGAAATTGATACATATTTATATTTATTTTGTTAATCTTTATTTTTTTAATGAATTGTTATTTTAAATTTTTGTTTTCTCGTAAATGAATTTATAATAAAAATATTTTTATTTTAAAATTTGAATATGATTTTTTCTATTCAGCGTTTTTTAGCCTTTCTTGAATGCCAAATTTACCCCTTTTTTAATGTGTTAGTTGCAAAGCAAAACGGCACATTTTCAAAATTTTTGTTAAAATGTAATTTTTTTTCTCTTGGCGCTTTTTACTCCTTTTTTTCGTAATTTTTTACCCTTTTTACCCGCTTTTACCACACACTTGACGGTTTTCTTCATTTCTAAAATGGGTACACTGATCTGAATAGATTGGCTGTTTGTATAAATTGTAAAAAAGTTTGTTGTCTTCACTATACAAGCATTCATATAGCAAAGATCTGACACTTGTCTTATTTTTATTGAAATCTTAAAATACCGCTGTTAAAGCTACATAAATAAATAAAATGTGCGGAAATTTACTTACTTAAAAAAATCTTCTTTACAAAACAATTGTCCATTACGGGCAAAACATTTATCATTTAACTGAGCATGGCATTCGCTACATTGCAAACATTTCGCATGCCACGTACGTTCCAGGACCTTTAAAATAAATCGATCCAATATCAGTTCATGACAGCCTCCACATTTCGGTATTGTTGCTGCAAATAAATAATTAAGGAAGCAAAATATAAGTAAAATTTATTGAAAAGGAAAAGAAAAATAAAAAGGCAAGAAAATATCAAGAGAGAAAAAATTTTTGAAGGATACCAACACATGTGTGTGTGTAGAAGTATGTGTGCTTGTATTTGTGTGCGGCTGGCAAGTGATTTGGGGGGAAAGAAAACTAAAACCTATGCCATAAATTGTATATGGACACATCCAAATAAATAAATGGCTTTAACAGATTCCTTAAAGCTCATGCTTAAAGAGCTTTCTGTTTTCATTTTGATTTTAATTTTAACCCATTTTTTTTACTAAAGAAATACACACACATTGTATATTGGCACATGCTACCAAGAAATTTGTATACTTTTTCCGGTATTCACTTTTCTACATGTTCAATGTTTTTATTCTGTTACACAAAATGCTCTTAACAATGCCAGTCACACCTTCTACATATGACACTCCCTCTAAGTGTCACTCTTATGCACAAAACTAACTTGATTATGTGTGTATTTGTGTATATATGCACGTATGTGTATGTGTACGTAAGAATCGTTTAAATAGTGTTACTGAAAACATGTTTTCGTAAGTTATTAAATACCAAGGACGAAAAAATGTGTTTTTGTTCTATTCAAAAATAATATCCTTTCTCAAGGGTTAAATGATTTTATGTAACATATTTTATGGTAAATGTAACGCGTGTAGTTAAACTGTTCTTGACGGGATTATCCTGGCTCTTTTTTAATAGGATACATCTTTTAATAAAAAGTTCCGCTTCGTTGGATTCACAGTATTTCCTGATTTGAGGTGTATTTTGCTTTGTCTTTAAGAAGTTTATTTATTGTTCACCTACAATTCAAGAAAGCTCTCACATTAACAGTTAGTAAGATGCTTTTGGAGCTACGGTAGGCGACAATATAATGGAAACAGTTCCAAATATTTATTTGTTTGTTCTTAGAGATCGAAAATCTAAAATCAAGCAATTTGTAAAATATTTAGTATTTCATTAATTCGTACTTTTATTTACACTAGTGTATCCATAGGTCGACTCAATCGACCGCATTCTAGAAATTACTATTAAACATTTGCGTAAATAGATACGATAAAATATAAAAACAAAAAACATTCTAAATAAACAACTTAAAACTCTGTCTTATTTCTATGCAAAATCAAATTGGACAAATACACATGCACACTTTGTTTATTTTTCAAGTTGAAGCTGATACATGCATGTTTAACAAGTGCGCATGTGTTAGTAGCAACTTTAAACGCTTATAGCTCCCTAAATATTGAACTGATTCAAATAAAATTAAGATTGTGTACATCTATATAAAAACCCGTTTAGAAGCATATAAATCTTTCCAAAATCGGTTCAGTAAAAGATATCTAAAAACACGTGTTTCCCTATTAATAATATAGATAATTAGCAAAAGTCCGAAAGTGAAAAACAAAATGATGGAATTTTGAGATTCACATTAATAAAAGTGTTCGGTCCCTTTTAGTGATTCAATATTTTGGCGGGATATCTTTTGTTTTTTATTATCGTATTGCATCTCGATGGTGCTGCATCCATTAATCTAATTAAATTGTCATTTATTTCGTTTGATATTTTTTGTCATTCGCTTCCAACCGCATCTGACAAATTTAGCTTTAGTGCGATCTGAAATTGAAGGAGAGCCGCGAATAACGCGAAAATTTTTAGAAAACCTGTTTTTTTAGAATTCCATTGTAATGACTCTCACTGAGATGGGATCGTGAGTGACTTTTCACCCACGCTTATGCACGATCACGATGAAAAAAAATTTACACATGCACGCACACGCATGACCTCATATTTTTGGCTCACGTTTACTCACGCTCACGTGAGTGAAAGAAAGTTAGTGACTATCACGAAAACTCACGCTCACGAAATACTCAAGAAAAAACACAACCTATAAGTATTTATAAATTCAAATTTCTGAATGCAAATACTGCAATAAAAGAGGAAAATTATGTTTAACTGAGAAATATATTTTTCTGAAACAATTTGTTAGTTTTGAAATAAAATTTTTCAATTTTGATTTATGGACAAGACACAGAAACAGTCCACCAAACAAAATTTTTAATCTTTTTCTTAAGGAATATTAGACTAGAAATAAAATTTTATAAATAAAATGAATGTATTTCGATGATCATTAATGCACAAATTATTACAAAATCTTATCCTACCGTAGATCTTTTATACCTTAGATATTCTAATTTCATACCAGAAATGAAAAATTTTTAGGTTTCACATCATTCATATTATTTATAGAAAAAACGAATGAGAATTCCAGAAGTTTTTCTTCCAAATGTTCGCCAGTTCTAAACTCGGACTTATACTGCTACTTTGACTCTGTTCATTCATATGAGTAAATTAATGCATACCGGCAGAAGGTGGTATTTGCCACTTGTTTTATGTCTTCATGACAAAATTGAAAACCAAAATATAAAAAAAATTAAAAAAATTAAAAAAAAATGGAAAAATGCACGCTCACGTGATTGAAACAAAAAACTGATCACGATTATGCGTGATCAAGCGTGATTTATATTAATTCTTTTTGATTTGATTGTACCATTTAGTAAAAAAATTTAAAATACCACTGCATATTGCATGAAGGGTATGTTGATAAATCACCACCGTGAGTTGCAGAAACATGGTCCTGCTACAATTTGTAATCCAAGCAAAAAAGGCATCGATTAATCGCAATAAGCGATGAAAACCATCAAACCATTAGAACTTCAAAACATAAAAATCCCACGCAACTTAGAACACTTACTTGATAATGCGGAAATAGACCCAAGAAATTTAGAAATGGATTGGTCAAATAATTTCATAATAATTGAATAAAATCAAATATTATATGCTATAGGCTCTTTCTTAAAGTCGCCTCATTCTTCTAAACAAGTAAACATTAATAATATTGTAATTAATAATATTACAAACAAAAACCAACTTTGCAAATAGCCAATCCACTATAACGCATTTCAGTGATGAAAATATTTCTAACAATTTAAATGAAATACAAGCTGGCGATTACTCTGTATCGAGAGAAAAAATACGATATTATTTATTTTCTCTCATCTAAAAGGTAAACTATCCTTAGGAATTGATACAATACCAAATGTAATATTAAAAAATATACCAGAAATAATGATTTTCATGTATTGTAGTCTTTTTAATAATATGCTAAATAATTCATATTTTCCCAAAAAATGGAAAGAGAGCTAATGTCGTAATTTTACCAAAAAAAAAAAACATAAAGATATGAGTAACCCAAAAAATTTACGTGCTATAAGTTTACTTCCAAACATCAGTAAAGTATTTAAAATGTGTATTAATAATAATATCAAAAAATTTTGTAAGGACAGAGGCTTGATAAACGAAAGACGAAAGACGAAAGACAGTTGTGATTTAAATACAAACATTCTACTATAAATGCAATACATTTACTCACATCGAATAACAATTGGAACTGGAACGAGAAACTTTGTACAGGTGCTTGTTTCATGGATATAGAGAAAGCCTTTGACAGCATATGGATTCCAGGTTTCATATTTAAATCATTTGAATATTTAAGTTTGCACTACATCCGATAGTAATCATATATAATATGTTTAGCGATAAATCTTTTAGAGTGTTTCATCAGAAATATACAAGCTGAAAAACTTTTCAAATCCTTAATGGATTACACCATTGTACTCCTCGTACTGTCAACTCTCCTATTCTTTTTAATCTATCTGTTTTTGATCTTCTCAACAAAATAGAAAACGTTATAGCATTTGCATATGATATTGTTATATATCACGCCGACTAAACGATTGAAAAAATAAACATAAATCTGCAACAATCCTTTAATATCGTTGAACAGTTTACTGTAGATTGGAATATGAAGATATATATTTAAAAATTGTGAAACAATTTTATTTAGACCCCCAGTCGATATATGTAATAATAATATAAAAAGAAACTGGACATCGTTCGTGATCAAATATTTAGACATTCACTTAGATAAGTTCCTATACTTTGATAAGCATGTTAAAGAAACACTTACTAAAGCACGAAATGCATTTTTTGTTTATAAATCATTATTTTACTCAAAATACATAAAAGCAAGAGTAAAAACTATTATGTACCAATCAATTATCAGACCAATCCTTACATATGAATTTCCAATTTGGTTTAATATCTCACGATCTTACGATCGAAAGAAAATGTTTAAGAGGGTCTGCACGTCCTTGTATAGATCGTCAAAAAGTAATTATGTGAAATACGTTTCAAATAAAAAATTGTTTAATATAGCAAACATTATTAGAATTAATAACTTTATCATCAATCTAATTAGGAACAATATTCTGAGATGCATAGAGCTGCAAAATTATCGATGGTACTATCGATAGTATCGATAGTTTGGTTTTAAGTGGACTATCGATGGTTTTTATCCGATAGCGATACTATCGAGAAAAATCAGTTTCTTTAAAAAGTAAAAGCAAAGCCAATAAAAAGGCTCTGATGGCAGCTTTGAAATAAAAATTTCAACATTAAAATTTCGCCGCTTGTAATATTAAAAAGAATGACTACCATAAATGTGAAAATAAATAAATAAATAAGTTTTGATTTTTTTCACCATCAGATGTGGCCGTTTCAATACGAAAACCAAATTAAATAAAAATACAAATATTTTTTACTAACGGCTTTGGTACATAAATGAATTTTGCGGCGTTTAGAAGCGGATGACTACTCAACGGTCTCCGCTTTCTGCTTACAGATCACTTGTAACGCTAAATTGTTTATAAGTAGAGTACATATTTCATAAACTAAAAAAGTTATTGATAATTTGTACTTCCTTAGTTAAAAAAAAATTTTAAGGTAAAATATTAAAACGTCTGAAAAATTAATGGTTTAATGAAGGTTTAATATAATATCTCCAGTTGTTCTAAGAAATATTTGGGTAAAGTTCCCTGATGATTTGCATTAGCAACAGTGAAATTCGCATAGGAACAAGCTATACCCCTCAATAATCAATTGCAATTTGTTTTTAACAAAATTGTTAATGTTTTACTGAATAAGTAAAATATTAATTTTGGGAAAAAGTGCGAATCAAAATTTAAAATACTTAAATTTGAAAGATTCCCATAAAAAGCACCAATGAAAAATTATTTGTTTATAAGCCACTATCTAAACAATATATTAATATTCATATTATATATTCATTACTTACATAATCTGGTCTATGATATGCGAAAATAAAAGCTAGGCAAATTTCTTGCAAAACACTTTTAATATTTTTTTTGTATATTCGATTTCGTTTTCAAGTTTTTGAATTTTAATGTTAGAGTCCATATTATTTCGTGATGCTATTATATTCGCAACAGCTCTATTTAATCAAATGTGATGTCTTATGCCAACTTATATACATAGCGTCTATACAAGCCATTTTTTATGACAAATGCCAATGTTGATATAAAAAATTAAACTGCTTTTATCAACTCATTTTTGTAAATGAAGTTTGACATTTGGTATGACAAAAAATTGTCTCGTCTAGACGCTATGTTAAGACTGGTTAACTACAATAGCTTAGGCAATTAATAACGTAACTTTTTCCTTTTTTATAATATAAAACAAGATTTTCTAAATGATAAAAAAATATTGCATAAATATTATAGCTAAAAAGCCGCAAATTAATGACAATATAAAAATTTCATTTGCTTTTTATTTATTTTTTCCGTTTTCTTATTGTTATTTGCAATAAAACTTAAGTTTCTAAAAAAACTCCACTTTTTTTACTTTAAGGAAGATATAATAATTTTAAATTTTATTTACATACATTTTTTGCTATAGACAATATTCCAAGAATTCGAGACTATCGATAGCACCGCCAAAAACTATCGAAACTATCGAATAGCGCGGCACGCGTAGAGGGAAAACGTCTTCTTATCTATTAATTTTTGGACACAAAACATTTTTCCATTTTAGAAAAAATTAATACGCATTTACTCCAGCAGTTTGCGTATTTAAATTTTTTTTGATGCATTAACTTTAAAAATATGTTTTATTATTAAAAACTAAAAACAATATTAAAAAATATACATAAACAAGATCTTAAACGTTTTTTTCGGTTTCTGAACTACATATTTAAATTTTGTCGCTCACAACGTTATTTGCGGCTCCCCTTTAATTTCCCATCGATTTTCTATTTCTATATATATTCTTAAATTGTTTTCAATCGGCTACAACCCTGGATGTCGGTCGTTATCCTGCTGAAATCTCCAGACTAGTGGTATATTTTTGTATGTATGTGTGTAAAGATGAATTTCGAAATTTATAACCCCAGACACAAACCAATAGCATTAACAGAGTTCTGTTACAATGATAACTAACATAAGCGCTGTTAAGGTGGAGGTACATAACACGCGTTGAGGCGTGCGTGCGTTATACGCTTTGTAAACTTTTTATGTGTTAGACGCTTCAAGTTACACAGCACGCTTTATAGACGTTCATACTCAATCAGCTGATAACAATGTTTGCTTAATTTTTGTATAAATATTTCATAAAAGTGGACAACAAAATAAGATTTTATGAATTTCTTTGACTTTATTGAGTTAATTTTAATTGTAGTACGTACTTACAATATGCAAAGAATGAGTAAAAGAAGATTTTGGTCACGAGAAATATACTTGGAGAGGGATGTTGCTGGTTTTTTCGCTTTAAGTTTTCAAAAGTTAAGAAATGACCCGGAGCAGTTTTTTATCGCCACATGAATGCATCCAGATGTGTTCGATGCACTATATACTAAGTTAGCGGAAAAAATTGAAAAAAATTCTGCAAGAGCAATTTCTCCAGATTGTCGCTTATTTATGGCTTTGATGTAAGTAAATTAAACATTACTAAAAGATAGACCCAATGAAATTAATTAATTTTATTAGTTACCTGCGCCGAGCGATTTTCTCGGCGGTTGACCAGACAACAAATAAAGTATGTAAACAAATGTCAGCTGAGTAGCCGCCATATTAAACATGACGCGTGAAAAGTTGAAAGTTAACCAACTTTTTGCGTTAGACGCGTTGCCGACTTTTTTATGTACCTTGTTATTTTAAAATACTCTAGTTCAACTTTTTTTACAGAAGTCTACAACGCGCTAACGCTTGCAACGCGTGTTATGTACCTCCACCTTTAGGCATTGCAAAATCGAAGGTATAAATATATTCCAAAGAGAATAATTTTGAATACGGCGAAGAATCTTATAGACAGAGTACTGACTATTAGTGATGTAAGATTCCACAGAAGGAATAGAGAGATTTAGTAAATAATGATTTTCCTATTGGATTAGTATATAACTTAATAGGGCAGTATAGGAGACCGAATAGAAATAATTTAGAAAATGACAGTATTGAACCATTCTATTTCGGAAAGATTAGCAAAGTCGGATATTTTTTATACTAATAAATATAGGATTACACATAAGACATATAATAGTTTCGGTAAATTATTTAGTAAGACAAAAGATAGAATGATAATGAAAACTGTGATAAAGTTTATGTAGGCAACAACACCAAAAAATAAACTTAAAACTGGATTAGCAGAATATAAGTCTAACATAAAATACAGAAACTATACATCATCGGACTTCAATAATGTATCTATTTTGAAATCAGAAAATAAGTATAAAAGTCGTTATATGTTAGAGATGTTACAGATAATTAATGTACCCTCAGATTTAAGAATTAATTTTAGAGTTGATACTGATAGTGTAGCACAGAACTGTAGACATTTAATATTCAAGGCTATAGGAGTAAATATATAATATAATTAAATAATACAATATTAATGTTTTCAAATTTTAAGAATTAGTTAATTTCCTCATTTTCCAAAAAAGTTTTCAAACAAAAATTTTTCAAATGACAAATAATTTTTAAACCAAAACGGAAAAAGAAATTTTTGACTAATAATTTGTTCATTTTTGTTATTTAAATTGTTTATTAATTTTTTCCTCCTGAAGAAGTTACCCAAAGGATAACGAAATATCGAGATGTTTTTTATTAAAAAGTGACCCAAGCTTAATTTAAAGAATAACACTAATATTTAAAACAAAAAGGTCGAAAAATTATATATTAACACCATGATGAAATAAACAGGTGGCATTATTAGGGCTACAACTACAACAATACAACAAAAAAAGGAATTTTTGTTTGTGTAAAGTCTAAGACCTTGTCAAAAATTATTGTAAACAAAAATTAAGTAAAATAAGTTTTTTTTTTATCTTGGACCAGCACTCAGGGGATGACCCCTACACATGCAATGCATTGTGCTGGAACTAGTGGAAAAGGATAGTGATAGATATGAAAGGAGGTGAAGCTTCATTCGTTTTTTACAGCTTTTTTTTCTGCACGTTTATTCGTAGAGCAGTGTTGCAGCGCCTCTGGTGGCGAGGAGGACAGAACAGTTGGTACAGTTCAGTGACCAGTGACCATGCCTTCGCCACTGAAATCTTCCGTCAACAACTGACACGAAAAGGCACACCAATGCACGTCAGAGAAATGCGTGGTGTTTTTATTTCATGACTCTGTCTGACACTGGGTTTGAACCCAGGTCCTTCGGTTTGTAGTCAACGTGCTTACTACCTGAGCCAACGCCACCCTCAGAAACTAATGAATTTTTTGGATTCTACAAATGAGCAAGACAAGGAAGTGTGGATTACTTTGAAAGTATTTGCGGTCCATATAGAAGGTAGCGCCACTCTCAAAGCAAACACAAATGTATAAGTATATAAATAAATATAAACTAGAGATGGGATCGTGAGTGATTTCTCACTCACTTTCACGATAAAAAATTTTACTCATACACGTCCTTATATTTTTGGCTCCGTTCATGCATGCTCACGTGGATAGGCAAAAAAGTACGTACAATCACGAAAACTCACGAAATAATCACGAAAAAAATTTTAAATAATTAAAAAAAATATCACTATTATCACTGATCCATTATGCTAGTCTGATGAATAGACTGTTCCAATAATACTTTCTTAATGAAAATAATTTTAGTTTATCAAAAAAATTTGCGAAATTAAAAAAGAAATGAGTAAAGTAAGATTTGAGCTTAAGCCAAACAATTCCTTTCAACCATAGTTGGGCAAAATACATGGTTTGCTGTTCTTAAAATACAAAATACTTGCTGGTCATGTATTTAAAATACAAAATACTTTGATTTATTGTACGTATTTCAAATACATAATACAAAATACTTCCACGTTATGTATGTATTCAAAATACAAAATACAGCAAAAAACAATTGTTTCCTTTCATAAATATTAGATTTTTGAATTTCGCATCAGACAAACTGTTTCTTGTTGGAGAATAAATAAAACCTGCTGAAGAAAATAATCTTTCTACAAGTCCTGATGAGCACAAACTTGTATTAAATTCTATGAATACTCTTTTTATATTTGGACAGCTGTCAAGAGTGATAATGTCTTTGCTCTTGTCACTGAGAAAACTGACAAATTCCAACTCCAAATTCGATGTCCTAGAATCACCATCATCCCTATCTACGAACACAATAAAATCATCGTCTTCTTTACTGGTGCTTCTACTTCTGATATTTCCAGGTGTCATTTTAAGTTTTTTGTAATTTTCCTCCAGAGTATAAATTGCAAGATTTTGGATTCCTTACTTACACATCATGCATATATGTATGTATTTAAAATAAAAAATACAAGATACTTGCACGTCATGTATTTAAAATACAAATACAAAATACGTATTTGTATTTTAAATACGTATTTCAAATAATTGTATTTCAAATACTGCCCAGCCATGCTTTCAACATAAAGCTAAAACAATTCAGGTAATCACGTACAAACAAATCTTAATTAAAAAGGTATACCAAAAAGCAACAATATAGCAAAAAAAATCACAAAGCAATCACGTCAAAAATCTACTTATGCACGCTCAATTTCTTTGTACTCACGTTCATGCACGCTCACGTAATTGAAGCAAAAAATTAATTACGATGACTCACACTAATCACGTGAACGGTGCTTAAACAAACAAAACGGACATAAGATTGAAAAAAAAAGCAAAAAAATTATCATACGGCGTTGTAATGCCACCTGTTTATTTCTCCATGAGTGGACCAAGTACATGTATATTTTTAAAAATGAAGTAAAATTAAATAAACTTAATTTCTTTTAAGCAAAGGGTGTCCCAAAATTAACGGAAGATTTTAATTAAATAGACAATACAGTTTTAAGTCTATTCATTACTTTTGAGATTTTGTTCAATAATGAAAACACGTTTTTCCATCGTGTAACGCTGCATTTTTGACCGGCCCTAAACTGTCAGTTGTAAAATGAATTTAATAAATAGTAAAAATTAATTAATAAATGGCAAATGAATGCTTGCGTTAATTTTAGGACACCCTTTATTATTATTATTTATTTATTTATTAGAAATATTCTTATTTATTTATGAAAAACGATTTCATTCGATATCCTGTCAGTCCAAGTTTCCAAGCCGAAAGCTGCTGCATCGAATCTAGAGGCGATCATTTAAATGAAATTGTATTTCGTATATAATGGCAAAGTTCGAGCAAAAAAAATTAAGTGCCTTTTTTTATAAAATGAAAACAAAATTGTGAGTGAGAATTTATATTGAAAACAAAAAAAATTTTCGCATCTTATTGTTGTTTTCAATATTAATTCTCACTCACAATTTTATTTTCATTTTATAAAAACAGACAGTAACTTGGTAGTCACACGATCAAATTTTCATTCAAATTTTAAATTCTCTCTCACTTTTCTTACCAACACACTCACACTTTTAACATTTGACGATAATTTGCTTACAAATTTTCATTCCATAAAGTGTTTCAAATTACATTCAAATATTTAAAAAAAATATTTGTTGTTTGTTTTATTCTGTTTGTATGATTTTGTTTATTTCCTTTAATAATTGTAGGGAAACAATTATTTTAAGTTGTTTTCTTGATGGCATCCTAAAAAAAATTTGCTTTAAATTTGAATACAGCTTTAAATTTTTATGAATTTTGACAAGCTGTATGTGTAAAAATCTTGAATGAGAATTGAAAAAAATTTTTATGTGGTGACTGCACACAGCTTTATGTGTGTTTTATTTAACTTTACTTTTGAAACCGAAAAATGAATAATCCATGGTAGAATAATACAGGTAGTGTCGAAGCTACAACAATACTGCTTCGAATACTCGAAACTGTCAAAAAGTACAAAAGAAAAATGGCAAAATGATTGCATTTTCTGATCCTTTTCTTATTTGAAACAAGTGATAAAGTGTGCTTTTTTGGTAGTGTGGGTGTGTGTTAGTACTACATAATCAAATTTTGACAGACCCGAACAAAAAAAAAACGGCCCGTTAACGCTTTGACAGTACCTGTATTATTCTACCATGGAATAATCCTTTAGAAGACTTCAGTGTTTTGTGTAAATGGTGTGAAAATGCTAATACAAATTTGCGTTGCTTTTTTTAAACTTTTACAATCCAACAACAAAATGCCAAGAGTTGCTAGTGAACACAAAATGTAATTTGTTAACTGTTTGGGGAAAAGAGAACTAATTTTAAATAAATATTTTTATAAATTAAAATACACAAATTCTTTTTGGTTATCGTGTCTTTACGGATCTCAAATTTTGTTTTATTTTTAATTGACCAATGAATGAATGATCTTCAATCGTTCACCTTTATTCCATTTAGCGTCGTCGTCCTGGTCAAGAATTTAATATCAACATCATTTAATATCATATCAATGTCGTCAGCAATTCGATACAAAACTTGTATTCCATAACAGCAATGTAATCACTCTTATTCTACTTGACGACGGCAACACAACACGACGCCGTTTTTTTTTCATTTATTACAAATCCGTAGTCTTGTTGGCAATATTGTTGTTTATCGACAACTTTCTGTACATGTTTGGTATTCTGCAAGAAAATTTAACGTTGCTATTGCCTCTAATTGGGTTTCATTTTGTCGTTGATATTCTTTTTATTCTGTTGTGTCGTTTAAACAAAAATTTTGAAATAAAATAAATCAGAAAGAAAAATTAGCAAAAAAGAGAAAAAATAGTTATTTATTTATTTAATTTAAATATAAAACCAAAAATTTTAATTAATTAAATTATGGGAAAAATTAAAATACAAATTCCTCTCAATTTGAAAAGTTAGTGGAAGAACTGGAAAAGAATCCATCACTTGCCAGAGAATTCTGTAGGGGTACAATTCCAAATGATTTTAAGGGGCAATGGGAAAATATTGCGACTGCACTTAATTCCCTTGGTCCACCAATTGGGACTTCTGATGGATGGCAAAATAAACTATGCTGTCTGATAAATTTTTTTTATAGATTTGGAGGGACTTAAAATTTAAAGCTAAAAGAAAAATGTTAACGAATAAAGGGGAGTGTAGAGCAACTGGAGGCGGTGTCTTCAAAATAAAAGTTGACCTAGTCCCTTTTTTTCAAATAAGGCTCTATTGTTTCAAGAACACACTTGAATGGCTGTTTATTGAGTCAAAAATAACTTTCAAATCTTAAAAAATGACAAAATTCATTAATTGAAAATAACGACCATTAATTTATAACTTACTTCTCATCGGGCAAATTACAAATATGTATAAGACTTCTGCCTAAGTAGTCTTCTTTCCACTATTAAATTCTTCTTACTTTCATCGTCGCTAGATTCCGAATCAGAAGCGAAAAACATTTTTACTATTTTCACAAATAAACTTTTTTAAGTTGCGTATACCACTTTTTGCCAAAAACAATAGCTGCGTTCGAGTACTTTTACAGCAAAATGCAGTAAATGAGTAATTACTGAGTAAACTGAAAAAGTTACTCTCAAAAAAAGCTGTTGCCCACAAAAGTACGCGAACGGAAAAATTTTAAAAATTAGTAAAATTAAGGAAACAGGTGATTGCAAATCAATATAGTGTTGAAATATATTTACACTTTGGATTACTCAACTCTTTTTCTCGTTGGTACTCGATCCAATATTTATTATAACGCAAATATTTTAAGAAAATATAAACAAATTATTTTCTATAATCGTTTCAATGTGTTTATTTTCATTTTATTTGATTTTCCTAATTTGTGTCTGATTAAATTTATTCAAAAGTATGTGATTATTTGTTTTTGATATTGAATACCTTAAAAGCGAATACAGTACTAAGTAACCATATACATAGCATTTTCGCAACTCCAAGGAAATAACAAAATAACAACGAAAATGGCTGTAAATGGTTTCTCAACATTTTTTTCTTTTAAAAGGCATATACATACATGTTTACTGAACGAATAGTTTAAAAATAATTTATTTAATTGAATTTTTATTATTTTGTCCCAGTTTTTCGTTTTATTTAATAATTTTTCACAAATTGTATACTTTTTAATTTCTTACTTTTGTTTGTTTACCTTTTGAATCATATGTTTTTCTGTTTTACTAAATTTTACTACAAGAAATTTCTGTAGTAAAAATTTTTAAGTTCTCAACCACGAACTGTCACTTTACGCTCTTAATTTGTGTTCTCACTTACTGTAACTCAAGTAAACGAATGCAATTTAGTAAAATGCAGTAAACTTCAGTAAAAATTTGTAAAAACTGTTGGGTACTCGAACACACTTAATAAATAAAGTGGATCAGCTGACTCAAGCGTTAGATATGTGAACTTTATTTTTTTAACGTTATAGATAAACAGACTATGCCATCCTTAAAATATACTAATGGCCTGTTATTATAATCCATGTGAAGTTTCAGACGAGCGAGCGGTACCCAGGGGAGTACGTAAGAAAATGAGCTTTTTAAACTACTCGTCTAGCTTACGTTCTATTCGTTTTGATTTTCATTTGCACCGTTATGTGTATACACACATACATAGATACAAAAAGAAAATCGAAATTGTATTTCAAAACTACTATGTAAATAAAATCTATTAAAAAAGATTTAACAAAATTTGTATTAATTTATTTATGCCGTTTTCTTTTCTTAAAAGAATGTAACATTTCTTTTACTTTTTATCAAAAAAATTGCTATTCAAAGTTTTTTTATACAAACATTTTCTCGCATAATTGATGATACAATAATTTCTAATAAACTCACTATTTCAAAAAATAGTTATATTGCAAATTTTCAATAAAATGTTCAAAAAATATATGCCAAATTTGTATGCATATGCGCCTCATGCCTAAGCCCAATCATTGGGAAAATTGAAATGTTTAATATCATTTAAAAGTCGATGAAACAATAAAAAATAGAAAAAGTAACCCACATTGCAAAAAACGCGAAATCCCGCAAAAAGTTGCAATTTTTTTAAAAAGCCAGCGATGGTATGATATGTTTTAGTGTTTGATATGTGTGTGGAAATGTTTTTGGGTCATTTTGGTCCAGGTTTGCATTACATCGGAATAACCAAAAAACTACTTCATGTCATTAAAAATGGACCACGCACAAGTAGTTTGTTAGGCACGAATACTATCGTGTAATCACGAACAATTGTCGTATAGCAATAAGATCTTGTTTGAAAATGACATAGTCCATGACTGCATTACCTATGTACTCGTAGGACCATATTGTAATTAGTCCGTTTCAGCTATAATGGACCACGTAGACCAATATTATCTGCAGGGGAGTTATCAAGTGTAATAATATTAAAAATGTTTGGTGTCTGTAAGATTTTCGTATTATATTATTTACGACTATTACGACTAGTTTTTTTCGATTGTGGGCTTTTGACATTAACAACATTTGTAAATGTGTTATAAAAATCATAAAATATATACCTCAACGTTCATTCTTACGTTTTCACTGAATTCTAGCCGACACATGCATTATAAAAACGATAAAGGAATTTTTAAGCTCATTTCAACAAAAATTTCGAGTAACTTGTTTTCTATAAACAGGCCATAAGGCATAATCCTCAACCATCCAACAAATGGCTGCATTTCATTTTTTATATTTTCAAAAGCTTCGAATAAATATTTCAAGTTCAAAATATCGATATAAAAATACAAATTAAAGTGTAAATTTTCTTTATGTTTCTTTAGCAAATCAGCCTTAGACAAAACATTAACATAAGGCAAACCCATGCGTAGCATCATATTTAAAGCCAACAACAAAGTAGCAAAAAATTTTTCAGGTTCACTGCAATAATGATAGTCGATAAGATAATTGTTTTTCTAATTTTTCAAATACTTTCGACATAGAAACATGATGTGTATACAGTTCCACTTGTACGGGGCAATCGAAGAAAAAATAATTCCATGTGTTAGAATGTTTGCGCCAATACCTCGACCTAAAAACAATTTTTCTTGAAAATTATAAATAGGAAACATAAGTTTACGTAACCTCTCGAAAGCAAAGCGGTCTTCAATGGAATTGTAATAGCCGTGAAAGTTTTTTCGGTGGATGGTGAGGAAATCACCGGTTGACAACGATGGCAGTAATTGAGAAGCGGATGTTTGAAACATTTCTAACACAGATTTCTTCAATAATAATAATATTTCTTAATCAAAGGATTAAAAAAAACCCTAAACAAACAAAACTTTTTAAAATAATAATAAGTTTTAATATATTATTTTTTCGCCTCAGTCAAATGTTTTTGACAATGTACTATGATTTTATAAAAACAAAATGCTTGTAGTTTTTGTAGTATTAAGTTCACCTGTTATGAATACGCCTTGGTTAAAGGCTGCTATATTTTATTGTGACAACTTAATAAAAATAAGCAGCATTTTAAATGAGCTTTCGGATGATAAGGAAGAATCGGTATGTAATGCAAAGGCTTTATTTAAGAATTCATCGAAAAAAACAGAGTTAGCATACATTAAAGATAACTTTAAATGTATTTGCCATAATTAATCAAATTGGAAACCAAACGACTTCCTTTACATGAAAGTTTACCGTCCTAAAAGACGTAAAAGAGAAACTTCAAAATATTAAGAATAAAATATTTATTGAAAAACTTAACAAAGTCTTTAATCGTTGGCCTTCAATAGTTGACCAAGATTAAAACCAACATTTTGTTGAACATATATTTTTGTGCATATTTAATCTTGCCCTGATCATGAGCTATTGCTATGATATTGGAATACTCAACCGTGTTAGAAGGCACTGGGCTGCTATTTTTAATGCAATCAGACTAAGCTGCTTTCCAACATGCGTTTAACGTTGGTTCTTTTATTTCTGATAGCGCGAAGCAATCAAATTTGATACAATCAATAATAGAAAATTCATTCCACAAATTTTCCACATTTTTAGACCGCATTAAATCAAATCAAAAGGTGTTAAAACAAAATTAAATATTTGTTTAGAAACGCGATAAATCAAATTCGCGTAAAATAGAATTCGTTGTATGCTTGTATTATTTACCAAAGCTGTCTTCTGTCTGTATGAAATATCTTGCGTAATACTGTAAAAAGTTATGTAATGTTACATATACATACATATGTATAGTATGTATTATCACGTTATGCTTAGTGTTTTACACAATTACGTCGTAATATAAAAGCAAAAAAAAAAGAAAGTTTTAAAAATTCCCTCCATTTCTGTTCTTTTTCCCTTCGCATGGAATTTTCCAATAAATTCCCTACAAAAAAGTGAAAATTTCCTACTCTTGGCAGCACTGGTCGCGGGCAACAAGTTCTCACAGATTTGTGGTAAAAAATAATTTAAAAATTTGTCGTGCAATTGCTTAAGTTACGCAAAATAAAGCTGAAATTCCAGACCACGCGTTAACATATCAACGCATTTCGTGCGTTTTGGGCTTTTGACGCTTTGAAAGCTGTACACACCACACTTTATACACTTTTTTGCTTATCAAATTTACAGAAAATTTTGTTTGTTAGTTTTTTTTTCAAGTTTTATGTTCTTTAAATTGTTTCAATTCGTTTTTTATCAACTGCTTACGAAAATAGCTTTCTAATAATTAAATGTTCAATGTTGATGTTCGGCTAAAATTCTATTAACATTGAACATTTAATTATTAGAAAGCTATTTTCGTAAGCAGTTGATGGAAGACGAATTAAAACAATTTAGAGAGAAAAAAAAACTAACAAAAAGGCAACAAAATTTTCTGTAAATTTGATAAGCAAAAAAAAATTGTATACGAGGCATCGCGACGTGTAAAAGTAGAAAATGCACTGATTCACCTTATTGGAGCGACGCGTAGGACGCAAAAAAAAGTAGAACGCGTGGTTTGGACTTTTAGCACAAACATTGAAATAGCGCTCACTATTATTGATACATTCGGTGCGATTGCAAACAGCTGCAATCAAAAACGCTACAAACACTGAATTCCTCTATTGTCAATATTTTGAGTACAAAAATAAAAATAAAATAAAAATTCTACATACAAAATTTGAGAGCTGTTTTTGCTCGACTTCAAAATCTGAAATAAAATTTTTCTTTTAAAGAATTTTTTTTGTTTTGGTAAATTCATCAGAGTGAATAAAGGAATCAGGGGGCAAATTTCGGCATTCGATATCCAAAGAAATTTCCATATAAATTCAAAAAATTTTGTATGGGATTTCGTTTAATATCGAATGACGTAATTTGCCGCCAGTACAGAATCCGAGGTTGCTACAACATCTCATCAGCGTTATTTATACGATTTTACTTTTGGTGGTGGATACTGGTGGCTCAGATCATCCGGTATTTAAAGGAATTATTTAACAAATTAGAATACGAAAATATGTCATAATTATTTTTACGGGTTTTAACTCAATTTTAGTTGTTATGAAATTCCCATCTCCATATATATATCACATTTGTTTATAAAAACTCAATAAAAACCGCAAAATTTTATGTTAATTTAATTTTTAGTTGAGTTAAGTTGAATTTTCCAAATTCTTTCTAAATAAGTAAAATAAAATTAAAATAATTATTTAGACTAAAAGTGAACTTTTTAAAAATTTTTAATGAAAAATTTCGTTTGAAGTAGACGTGGAAATAGAAATTATATATTTATTTATATTATTTTTTTTATTGTTTGAGGTTCTTATGCGAATTTCACTGTTCCTAATAATACTTTCAGCACAATAGTGCTGTTGCTTTCACAAGTTTTTTTCATTTAGTTTTCCTCTAGAAATTTTAGTTTCATACAATTTTTCTATAAAATATTCATGCTGCAAATGAAGACAACAAACAAACAAACAAAACGAAAAATGTTAAGCACTTGCAACACAACTTACACAATAGAAATTCGGGCAATTGACTTAAGTTTATTGGCGGAACGCGATCATCACATTTATCACTTGACAAAAAGTCACTTTTGAACATCATTAGTTTCAAAAGTTCCATGCTGCAACACGCACAATATGTTGCAACAAGGTATGTAATTTTTAAATTTTAAAACATAAAACAATTATCATCAACATTTATTAACACTTTATTTTTTATGTGAATCTTTTTATTTTTAATTTTTTTATTTTTATTTATTTTTTGTTTTATAAATTAATAAATTAATCAAACTGATTTTGTTTATTTTTGTATTATTTTTAACATTTTATTGAGAATTTATATATATCACAGCTTGAAGAAACAACAAATTAAAAATAAGCTTAAGCGAATGTTTGGAAATTTTTCTCAATTTTATTTTCACGCTTTCACGGATTCCGCAGTAGCCAGGTTCAATAAATCCATAAATGACACGTCAAACTTTTAAGCGTTTAAGCTTAATGAATCAACAATTATGTTGTGGCTTAGCCGCCGTCGCCGCGCCAAACTTATTTGTTGGCTTCTATTTTAAAGTAGACTTTAAGCTGGTTTTAAAACCCTTCATATGTGCGAGTGTGTGTGTTTGAAATAGTTGCGTTTATTTTAATTTCCGTTGGTTGGATTTCCGCTTGTTTGACTTTTAAAAACGTTTAATTTGTTTAGTTTATGCGAGTTTTAGCGGGTGTGCGTGTGAGTTTTGAGTTATTTTTAGCGGTTGTTTTGGAAAATTCAAAAATTTATTATTATTATTATTTAAGTTTAGTTTTTCTCCGTTGTCAGTTTCTAACGGTAACAGTACCACGATGCGAATTCAACTAAATCTAGAGGTGAGAGCAAGTGTTTATCAAAGTACAAGTAGTACATGGTGTCGAGAGTATGAGTGCGAGAGTAAGTGAGTGAGTGAGTGGGTGAGTGAGTGTAAGTGTGGCAGTAGTTGTAGTAACGGTATTTGTAGGTGGTGGTGGTAGTTAGTTAGTGTCTAGTTGCCGTAGTAGTGCGGTTAGAATTTTGTGCAGCTTTGTTTGTGTTTTCATATATTGTTATTGTTGCTGTTGTTGTTCTTTGTTCTTGTATTGCATTTGTAAGGGGTGTATGTGTGTGTGTGTGTATTGTTCAAGTGTACATGAATGGTTGGTTGGGTTTTGGCTGGTTACTAGTGCGTCTGCGGTTCATATTAGACTACAACAAAAATCTAGATAACAAAAGCAACAACTATACCAACAATAATGAAGCATTTTATAGCAAACAGCCAGTCAGTCCAACCCTTAAAATAAAAAGTGTTGTTATAAAAATTTTGATTTTATTTTCCAATTGGAAGGTTGTCTGCAAAATAGTTGTCAGCCGCTGCACTTGTTTCTTTACTTTCCAACTTCCGCTTCCAAGTTTGTGCAGATTTAGCTGCACACACATATATTTTTCTCTTAAGGGGAAATTGTACGAAAAAAAATCTCCTTTGAAATATTACAGGAAGTTATTATTTTTTCCTATACAATCTCCATATTGTCTGGATTGGTTATTTTTGTGTGTTGAAAATGTGTTTGTGTTTGTATTTGTTTTGTTTTTTTTCAAGTTTATTTTTTGTTATTTGCAAAAATTTTTTTTCCGAGGGAGTGGTCTTTTGTAAATAAAAATAATGAAGACAAACAGACAAACAAACAAAAATAACATCTCTATTTGTATTATTTTCTTGTTGAATTTTGGATTTTTAAATTTCTATGATGTGAGAGCACTTTAAAAGTATTAATTGTTCAAACTGCAATTGAGTTGTAATTAGATTTTTAGCTAAAAGATCTTTAACTATTGTCATATTATAACGACTAACACTTTTCAGTCGAATTGGAAATAGGTACGCAGAAATAGTGCCAATAACGAAAAATGACACGGAGTTCAGGCCAATTGCCATACTGTGCTTTCTATCCAAGGGTCTTTAAAAAATTCTTAATAATCAAATGTCGATATACTATATATGTATATCAAAAACAATAATTTGTTGTCTGATAAACAATCAGGTTTTCGTTTACTGTTTTCTATTCTACTGGATGTAACTGAAAACATAAGATGCGAACTGGATGTGGGAATAAAAAATTGCTTGATTCTTCTTGATCATGCTAATACGGTGTTCAGCCATGCACTTTTATTGCGATTATCGCAAAAAATGCCATTATTTTGAACTCACTACTCCATATAAAATTCTAATTTAGTTATTGTTCAATAAGTATGAAATTGTTATAAATATGGAATAAAACTTGAAATGCAACACTGTTCACAAGTGTGCTTAGTGAGCAAATGTGAATAAAATATAACAAAAGAAAGCATTAAAAAATGAAGTAAGTTTAGAATAGAAGTAAGTTTATTAATATAAAATTTATAATTTATAATAAAAAACAAATAAACTATTAGTATAAAAAATAACCAAATTCTTTTTATATAAATAGGTGTAAAAATAAAGAAAAAAAGAATGGGCTGAAGTGATGCCAGTGAGACAGCCCCTCTGGATATGTGGCCAAGTGAAATGAATGGGCTTCGTGGACACTGAAAACAGGCCACATCGACGCAAAGATGGCCGATGAGCTCTGCCAGCAAGTTTACTCTTGCAGCCCACGAAACATTCAACTAAACAGCACTGAATCCACTCTGTACTTCCCTGATGAACTGAGTGTAAATAAAGCGATGGCTACACGCTTTTGTAGTGTTCTTGCTTTTTTGTGACTTTGTGCCGACTTTATTTAACTTCCCTAACAAACCACAGAGAATTTCAAAACTAGTAGCGGCGGTCATAAGAAAATGGTTTTTAAAATACTGGTCATCATTGCAATGGCAATTGAATTCTCAGAATGTAGATTAGCGATTCTTTAAATTGGAATTGTAATAAATGATTTAAATAAAATAGTTCATATTTCATTTAACAATTTCCATATTTCGTTTTCCTCAAATATTGCAAGAAGAAAAAACACTTTTTTCCTTAAAATTTCCAGATTTTCAACATTTTTATTTTTTCTCCCACTTTGGAATCGAAACTCGATCGTACTAACCACAACAGCTCGGCGTTTCTATTATGTAATAGTAATTTCTTTTTAAAGGAGGAACATATTTCATTTTTTTTGTAAGCTTCGAAACAAATTTTCACTTTCAAAATAAAATAAAACAATATTATTTTCAAGCTGTCAAATTAAGTTATTAAGTTACCTAAATTCTGTATGTCTGAACACAAAATAATTTTGTCAATAAACCGAATAATGACTCAATTAAGAATGCTTGTCTGAACATAGTATAAGGCACGCTTTGTATGAATCTTCGCCACTACTTTAAATTCGATATAACGAGTTCATTCGAGTACTATCTTCATACCACTCTAGTCGTCGGCAATTTGTTTATTCGAATAATCTTCAATCTTCGGTAATACATTTATATAGGGGAGTGCCTCAAGAGTCAATCCTTGGACCACTCCTTTTTTCCATTTATGCAAATGAATTGCCTAAACAACTTATGCATTGAAAAATTCATATGTATGCAGATGATGTGCAGTAGCCGATTTCGATTGTAGTCGAAAATTGATTTTCAATGCCGAAAAACGAGTTATTTGTACTCGATTTTTCATTACCGACTTTATACTGACATCGACTATTGGCGCCGTTTAATCGAATTAAGAAAAACGCGCAAAGTATGAAGTTTAAGATATAAAGCTGTGCTGCACCACATACATAAACAACTCTAAATAATTCATTTGATAGATTAAATTAATTGTGGCACCGCTCTACAAAGATTACAAAAACACATTTATTTCAATACCCTCACAAAAATTAGTCATTATTGTAATTGTCAACACAAAAACGAATGGATACCAGGTGACATTATTAGTCCAGATGATTATCAACTGACTACACCAAAGTGTCAAACTCTATATGAAAAAATCAAAACAAAAACTTTTTATGCATGCATTGAAACATGATTGTTTGGTGAATGCCAGTTGTAGTTGCACTAATAAGGCCACTTGGTATTAATTCGCCACTGAACCATTGAAACAAATCTTAATTGATTACGACAATCAACTGAACTCGAATTGTTCAAATTCTTGTGAAAATAAAATAAAGTAAAATAATAAAATTGTAAGTCGGTGCATTTATACATTTTGTTAAAAATGCCACCAACTCATGTTTGGCACTACTTTAAAAAAAATTTTAAATGGAAAAGAGTGCAGGTGCTCTACTTGTACTAAAGAATTTTTGAGTTTGTGGAAGCACTTCCACTTTGGCAAACCATCTACAAAAATGCCGTAAAATTTCTTTTGCTAAAGAAGGAGAAACAACAAACATTGATATTGAAAAAATATCGGAAGAGGAGTGTGAATAAAATAAAACAATTTATTCCGTTTTAAAAGTGGACGAAAGGTCCACTTTAATTTTATGTTAACTTATATCGCTCTTTATATAGAAAAAATGCTTTTTATTGTTCTTTTCATTATTAATTACGAAAGAAACTTTCTTTAGAATTTACTGGGTCGGGCAGTTTTACTTAGAATTTTAAGTTTTACTTAGAATTTGAAATAAAAAACACGAAATTTTATTTAAAGGAAAGAAAATACACAAATCGACTATAAAATAATCGATGTTTGTCTACGATTAATCGGTTAATTAATCGGAACAGAAAATGGTTGATCGAAAAGGCGAAAGTCGATTTTCTATTTTTTTTACTATTCATTCATGTGCAGTTATATTTAATTAGTCCAATTATTTCCGTCGCTGAAAATATTGCAAGACTTAATAACGATCTGAATAAACTGAAAATGGAGTTTTTTTAAACACTCTCAAATCCAAGTGTATCATAATTCGAAAGAAGACAATAAATCATATTGCTGATGTTGATGTTTTAGTAAATGGAGAAAAAATCAATATTGTAAATGCTGCCAAAAATCTTGTATTGATTTTTAATAAAAGTCTTAATTGAAAAAAACCATGTTAACACACTTGTAAGTCAGTTTTACACAAAGCAGAGATATCTTTGGGGTTGTCACAGCAGCACTATACGCCTTTCAATATAGTACAACTTCTTGCAAAATAGTAAAGCTGGAGATTGAAGTCTTAACATATCCTGGAACGAGCTGAAAAACTTAGCATTAAATAAACTTAACTGGAATACATTTATTGAGGACCTAAGCTCCTTATGGGATCGACAGGAACCAATATATATTATGATAGTTGAGTTGTACTTTTCGAAATCTTATTCTGGATTGCAACTCAACTTTTAATCAGCTGTTCACTTAGTTAACTTACTTGGCAGGTTGGCAATTTCAATGGCTTACTCCGATTTCTAATGCTGAATGCAAGAATAACATTTACTTAGAAAATATTACAAAAAAAAATTTGAGACTTGCACTCATAAAAATTTAAGCTTCTAACAGCTGATACGAATCGCCTTATTAATGTTGACAATAATGAAGACAAATAAAATTCGTTATGAATCACAATACAAAAAAATAGCTGAGTTTAGTTGTAACATTGGCAACTCAACTTAGTTGAGTTGTTAATCATAATAGGGACATAAATGTAATACTGTGCTCAGACATAAATCTTAATTCCGCAATTAACAAACTTTACACAATTAAGGCTTTAAATGAGTTCAATTAACCATACAATAAGACAATTAATAAATTAAGCAATTAGTAGTTAATTGCATCACTAATTGAATGAAATTCGAAATGCACTCCTTGTCGCAAGTATGTTTACTGAGAAGTATGTTCAGTGAAAAGAAGCAATTCTATACAATACAAGCCGGATACCCCCGGTAGTATCATTAGAACCAGTGAACGGCAAAGGTATACAATTTTTAATAAATAGCACATATCGATACCCAAAAGTGTAGGATTATTAAAATGTCGGGGTACAAACGAATACGTTCACTGAAAGCTTTGACTACCAATGGGTTCGTTATATTATAAATAAGTGCGCATATCGATAGGTGTAGCATAAATAAATATAAAATACTTTTTGAATTGCTAGGAAATATAGATACGTATCGATGGGTATCCACAAATATGACTATGAGAGACAATGTTGTAGCGTTTGAAAAAAATTGCTTGCAGAACTATAACAAAAAGAAACAATGTTTTTTTTACCTTATATTTGTTTTAGGCAAAAATTGCACTTCTTTATTTGGTATTAACTTTTTGAGTAAAAATAATAATAAGGTCAATGAAATTCAATATGCAATATTCCGTGTTCATATTTTTATAAAATCTTAAAAATTCAATGAAGCAATAAATCATATCGCTATAATCGCGAAAGTTCGCCGCCAAATTTTCCAAAATTTTTAAAATCCGTAAAATCTTCTAAAACGAGCTACAAATGCAAGGAATGTAAAAAAACTCGCAAAAAATACGAAAATTTGCAATAACTTCCAATCACTGGGAAAACTAAAATGTTTAATTTCATTTAAAAGTCGATGAAACAATAAAAAATAGAAAAAGTCACCTACTTTGCGAAAAACGTTAAATTTTTTGAAAAAGCTGTAAAATCTTCTAAAGAGACTTAAAAATGTAAGATATGTGAAAAATTGCAAATTATACAATTTTTTGCGGATTTTCGAAATTTTTGCAAGCAAATGTTTTTGTTTAAGGATCTTTATCCATTTTAAAGCTTTTCCTATACTCAAAAATGTTTGCAAAATTTGCTTTAAAGTAAAATTGTATACTTTCTAAGTTCACGCGAATTTTTTAATACAACTTTATCGCATTCAAAATAATTACGAAACGAAATCCATAATACAACAGAAGGCAAAATTTCTGGCAATACTTATCAAACAAAAATTGGAAGATAAATGTGCTTATAGTCATTGGAGTACCTCTCGTTACATATAAGTAGGTGCGCAGGGATATAAACAAATATGAACATGAATACATACAGGTATAAAACAAAATGCGCACCGATACATACAATTATGAAATTGAACAGATACGAAAAATATTTTGTATTGAAAATAGAAGTATGCTAGAGTAATTAATTTATTATTCTATCGTTTGTCGTTCTCTGATTAGAACAGCAGAATTTTTTTTGTTTTGTATGTGTACTCCGTGTCGCTCTTTTATTGCAAAATACTCCTTCTTCAGAAAACGAGTGTAAAGTTTTTAATTTATACACACCTTAATGGAAAAATAAAAACATATTCCCTCCTCAAGAGGCGAGTAAAGAAGATATTTGTACGAATTTTTCACACAACATGAAGAATGATACGATGAATAATTCTGCGTTCTTAACTCAAAAATCACGTTTTTTGAGATATGACTACATTACAATAAAGGAGCGATATGGTGTTTCACATTTTCTTCGAAATTCGTCTGTGCTTGTGCTTGATTTTAAAAGCAAATTTTCTACAGCAAATTTTGTATTGTCGTAGAACCGCTACTACTTGGTTGATCTGCCTTGTGTGAAATGCTAATTGAGTAAGCTAAATTGAGAGATATCACGCTAAAAATAATTGCTCAATTCAAAATAAATAAAGCATGTCTGAACATATGTAAGATATGAATATTGCAATCGCAATAAATGTATTGAGAGATAAGAAACATTAGCAATTCTATGGGAATATGAAATTCCTTTACAACTCTGATTTCATCTCTCTAAATGTATTGATGTGTGCGTGTATGTGTGTGTGTAGCTTAAGTTAACAGTGGAAACTGCAGTTTATCAGCGTTGTTTTCCTTTTGCTGTTCAAACCCATAAAAAGTCGTTAGTGTCATTTGTATGTAAATGTACTCTAGAGTGACCTTAAAGCTTAGAAAAATGTTTCACTATCGAATTGTTGCTGTTGCTGGCTTTTATACTTTGTGCTGGTATGCGTGTGTGATGTTCGCATTATTAAGGTGTGTGCTTTGCGTTCAATTCTTTCTTCTTTTTTTTCTCCAAATATTAAGCAGCTGTTGTCTAACAGAATAACAAAAAAAAATACATACTATTTTATTTTTGTTGTCTTTAGAAAACAGAATTGTGCTATAAATGTGTGTACGAATATTTTGTGTCACTATTATTACATGAAATGCAAACTATTATTTGATGGCTTTATTTTCTATTTTCCATTTTTTATTGTTATTTTGTTTTTGTTGTGCAAAGGCATTACAAATTTTGTGTTCATATACATACATATGTATATAAATACATATGTATATGTGTGTATGTTATTGTATATATTTTTGTAGAAAAATATATGTATTTGCATGTATGTATGCATACATCTTTACATCAACTCATATTTATGAATATGAGTTTATATATGCACATACATACATATGTATGTACATATCTCTACATATATGTATGTAGGTATCTATGTATGTATATGCACATGTGTGTATGTGTTTTTGTAGTTGTGCTTTTTTATGGTACTCATGTGTATGTATTCGTGGATGTGTTCATAAATATGCTGCTCCATTTTAGCTTTTATGGAACTGTTCTTTTATTTTCAATTCTAACTGTGAATAGTGAGTGTGTTAGTGTGCGTATGATTATTTTTCTCTATTTCTATGAGTTTATATTGTGCTTTTTACGCGTCATCAGTTTTTATTTCGTATTTTTTTCTATTCTATTGTTGCTGCTGTTGTTCTTGTTGGTATTGTTATTGTTGTTTGTATCTTTTGTGTTTGCTCGTTATTGTTGTCTTTTTTATTTAAGTTTTTCTTTTTTGTTTTAGTTAAACTAAAATAAAATACATAAAGTGCTTAAGTTTTGTGACATGAATTCCAAGGAATTACAGTTAAATACTTTATTTTAGTACACGCTATGCGAGTAGTACATTAATACTTACTAATACAGCTGCACATAAATATAGATGTGTGTAATATAGTATTTTATTTGGCAGTGTGTGTGTACCTATGTGTGTTTGTGTGAAAAAATATGAACTCTCATTAAAGCTTTAATGGCGAGGATTAAAAAAAAGGCAAGGAAACGAACATGAAAAATTGCTTTAATTTATCGGTTTAATGAACTACAAAAAACTGACCCTTCGCACTACATTTGCTCTAACAAGCAGATTCTATGAAATGTTTGATTATTAATAATGAAGAACTTGCTAAATTTTCTAGAAAATTAATACAAATTAATCGCAATTAACTTCTTCCGATTTTTACATGTATTTGTAATAATTGTGTATAGTTTAGTAACAACTTTAAATGTGTTTAGCTCACAAAATACTGAACCGAACTTAATAAAATATAGATTGTGCTCTTCAGCAAGCAAGTGCCTTTTAAATAGTGTACGTTTTCTTAATTTTAGCTGTATAATGCAGAAGCTGCATTACGAAAAGTGATTTCGCCTATTATCATACAGAATATGTTGTTAAATATTATAAAAATATACGTAAATTGCATTTAATTTTAAATAAACTTAGTGAATATTTGCGCCACACTAAGAAGATTAAACATTAGTTGGAGCGCTCAGAGCTGAAGTGATTCAACTCACAAAAAGAAAATTCGAAAATATTTTGAGTTTCAGTAAATGAACTGCCAAAAATAAAATATAAAATGTGAGCCATTAACTTGGGTTTCTTACCGATACCTTAGGCACGAAACACTTTTTACTTAGTCCGTTACAGAGTTAAATAGAGTGAAACTTTGCAGAGAATTTCGCACTAGTTTTGAAATTTTTCCTATTTTATGACTTGGTTCACTTCAGCTCTGAGTTTTGTTTTTTTCTAAAATATTTGCCATGTAAATTTTATACTAATCAAATGTGAATTCTAACATGTCATTTTAAGCACAGTGTGTGTGTGTAATACATGCTCCTATTTAAATAAGCCTTTTTACGAATTCGAAAATAATTGTTTATTTCTTTATTTAATAACTTAATAATAATTAATAATTAATAATCTATCAATAATTTATAATTAAAAGAACAATTAATTGTTTTGTAGATTTTAATTCTCAACCGATTTGTTTGTCAAGCTCGTTATTCAATTGGAAAATAATATGAATATATCAAGAAAATGTCGAAAAATTACTTATTACTTAAAACAAATAATATAATAAAATAGAAAATAGTTAATTTTAAGCAAAAAAGTGTTTGAAAAAATATTTTTTTCTGTGCACAACCAACATGTAATATTTTTTAACATTTCACAGGCAAAATGTCTTGAAAAACACTAAAATTAATTGAAAGAAATGTTGATTTAATTAAACCTTTAATTGAAAAAAAAGATACATTGTTTACTGAGCAACCAGTTGATTAGAAAACATGGCACAATATTATTTTCTGCTTTGCGAGTGTTTTACATGAAAATTTTGCTTAAAATAATACTGAAAAAAATAATTTGCTTTATCAATTTATAATCTATTTTACTGCCTGTTTGTCGATATTAAGCATAGAAAGATGGCGTACATCTCACAGGCGTAGTATGACTTTTTACATATTTTTTTTTTCGCTAAATAGCTTACCAACTTTCGATATGTCAATAAAAAATTTACAGGTGGCCTCTCACACACGGATATTGTGTGAATTCAGTACACGTGAGAGAAGATCGTTTTTGCATTTTGGAATTCACTAAATTTGCATTTGTTTTGCACAAACAAACAATATTTAATATTATTATATTTTTTCTATTTTATGCAACAATTTATTTCGAATTTGTTTCATTTTAATTTTTGTTGACATTTGTTGGGTGAAATTTGTCTATGAGTTCAATTATTTTTAACTCAATAATATGCATTTTTGTTCCCAATCGGGATTTGAATTTTTGATACAGTTCCTACACGCAAATGTGCTAAGAAAAATTATAAATTAATCAGCCCAATTATAAACTGAAATTCCACATGAAATTTTTCTCTTTTTCCTTTTCTCCTATTATGAATAAAAATTCCCTAATTTTACCTTTTAGTCCGTTTTTATAAACCGTGTAAAAGGGAGGAAAAAATAAAAAACTAAAAAGTAGTTATTCTAAATAAATCTAAGTTTTGGGGTTTCCCTAAAAAAATTCCCACACAAAACAGAAGGGAGTTTGAAGTAATTGGAGAAATTTTTTTCTCGAGAAAAACTTTTCCTCATGAAACAAACTCCTTGCGAATATTTATAATTGGGCTGAATGTCTTTGTTCAATACACCCAATCCTGTTTTTACACGATCTTTATTACACGATTTAGAAATAACACGGTTAACAAAAATAATCTTTTCCTGTTTTTACACGTCTTTGTTTACACGGTTAAAAATATTTTTGGGGAATTTTCAGTTTAGGTAGTGCACACATATGCAAACAAGAGCTGCGATATACTTTTAGATAACTTTCATAACTTGATTAAACATACTTAAAAAACTTATTGTGTGGTAACATAATTCTGTTTGCACGACTTTTTTTACACGGTGGTCGCTAGAACGTATGTACCGTGTAAAAACAGGATTGGGTGTAATAGTAGAACACTTCATATTTAACATCTAAATCATCTGAGTTCATAAAGAAAAAAATATTTAATTTTATAAATCTTTTTTGTAAAATTATGTACCCTCAAATGGTGCGAGGAAAATTTTTTTAAAAACCAATACCGACACAAAATATTTTACTAAACATTCATAAACTTTTTTTGACAACCAGCTTAAGATTTTTTAACAATAGTATATAATAGAAGAGTTGGCAAACTATTTATACTATTATGGCTGGTATGCTCTATATTTCTAAATTTTAAATTGAATTTTTTATAAAAATAATTTTATGTATGTATGTAAATATGTATTTTATTATACATTCAAATGAAAATGTGCCTCGTCACTCATTATGATTTTTTTATGAAAATCAGAATTGTCATGGGCGAGCGAGCTGTAACATCCTATTGGCATATGTACGGCGGCGTAAACGGTCTTGTGGAAGAAGCTCTTGTCAACTGAACCTTAAATGGAAGCAAATGTCAATCCTTGTGCAAAATTGTGGCCAAATTGTTCTTTGAAGACCAAGCTTCTCAGCACGGCGTCGAATTGATGTTTATGGATTTTTTTTAACACTTTCTTGAGCAGCAGTAATGTTTGCAGCCTATCTTGCAGTACGTTGTGGTCCATGCTTGGGCCTATCACTACACGATAAATAGTACGTTTTGTTGGCACGTTGTTTCTCCCAAAAATTTCACGTAACTTTCTCATCGTCACAGTAATCGATGATTAATTTTGATAAAATGTTTTAACAATTAAAACACGTTGGTTTGCCGAATATTTTTCCATAATAAATTTGCCACGTGTTTACTTCACGGCTGCTAAATATGAATTGTCAAGACTAATGTTTACCAAAATGGCGGCAAAAGAAAGTAGTATACCTTCCGGGCGGACACCCTGTATTATGGCTGGAATGCTCAATATTTTATTATAAACTAAATTATAAATTAAATTTTTGTGTGTTGTCATGGACTGTGTTATATCTCTAAATGAACTTGGCGCTCAAAATAAACTGACGTTATACATGGAAACACACACGAACACTGATGATGGGAGTGTAGCGGCTCCCGAAAAATAACGTCGTTTCTGTTCTGTCGCGTAAGTTGAAATTAATTAGTTTTAAAATTTTCCCTTGTTCCTTTGGAATATTGTCTCATTTCCAATTCTTTCTGACTAAAAACGTTACGAACTTTAGCCAAAAAATAATAATCACTTTGGATTAAAAACTACTAACAACCAATTTGTTCGAAAAATAATCACTTTAAATAAAAAATTGACGTAATGCTGGTTGCCTGGCCATGAAGGCTAGGCTGAGCCGAACGGGCTCACTGTCTAGCTAACAGAGCAGCCCAACGTAGGCTTCTAGGACCGGAATCCTTCTTTGGCATCTCAAAAGGATTTGTCAAAGGACAGAATAACTCTTGAGCTCAGATGCAATTTAATTGTCACTGACAACCTCTTCACGGTCTTAGACAAGCAAAACGTCTCATTACGATCCCAAAAAAAATTCCAGAAATTACTGCTAATGGACAAAACTGACTTTAGACTACTAAGGACACCAGACGACACCAGTTTATCATTGGCAATTCTGAGACTAAACTATGCAAACTCTGCGAAATGCAAGAAGAAACGCTGGAGCACATTCTCCGTGACTGTCCGGCGGTGGCGGCACGCAAAATGAAGTTCCTTGGAGATATCTTTATGACTCGGAGTGAAATATATAAAATCTCACCGTGTAGGGTAATTGGATTTATTCGTAGTCTTAATATACTTCAGTGAACACTCGGGCTACACCAAAGATTCTTTGGGTCGCGCTGCCTATGGCCTTTTCGTAATAATTATAATAAGTGTTGGTCTTAATTAAAAAAAAAACACACAAAAAATCCTTTTATTTATATCCTTAAAGGCAAGTAAATAGGAAAACTTGTCTCTCACGTATCCGTTATATTTGACGTGCAAAAAAATAACGTGATCCTTTTTAGGGTTAAATACGCTAATAAAATGAAAAAAAATAATTGAGCATCGGAAAATAATAAAAATTCCACATATTTTTATGTTAAAAAAAATTATTCGTAAATCATTTAATTTATGTAAATATGTGGAAAATAAAATATGTCACACACATACATATGTATGTATTTATTTACCATTAATATGGTAAATAAGAAAATATTTACATAACTTTAGTTAAAAAAAATTAGATAACCACCATTTTGGTGTGTAAATAAATGCGCAGGCAGACTGAAGCTGTTTGGAGGACTCCAAACACACAAATTATGTTTTGAAATACACACTTATTTTAGAGCATCCCAAACAACAACAACAAAAAAAAAGAAAACAAAATCTGTAAAAGCAACAAATTAAACAAATTGACAAATAAAAAAACAAAAAAAGAACATCAAATAAAAAGGATTACAAATAAAAAATGAGGTCGCTGTCACTGCGACGGTCAGCACAGCTAAACAAATAAAATGTTAAATGAAATCATAAAAGTTAAAGAGAAAAAAAAACTTGATTTAAATAATGATTCATAAGGAAATGAAAATCTAAACTGACGAATACACCGCACACTTGCAAACTTAAATAATTTCTTGCGATTTTGGGAAGTTTACATAAATATTAAATGTTATAGTTTATTTGTAAAGTATATTAACCCTTTTTTGAATGTATGTTTGTATTTATGTTACTCTGTGGCTGTGCGTATGTATGGGGATGTGTAAATGTACAATTCCTTTTAAAGAATTTTTTTTTCATATTTTTGTTGGTTTTAGTAACAATTGTATAAAATGGAATTTTATAACTGTCAATCTTGGGGACCATTTGTGCTTTTAGTGGACATGACTTATACACTTTCACATACACACACATACATTCATACACACAACCAACAACAAATGGCATAGAAAACTTACTCTTATGCAAACGCAGCTTTATACTTTTTTTTTTGTAAAACGAGTGCATAAATGTGTAAGTTGTGTGTGTGTGTATATGTGCACATCATGTTTTATACACTATCACCACCCACTTGCTTAACTCCCCCATATTTACAACAGTTTGTGTTTTACCATTTTATTGTTGTTTTTATTATGTGGGGAGGTATGACAGACATGTATTCTCTAGACATGTATAAAAAGCCCTACAACGTTACTACACAATATTATGTTACATACATTGCATACATACATACATACATATGTAGTATTTACATGCATATGCATACATGTATGTACATACAAAAGGAGACACATTCAATGACTATTGAATTCATTGCTGCATCTGCACATTTCAAACTTTTTTATATATTTTTTATATATTTTTTTTAAATAAAATTCTTCGTTGTTGTTATTGTTCATTATCATAGAGTTGCCAAGTTTTATGTAAGGTGATTTTTATGAGACTTTTAAAAGTTCTTCAAGTTCGTATATGACAAAATTTAAATTTACCATTGTTTTAGTTGTAACTTAAGCAGATGATGCTGCTGTATTGGCTTCCATCTCTTGTCCAGTAGAATCATCGCATCTCGTTTAAAATGAACTACAGTAGAATCTCCCAATACGGACACTTCAGTTATGCGAGAAGCCCCTGTGAACGGACACTGTTGACCGATCCCGGCCAGGTCCTAAAAGAAAATCATTGCAATCGCTCCCTCTTGAATGGACTCTCCTATGAGTGGACGCAGACAAGAGGACAGTAGCTGCCCAAAAATCCCAAAACAAGAACTTTTATTGGCAAAAAATCTAATAGAATATAATAAGGCCCGTCCGAAGTTCTAAGGATTAGAAATTTTCCAACTAAACAGTAGCCCCATTTCAAAGTAGAATTCTTAAAATATGCTATAATTTTGTTCAACATGTTAAGACACAGGCAAAATTAACAATTTTTTTTCGAGTGTAGAATAAACTGTGATCTTACGTAGTTATAATATCGATTAAAATTCTTTTAATCATATTACTCGCAACACCTTCATAAAAATAAAAATATCCCAATCGAGAAACAGTAGGAATGATCGGAATATATATTTTAATAGAGGGATAAGTTAAAAATAAGATTTTAAATGGGGCATAAAAGATTTTACTATACTAAGCAATGGTCACAAAATTATAAAGAAAACAAAAAATAAATAAAATCTTGCAGTCAGTCAGCAAAAACTTGGTTGTTCAAAGAACAATAAAAAGTTATTTTTTACCGTAACTTTATTTTTTATACCTAAATTATACATTAAATAAATGTTGGAGTAGAAGTTAAGCTGAGAGCTTAAAATACTGTTGAAGGAGCCGATTACTGCGATCACCTTCCCCTAGCATATTTACCAGGACACCACCCCGTATTTACTAGGTAGCTCCACTCAGTATTTCTCGGTTTGCCTTGGTAGAACCCTTCTTGGTGGAATACTTCCTGCAGGGGAACGCTTGTTGCTGTGGAATGCTTTTGCTTTGTGCATAATTGTTCCTGCTCGATCTGTGTAAAAGAACCTTCCGAACAACCAATGAAAATATAATAGAAGAACATATTTAAAAACGAAAGAAAATCTAAAGTATATTCTTAACAGGATATCAAACCCCATTTATTATCGTCAACAGGATATCCTTAGAGAAAAAAAAAACAAAAAAAAAATGCCATAACTAATTAAAATAATTTAGCCTTTGTAAACAAAACGTGATTTCGGATCTAACCCTCCTCGTCAAGTCCATGCACCCACAGATCAACGCTGGAGAACGGAAATTTAAAAACCCCAAGAAAGAAAATCAAAATTTTTGCTTGATTATATAAATTATTTGAATTAGTTGGGCTAGAAACAAAAGAGCAGCTAAAAGATATCTTGTGTTAAATTCTCGTTGAGAAAAAAAATTTAACTATTTTTTGCTGATCAAATTAAATAAAATATATATTTAAATTTCCTAAAAGAAAATTTTTATTGAATTACTTTTCAATTTCTTGTAATATGCCGTTGTGTATTCTAAATTTATATTTGTAAGATTGCCGTAATTAATAAAAAAACCCTTAAACTTTTTTTTTGATATGACCTAATTTATATTTTTTGTTGTTGCATAATGTTCAGCCAGTAGGCTTGTAGTAAGTAGAGGTACCTAGTAACCAAACCCTATAAACTTTGGGTTATCAATGAACATATGTATTTATATGGAGCTTTTGATAATATGGTTGTGTTTTGGGCAACTAAGGACAACGTCTACCCCTAGGAATATCGTCAGCTGAGCAATCATTACAAATCCAACTAAGGAATTTAGCACGTATTTTTGTGTGGCAGTATTACAGATGGACTTTGGAGGAAAGATCCCTCCCCATCCAACGAGCCCTATAAACGTGCTTCACCAATTCCATCCATTAGTAGATTTTTCTATTAAAAAAAAACCACTACAAATTATATGAGCAAAGTAAAAACATACAACCGCCAATAAAACAGGTCAACACGATTTCTTACCCAATTCGGGTACACATGGAGGGCTCAGAGCTGAAATGAACCAAGTCATAAAATATGAAAAATTTCAAAACTACATATTTAGTTCTGTAACGAACTAAGTAAAAAGGTATTTAGTTCCTAAGGTATTTCTTAAGTCAATGGCTCTCATTTTATATTTTATTTATGGCAGTTCATTTACAGAAACTCAAAATATCTTCGAATTGTCTTTTTGTGACTTGGTTCACTTCAGATCTGAGTCCTCCATTTGATACCGAGCGCCAATGCCTATAAATTACTTTTTTGGAATTGACTCTGTATCTCGAGATTTTCCTTTATGTAGAAAAAAGAGGATGCTGCGTCACATAATTTTAATTTACTCGAGAACTAATTATTCGATTGAATTAAAAAAAACGCAAAATAACGCTTAAATTACTCTCAAATAATTTTTGGCAGTCTTATAGTTTGGGAGATACTCAGAAAGTTTTATAAAAAAAAATAAATTTAAAAAAAATTAAATTTTTTTAAAAAAGATTTGAAATTTTTTTAAAGAATCATTCCTCCAGCAGGGGGAAAATTACGGAATTCGATATCGAATTAAATCCCATAAAAATTTTTTTGAATTTGTATGGAAATTCCATTTGATATCGAATGCCGCAATTTGCCTCCCAGAGAACATTTTAAATTTCATTCTTAATTGTGATAACTTCGTATGTTAGAAATAAAATGACTTAAAACTTATTAAAAATCATTTCATAAATTCTGAATTTATTCACAATTGAGTGTTAGCACTTGTTATACTTTGACATTTTTAAAAGTAAAATTTAATTTCTTACCAAAGTTTGTTATATTTTATCAAATACTCGTAACTCAAGGCGAATTCATAACAGGTGGTCTCGACAGCTCAGCTGATTATTTTTTGCTCCTTGCCTCTCCTTGATTTTTATCTGTTTTGTTTGTCAAAATTTGTTTATGTTTGATTTATATATGTATAGTGCTTGACGTTCATTTTTACAAAGAAAGCAAGTATTTTTCAAAGCAAATTGAGGCGAGTCTAGCTGTTATGAATTTGCCTTGCATGTAACTGAAGAAATAAAATAAAATTCAATAAAACTTTAAATATCTAAAACCAACTTTAAAATTTAAAAGAGCGAATTTCAAAGCAAAATAAAATTGCAGAGCTCATGAAAGTGTGCACCCCACCCCAATTCTGAACGTGAACTTAAGATAGATTATTGCTGAAAATTATGGGAACACATACAAAGTTTTCGCTAAAAAAAGATATCGAGACTGATGCATAATATTTCGAAAATGTTTACACTCATGGAAAAACATCCACAATAAGCAGACTTACGATGTTATTCATGAAAGCCACAGATTGATTGTGAAGTGTACAAAAGATTTATTCGGTCCAACTGTGGCACTATTATGTGTTGTAGCAACCCTTGTCGATTAAACTTTGGGGAGGCCATAACAAAACAGATCCGCCTTTTTTTATGGTGCTTTTTGTATTTAAAATTTTTTATACTTGCTGTGCTGCTGTTATCCCCAAAGTAAGTGCAAACACACATTCACACACACACACACAGACACGCACTCCGGCAATTGTGTGAACGAACAAGTACTTTTTGTACCCATCATTTTCAGTCATTCATAAGCTTGCAACCTTCAAAAGGGTCTGCATAATAAAAATAATATGAAAAAAAATAAATAAAAGGAACTGGGTACATTTCAGTTCAGTTCAGAAGAGTTTATCATCCATCCTTCATCCCACATAAAAAAGTACTAGAGAGAAAAAACTGAAGGGCCCTAATGTTGTTGTTGCTGTTGGTTATAATTCCATTTTTTTGCGTATTTCGTCCTTTTTTTCTAAAGTTTGTTTGCGTATCTGTGTACTTGTGTACGTTACACTTTATACTTTTGACTGTTTTATGAAGACTAATGGCTTCCACTTGTATATCTTCTTATGGATTTCATTTTCTTTCTTCTTTTTGTGTGTGTGTAAATATGTATGTATGAATGTATGTATATTGTGTCTGTGTGTGTGTGTGTTGCCCAGTGTGTTAACAAACAAAATCCTCTTCAATAATAATGGCAGAAAGTTTCTTTCGGATTTTATTTCCATTATTTTTTTTTTGTATTTAATTTTTTTATTTTTTATTTTTTTGGCAACCGACAAAACATTAGTTCATATTGTATTTGATTTGTTAAAACTACTTTAAAGTTCTTGTTTTTTTTTTCTTTTTTTTTTTTTTGATTTTGCTCTCATCTTTTGCAATATTGTTTTTATTCTGTATGTTCACGAGTGTTTCAATGGCTGTGAAGCAGCACAGCATACGAACAAGAAAGAAAACTCTGTTGGCTCAGGTGAAGTTGAAAAGTTTTGTTTGTATAGTTTTTGAAAAAGAATTTATTTGTTTGTTTGCCATTTTGTTGTTGCAGTAGTAGTAGTTTTTGTTGTTGTTCTTGTTATTGTAGTCTTGTTTCCTTCAGTTGTATTGTGTTGTTGGGCCATTTTGATTACGACCAAAGTCTAGCAAAAGGCCAGATAAAGATATTTTATTTTCTAAATAGACAACTTGGCGTATGATCAATATTTAAATGCATTTTGTAGATAAAATTATAAAGACAATTTTTTGTAAGTTCTACTTAAAAGGAGTGGCATGGAAATCTTAAGAAATTCTTAAAACTAATAATTTTAATCACATAAATAAAAATATAAGACTTTAATAAGTTGGTCAAAGTTGGCTGCTGGGGCTCGGGGGTGCCCCTTTTAAGTAGCTAAACTGGAAGGCGCACATAAAAACTCAAGAAATTCGTTTGAAAAAGTTATTTCAAAACTCGTCTTAGAAGAGTAAAAGGGATTCCAATTATGCCGGTTCCAAGTTGAAATGGCATAAAATAAAGTTGTATGACATCTTGCTAACAATTTTGTTTAGGTAAAAGCGCGCAGCAATTTCGTTGTGTCAACATAGTTTTCTAAAAGAAAAATTAAATTTGTATAACTGCGGCAATGGCAGTTGCAGAGACATAACAGTGGGTTACAATACAATGTCTATTTGTTTTTTTAAGCTCCGCTACTTTATTGCAGTTTTATATAACACTGTACAACAAAATATAACTTTGTTTTTCAAAATAACATGTTTCTGATAACTGAATCTGTCAGAGGGAACAAAAAAATTATATGCAAGTATTGGTGTTTTTTTAAAACAATTTCCGTTTGGTCCCCCGGTTCTTTGGGGATTAAGATTTCTCCTATTTCTGATGTAAGAAAGTAAACCTAGGCGAATGAAAGGCACTCGCTCGAATTCGAACCAATTTGGATTTCTCACTGGCACTTACTTTCATTCGCATTAGCTTACGTACATACATATGTATGTACAATAAATATATCAATAAAATAATAAATAAAATAATAAAAAAATTAAAAAAATTTTAAAACATTTTTCTTCCTTATTGTGGATTTAACTAATACATTTAAACCTGCTGGTGTTGTTTCAGCGGCTTTACACATTCTCTTTGCTGATTCAGTTGCACCTCAGCAGCATCAGCCATTTTTTTAAAGAATTAGCTTTTTCTGTAACTGAAAAGCATTCATTATAACATAAAATGTGGTTTATTTTGGTGCTGGACCCCGCCAGTGCAAAAAAACACTCATCAATTGATTGGGGCTTTACACCAAATACTTTATCCCCGGGTGCTACAACTTGTATAAGCCCGTTTCTCTAAGGCTCTTTTGGTTTTCCCTATTTTTTTAGTCCGAGACTTTAAATCTGCCTAGGTCTAGAGTACACTCACAATATTATTACAGTAACGGACTGTACGTTATTCAAGAAGTAATCCGTTCAGTCATTTTTAAAAGAATAAACATTTAAAATTGTAAGCAATTTTATTTAAACTAAAGACTTATTAATACGGATTTTCGGTTACATTCAATATTGTCCGTTGTTTTCAAGTGATGTTTTTTTTCTTTGCTTGCGTTATATGATTTGTTTGAGATTACCTCTCCTACACAAACAAAGAAAAAATCTTTTATTTTTACGGGCTTAAGTCAATTAACTTTTTAACATTAAAAATTAAATGAACTTTTGGTTCAATTTAAATGAAAAATGAGTAGACCGGTTTTCAAGTGAACTTTCATTTGTTTTAAATAACAATTTCAGTTAATTTTACGTACAGAATATTTTGAATGTATGCTCGGGTAATGTGGTATACCCCTTTTTTATTTGACTATAATGTTTTAAAGCTTAATTCTCAGCTGGTATTCTGCTACAGATCTTAGGTTTACATTCAGGAAAGTGAAAGAGTCTTTGGAGCCCAAGTTTCAGAGACATTTGAGAGAAAGTGAAAAATCCATAAACCATTCATTGAAGAAATTGGCGGGTAATACTTTGTTTTGTTAATGTGGTACAGTAGCGTGCGTGGCTGATGGTGATTTTTAATCAGTAGTTAAAATAATGTCTTAAATTTGTTTCTACAATTAAACTGGGATTGCAATCAAGCTTAACTGCTTAGAGTACTTCATGAGGATTTTCAATGGCCTATTCCACATTTTTGTCAATATGGTTCAGTAATAAACTTCTAAATTTAAAATTATTTATTGGAACTTAAATCAGTTGCTTTCAAGAACGCAGACATTTTCCAGTGGACTCAAAAAAATGGCAACTCGAGTGCAAATCTAAGCGAACAGCTTTTCATATTGTACAAAACAAATTTAATTTATATTAACAATTGAATCTCAATAAAATATGTTATTAATTAAAAAATTAAAGAAAAAATGTTTCCATCTATTGAAATACATTTTGATAGTGATTCAAGTGAGAGTGATAATATCCGGGATGCCTTAAATGTATTGGATCTACCGGAAGACAAAACAAATTCCTCTTTTAATAAAAATGCAAGCAAGTACTTTTTTTGCTTGTCTGTTTTTAACAATATTAACAGTTGAAATTGCAATGTAGAAACTTAAAAAAGTGTTACTCTTACGTTTTCACTCAACAAAACTTGGCGTTTGTGTTATAAAACCAAAAATGTAATTTTCGTGCTCTATTGGGCAACAATTTTGAGAAAATTTTAATGTAGAAACTTGCCATAAATAATAAGATTTATAATAATATATTATCCCCAAAAATCCCAAGCAAAAAAAGAGTTTTTTCCCCAAAAAATACCCTGGGGATTTTACCCAAATTTCTATCCCCATTCACAAAAAAAATCCTTATTTGGGGACAAATCCCCAAAACTGAGAATTGAGAACCAATTTTTTTCAAGCGTGCTTAAATTAACTTAATTCGAAGTATGTTTTTTTAATAAATATATTTTAGGAAAAACTTGTCATAAATAGCATATTTTGTTTTTTCTGATTCATTTTGTTTAAAAACGTGGTAATTTAGAAAATTTGTTAAGGCGAAAGTAAAGTTTATTAATATTTAACAGAGTCATGTTATTATGTTAACAGAATTCTGTTAAACTTTATGCCTTGTGTCTAGCAGTCATACATTTTAAAATTTATCTTCACGCATATTGAAAAATATTAATTTCCAAAAAGCCTTTCTGTCAACCTAATTGCTTTTGATTATGTTACTACTTTAAGACTCTGAATTTTTATTTATTTTTTTTTTTTGGTAATAGTGCTTTAGACTGTTGACTTTATCTGGCGGGTATTATCTAATTAGAGACTATTTCATATAAACAACAAAAAACTTTTAGCCATTAAGGCCATTATGGTTAGAAATAGAAATAACAAAAAAAAGGAAGAACTTGCAACAAAACAACAGCCAAATGTTTGAAGACTTTTTTTAATGTGGCTCTTTAAGTAGGCAATTTGTGTATTGTTACTTGTACTAGTTAATAAATAAATACACGGACCAGTAGATGGTGGAAGTGGTTATTTTTTTGGGGGATTTATTGTAGTAAACTGAACTTTTGTTTAATACTAGATTAAAAGTTTTTAGCCATAATTTGACCAATAAATTGCATAATTTGAGTGTTTCACTTTTTAACCTTTTTTTGTTGCTTAGAAATTAAAAATTTAGAGTTTAAATAAAAAAAGAAAAAAAATGTAGACACAAATTTAAGCAAAAAGAATTAAATAAAAAATGGTTTCAAACTTGAGCAACAGGTTTTAGTTTATTTTTCAGAGTATTTTTACTGCAAAAAACATAATTTCCCTTCTTCAAATTACATTTTTGTGCACTCTATTTCTAACACAAATCAATTGTTTTTATAGTCAAGTTATTGGTTTTTGTGGTTTGATTGCAGGGACGCTCAGTAACATGGTGAGTGGTGGTTTGTATGGGTTTCAATTCAAATAAAAATAAAATACAAACACCCATTTACTTATCTTATGCGCGAGTGTGTGTTTGGGTTTTATTTTATACAAACATGCACACACACACTCTCACACACACATACACATGTTTTATAACCTCCTTTGTACTTAAAAATATTGCGCTGTCATTGATGTTTGTTTAAACAATTGAAATGAAACGCCTCAATACATTAAAAGTCTAGTTACGAATATATGACTGGATGTCCGACATGAGTCATAAAGTTATTTTTTGACTTTTATTTTCATTCATTCATTCAGTAATAAATAATAGAAATGTTTTAATGCAAATAAAATTAAGTGCACCTGAATAAATTGCTCAATTGAATAATGACAGTAATTAATTTCGTCGGTAAGAGTATTGAAAGTTTATGGCCTCTAGTGTGACGTAGAAAGCAACGTTTGCAAATTATTTAGATTTACATTGAAAAACTGCGAACAATTCGGAAAACTTTTTGAATACAATTTTGCTCAGTGATACAACAATTTGTTTTTTTTTTCTTTTCTTCTTAAATGCCCGTAAGAATAACTGCCGCATTTTGGAGAGTAGTAGGCTTCAAAGTAAAAGCTGGCCACCGCCAGAAATATTGAAAAAAGACGTGTGGCAATCGGGGACTGTCACGGCAAAGCTTTTGCATAGCATTTTTTATCAACTTATGCAATTATAATTTTTATTTATTTTTAGTTTATGCAGTATTTTTTATATTAATTCAAGGTACACTTTTTAAGAGTGGTGGGTTTCTTGACTCGGTCGCCGCGCTCAAAGCCCGCGATAAAAGCTCTGCAATATCTTAAAGACCTATGAATTGTATGTTTGTTTGTGTATATCATTTTTTGTTTGTGTTTTCCTACATGTAAAAATCTGTTCTGGCAATAGTATACTTCAGGGGTTAATATACGCTGGGCGATTCAAATACTTAAAAAAACAAATGACTTAAGAAACAAACGACTTAAGAAACAAACTTAGTGTTAGGTTTTGTTTTCGTTACGGAATTTCTTGATTCGATCGCCGCGTTCAAAGTCCGCGATAAAAGCTATGCAATAGCTTAAAAATAAATTTTTAATTTTGAAAAAAATTTACCTTTTTTCTCTCTCAATTCAATGACTTGACTTAGATTTTTTCACGACTACATGAATTGAGATAAACAATCTTTTATACATATTATCAAGGATCGTTTTGAAAATCATATAATTTTTCTCGAAATCGGGAGCAAACTCGTGACCAAAAACCAAAAGAAAAAAATTTAAAACCAAATATCTTTGAAAATATTAAAGACATCTTTATGAAACAAAATGTATTTTCTTTATTTTTAAATAGGCTTTACAGCAAACACAACTTATTATTATCATTCATTATTAAATTCATTAAAATCGGATATTATTTGTAGAAATTATGAGGCCAACGAAAGGCTTTCCATGCCCGAGGTAGTTACGTTTGACTCCGTGTAGCCCACCGTGTGTTTCAACAGGATGCTTCAAATTTTAACGTTCTTGAAGCTTAAGTTCTCTTTGATTATTTTTACATACATCGTTTTGTAATCGGATCACAAATTTCAAAACTACAGATTTATTATACTTTTTTTCTAATTAGATGATTTTCCCAAGTTAAATACAAAATCGCATTTCTACGCCGATTAAGCGGAAAGAATTAATCAATCAATGAGTCAATCCCCAAAAATAGCCTGGTTTCTTGCAAACATTATTTACTCAGACGACATTTAGACAATTAGTTTCCAGACAAGCCCCTTTTTCATTTCCCTTTTGAAATTGCTACTGCAAATCTACATTTCTTTTTAAAAAATTTTCTTTATTTTTTCATTCATAAAAACACAAATACTATTACAATCATATAAAAATGTGTAAAAATATAAAAAATCTAGTTGGAGTAAAAAAAAATATTTGAAAAACAAACATGAAAACAAACAAATCGAGACTTTTTTCCTACCCCCTTAGAGAAATATCTCAACCCCGTTCACCTACAAGCTAAAATTTCAAGACTGAACAAACATGCGAAAAACTTTGATTAATCGATTAATCGCACATCCTTCATTTTAATGGATAGCGTTTGTTGAACAAAATCTAGAACACATAGGGGGGCAAAAAAACTTTTTTTTTATATTTCATTAAATAAAAATATTCGCGAATAGCAAAAATCTTGGTGGAAAATTTAAGTGAATAAATATCTTGCAACCGACAGACGAACGGATATGCAGACATCGTTCTCTACTTATAAAGATTCCGAATGTTCATATCACTCATTTATTCAAACAACATCATAACTCAAACAAACTCGTTCTCCTCTCAAGATATTTGTATGAAAATTTTACGCAATATAAAGGATCATACGATGAACAAGTCTGCATTCTTAAATCAAAAATCACATTTTTCGAGTTGAGACTTTAGTCAAATGGTGTCAAAATTGACTATTATATAAATTAGAAACAAAATGAATGACTATCTTAAGTAGGCAAAAAGGACATGACAAAGTTAAAACAAATCGTTATAAAAATCATTATAAGAACAGTTTAATATGAAAACATTCTTTGAAGTTGTGCTTAGCTGACGTGAAGATAGTTGTATAAAATATATAATTGCATAAGTGTATAATTTTTGTTAAATGGTAACAAAGTGTTGGCGCGTGCTCAATTAAATCAACGCCATAAAAGAATGTGTAAAAGGAGCCCAATTGACCAAATTGACGCAGAGGACATTGTCTTTGACAACTCCTGCTCGATTTGTCCCTCTCGCTTAAGTTTTCTAGGCGACGATTTAACAGATGTCATCATTGGGTTCACGACCTGCCCCTGGACTAGTCGAGCACCGGTATTTATATTTTTTTAAATTGAGTATCGCGTGGCTGTCCTGATTGAATTTCCACTGTGTGAGCTCTACTTTACTAAAAGTTGGATGTGCCCCTGAATTAAAAATTTTTCATGATAATAGGATCGACTATATTTTACCACTAAATCTGTTTTTTAAAGACTTATCCACATCACCATTTTTCCATAATGGCCTATTATATGCCCGAAAAATAAATTTCTTTAAATTACCTTTTTATATTATATTTATTATTTGCAGAGTTCCCATTATTATATTTCCCATTATAATATTTAGGACCCCATTTTCCACTCATTGGATAATATGAAACTGGTCGCTGTTTGTAGATTTTGCCTCATAAATAATTCATCAATTCAGGTTTGCCATAAAAAGACAGATTAAATGTGCTAGATTGCCAAAAACAAAGTGCTAAAATGTTCTACGGTTCAAAAAAAAATTCTAGTTTTTATAACATTGCTTTTTATTATTATAGTTTAAAAAAATTTTACATTTCAGACATCTGTACATTTTTGAAAAAAATTTTATCATTTGTATAAGATACTGACTGATATTAATTTTCTTTAATTTTATTTGATATTTTAGTTATGCAAATAAATATATTTATATGCAAAATTAATTTTATTTAATATAAAAACCATTAATGGTATAAATATGAGATACAATTTTTGTAGTCAAAAAGCTTTAATATATTTTAATTCAAGTTAATTCAAGTTAAGTTACGAAATTTCGAGCAAAATCTTGTTGATTTTGACTAGATTTTCTATACAAAATCTACTCAAAATCTCGTAGAACTCAGTGATGCAACTGTGGTTTTTCGTAAATTGTACTGAAAAATACTACGCTGTTTAATAACATGACTTTGAAAGGTGTGCTCGCCAGCCTTTTCGCATTTGAATGATAATTTTTGGTATGGAGTTTGACATTTGGAAATGAAAATTCCAGCCAACTGTTTTTGTCATGGATACGAAATCTTAAAAAATGTCACGAATAACCCGGTGTAAGCGGTAAAGATTTTGATAGAGATTTCAATTGAAATCAACTTGATTTCAGTTTGGTGTAAATGCCATATTATTAGTGCTAACTCAGAAAAAATAATTAAATTGCTAAATGGCAAGTCTGCATTAATTTCATCATGACTGTTAAATGTTTAACAGTGCTCTGTTAAATGTATAGAATTGCTACAAATTTGGTTCATGTCTCTGCTAGTTAAATTTAAATTGAACTTCACACACATCTATGTTTTATAATTTGTCTACCATCAATCATATCGACCCCGTATTATCGTATGTTACAAAAACTCAAATTTACAGGAGACCGTTTTTATTACTATTTCTATTGCTATTATATACTACAAAACTGTTACATACGATAAAATGTACATTGTATTATCTCCATAACTATTATATTTATCGCTATAATATTTTGTCAACAGATTAATTAATGGATTTAGAACCGATTTGCATAAAAAATCTATTTAAAAAAGTGTAACATACGATAATTTCGCGCACACGGGTCGATATATGTAGTTGAGCTACATTGTGTATCTTGTAGTCTTGCGCGATTTTCGCAGCACTTGTTCGAAAGAGTTGCTGACAATTTGCTTCGACTGTTCCCCGTTTGATATCGAGGATTTAACATTGTCATGAAGCCTTCTTTAAAGATATCTTAAAGACATGGTCATCTGGGATGTGTGCCTAAAAGAGAAAACGCAACTAGATATTTTTCTTTTTAAATATAACACAAGCACATGTACGAGCATTAATATTGCAAGCTGTATGAACAATCGAGTCCTTTAAAGTTAATGCGTGTTGGGTTGGTATAAACGTTATAACGTCACGCGATGTTTTTCCAGTAAAAATGCGTAAAAAATTATTTTTTTTAACTGGTCTATACAAAAAGATACCAACAAAAACTTAGGAATGACTTCTGTTAAGAATATACTTTTCCACACATGAGCTCCAATTTTGGCGTACGTTTTTCCGGCATTTCGGACGGTATCTCACCAATGGCAGCTGTAATGTTGTTTTACAGGATGATGAATTGTGGTTCAATTGTTCCTGTACACGAGAGACTTTACGTATTGCCACAAAAATAGTCTAGTAGTGTCAAATCGCATGATCTTAGCTGGCCAACTTTTCACGAAGCCATCATGCAAATGTTACTTTTACAATAGGACCTTCAAGCTCATAAACATTTTAAATGTACAGTAGTATTCCGATTTAACGAACATTCGATTTAATGAACATCGCATATAATTATTTCTACTAAGTCAGTTCTAAATATTACGAATAAAAATTTTATTTTGTAATTGGTTTAAAGAACAAATGTATCTCGAAATTTGTATTAAATGGGCTCAGCAAAACAATGTAGTAGCACATATTTAATGTTTTCGAGTAAGTAAGTATTAATCAAACCAAAAAAGTTTGTCTTAAGTAAAAACAAAAATTAGAAAGAAAAATGGTACATGAGATAAAACCAACATGTAACAATGGGTTAATTTAACGTTAATTAGTGATGGTAAAACAGTTTTACAAATTACTCTCGTATGCTTTTTCTAGATATTATTTGTATAAATACAAATTTGAAATCACATTCAACCGAGCCAGCTAAACAGTGGCGGATACATGGAAACACACATGAACACTGATGATGGGAGTGTAGCGGCTCCCGAAAAACAACGTTGTTTCTGTTTTGCCGTGTAAGTTGAAATTAATTGGTGTTAAAATTTTCACTTGTTGCTTTGGAGTATTGTCTCATGTCCAATTCTTTAAAATGTTACGAACTTTAGCCAAAAATAATAATCACTTTGGATTATCATCATCCATTCCAATAAGCAGACTGTGTTTAAAATTTTTTTTCAATAAATTATTTTTGTATTACGGTGTTTTAATGAATTTTCCCTTTCCTTATACTCGTACATATTTTTAAAGAAATATTTATTTTATATTACCATAATTTTAATAAATTAAATAAATTGATAGTGATGAATAAAATAGACGACGCTATTAAACTTTAATTTTAAGGGTTAAGGTAGCTGTTGGCTGAAGTAGTTAGTGCGTTGACTACAAAGCAAATAATGTCTAAGAAAGTGGGTTCGACCCAACCTTTAGACAAGTCATAACATCCATCATTTTTCAGATGAGCAATACTATGCCATTGTGTTTGTTGTTGTTGGACTGTTTAAGTGACGAAGGCAATAATACTGGTGTATGCTAGCGGACATCACAGCGCCCTCCTTCGTCGGTATTGTAGCAAAAATCGCCGGCGAAGTAAAATAATTAATAAATAGACATGCTAATACAGCTTAAAACACATTAAATGCGCCTACTTGACATCAGAGGCGCTGCACCACTGATCTAAAAACTAACACAACGCGCAATATCAGAGTTGTAAAAATTAAGCTTTCTCAATTTCACCATCTGTCCTCTCTCACTATCCCTTTCCCAAAGAAGGTAACACACCTACTGGTTGGTAGGCATACTAATTGCCTGAGTGTTACTTCTCTTAAAAAAAAAAATAGTACTGGATATAACGAACAATTCGCTCTAACGAACCGGCCTGACAACAATTAGGTTCGTTAAATCAGAAAACTGCTGTATTGTCATTTATACGAAATTTATTTTAAAAAAGTCAAAAGTTAGTACACATAATCCTGCGAAATTTAATCGGAATGTCTAATCCTAATTAGTAATAGCTTCCACGTGATTCCAGTTTAGGATAATCACTATAATGCTCATAGATCATTTAAAATTGGTATCATGATAGAAATCATTGAAGTTATGCGCACTTAACACTACGTGTCCACGTAGCAAATATTTTTTCAAAAGTAATTTATTGAATTTGAAAAATAATTCCAGATATGCGATCAATTGGGTGTCATTAAGGCCCATTTGGACTATTTTATCTATGTATATGGTCTACTACGCGTAGAATGTCATATATAACCAAAATCGTCATCAATCAAAATAATTTTTTTTAAACCAATTTTTGTAGTGCCAGCCAGCATACATACATACAAACATATATCGCATATCCTATTATTGTAATATTATTAGGTACATAATGGAGAATTTTAGTTAGTTAGTTTCTGCCAATTTCTAGATTTTTCTTCCCTAATCAAATTTGCGATTAGTGTTAAGTGTGTTACAGAGCTCTGTTAATTGCAAAATTAGCAATGTTAAAAAATTTGGTTCGTGCCTTTGCTAGTTATATACGAATTTATCTTCACTCACATTAGTTTTTAAAGTGCATTTTATTCAATATTGTTTTTAGGAATTTGTTGCAATAAAAATTTATGTGTGAAGACGTACTGTAAAACTTTAAAGTTTTTCTGCAAAACATTGAATTTAACTGATTAAGGAAAAGGTGAATTATATATCAACATGTTTGTAGGCAAAAAAGAAAAATAGAAAGTTAAATTTTTGGCTATTTCGGTTCTCAAGTATTTACTTTTATAAACAAAATTTAAATCTGTGATTCAGTTTTTTTTAATGTTTTGGCCTCCGTTTTGCAAAAACTTCCTTTGAGTATCGTTGAAAATACATTTATTCATGAAAGTCGAACTCTATTTATTTACAATAATTCGATGAATAATTTGACGCAGATTCAAGTTCGTTTTTAAATTCTCTATATAGTAATAAACATACTCGTAAATTATTTGTTTTTAATTTAAATTTAACTTTTCGTGTCTTCTTTGAAACTCATCACATAATGTAAAAAGAGTTATTATAATTTCAAAATGTAGTTTTCGGTTTTATTTAAATTTATTCTTAATGCAATTGTGAAAGCACAATTTTCCCTTAACAACTATAAAATTTATGTAACAGTTACATTCTCGTACAACAGTTTCTCGATTCTACGGCCCTCAACTTTATCAATTCCACATGCAAATATGAATATGTTCATATCCTTGCAGCAGGATATAATGATGAGCCAGCCAGCCAGCTAACAACAGTTAGCACACTCCCTCTCCACTAGTACGTTTGTATATTTAAGTAAAATTTTAATTTGTATAAAAACTGCCCTCTCGACCATTAAACAGATGGTGGAAGGTGTAAAGTTCATGCGGTTGTTTATTATGGATTATGCATTATGCACAACATTGTGTGTGTTTTTTTTTTCCTGTTTTCATTTTATTTCCATTTCCATACCTTTTATATAAATATATATGTTGGCTCTTCAAAAACCAAACCCATTAAAAGCCACTTTAACAGCACGAAGAATTGCCAACAAACAGACCATCCATAATTTAAACAAACAGGAAAAAAATTATTTAAAAAAAAACTACTGAAAAAAGGCATTTAGCTTTTTGGTGTGGTCGCGTGTTCACTGTTAATGGTGTTCAATAATACAGAATTTAACTATAAATATATATGGAAACACATACATACATACATTCATACATACAATCATATTTTTGTTTAGATAAAAAGGATAAACCACATAAATATCCATACTAAATATAATAAAAGTTAAAGTTTAGAGTTTTCAATACGAAAATTAAAGGTTGTATCTTTCGTTTAATTTCTCTAATATTTTTTAACGACAGAATCAGAATTTTTTCTTGGCCTATAAAAAAGTGATTTGCTAAAATCTCTTTTGTAAACAAGTTGCTTAATATTGTGTCTCCTAATGTCACTTATCCTTGCTGGAAAGCCCTTTTATTATATAAACTGCACAGTGGGACAGCAGTAACAGTCTAAAAGAAAATATCAATCTGTTCATGGAATCCAATATGAATTAATTTAGAAACAGAAGAACACAACGGCCTATTGTCGAGTTGAAACTGAGAGGAGTTATCATCTATAAACAATTCCAATGTAGACATTCACAACGATAAAGGTTAGAAGAGTGGGTTAGGTGATCGCTCCTTCCGCAATTCCTTTCGTTTTGCCTATTATAAAATATTTTATACTTTATTTCTTTTAGAAATCAAAAGCCTTTTCATATTTTCCACTATAGTTTTCGAGTATGGTCCGTAAATCGTATCGTTTTAAATCGCCACTAAACTTAATATGATAAACTTAAATTTTTCCAGCTTATTTCTGATTAAATAAAAGTCACAGAAAATTCAGTGTGTTTAAATTTTAAACGAACACTTTTTATTATTATTTCTTACAGAACTTTACAAGTAAATCATTTGTTTTCCAATCGCCCCACTGTGCGTTGTCAAATTGAACCCTTTATCGGTTAAAACAAATATAATACAAAATTCTATAGTTAGTGAGGCATATTAAAATAACACCACTTTTCATTTCATAATAGCAATTTAATGGTAATTCCACTCTTGAAGTCCATTTGTTAATTCTATTTGTCGTTGTTGTTGGTGCAGTAAGTATTTATTAAACAAATAATATTAACAAATAGTACAAACCAATCTGCTTTAATTCAAATTATAACACAGTTTGACAAATTTTAAAAAGTGGTTGCACTTCAACCGCATGAATGAAGCTGCTTTTAGAAGCTTTTACTTTATGTTTCGTTTTTATTTTAAAAGAAATTCAAAGTGTTTGCAAGGTTAAAATTTAAATAAATATATATTTTTATCTCTTTTCAATTCTAAGGTTTTAATATGGATTGCGTATGAAAGAGAACAAACAGGATTATCTTTTGCTATTCTTATGATATTCGTCTAAGCAAGCTGATAATCTCTTTTCAAAACCTAATCCTTGAATATCCTTGGAAATGTCCAACAGACATTTTTGAGAAAAATATACACTGTCGGAAAAAAATAAAGTGTGGCTTTGTACTCTGACTACTAATACTTCAATATTTACCCTTCACTATTATTATAGCTGAAACTGTTTTATTATTTTAACGTAAAAAATTGGCGGGTCAAACGAAAGTATGAAGAAATTATATGACAGAAAACGTAAAGCTACAAATAAAGACGATGACCAACCATATTGCAATTCTTGCAAAGAGAAACTCTGTTCTGCCGTGTAAGTTGAAATTAATTAGATTTAAAATTTTCCCTTGTTACTTTGGAACATTGTCTCATGTCCAATTCTTTCTAACTAAAAAATTTTACTAACTTTAGCCAAAATAATAATAACTTTGGATTAAAAAACCACGCAAAGAAAAAACCATTCTACGTGCTGTAAATAAAAGGAAGAGATTTGACTTTGCCAGGAAATATTTAAATATGCATAAATCGCAATCGTCTGGGCACTCGTCTGCTTTTTAGTTAAAGAATCAAAAAAGAAAAAAGGAAAGATTTTGGTGGAAGCCATCAGAAAGGCTTAAAGCAAAACATATTAACCAGGCTTTTAAACATGGTGGGGGATGCCTCATGGTTTGGAGGTGCTTATCGACTTCAGGATAGGATCGTCTTGTAAAAAATTCACTAAAAAATTAAAGCCGAAAATTATGTTAATATTTTTAGAGAAAATCTTTCCAATATTGCTGAGACAATGAACTTAGAGGACTTTGTCTTTTGACAGGACAACGACGCCAAGCAAACGAGCAAGGTAGCTTCAAAATGTTTTGAGCATAACAACATTGAGAAATTAGAATGGCGTGATCACTCTAATTTAAACCCTATTGAGCACGTATGGAAAATTTAGAAAAAAAAATACCAGTGGAATTTCGAACCAAACAGGCTAAAAGAAGTCATAACTTACAAAGGACGTGCAATATCATATTAATTTACTGGTGAATTTTACGATTTCCTATCGTCTCACTAATAGGGTAGACAGACGACAGCGTTAATTTGCATTAGTAGCCTTAATTCAAATTAACTTGTGCATTAGCTCCTTCCAAATGAGTATTATTTAACGTAAATGCACGAAAGCAAATTGAATTTATACTGAATTTAGCTTATTTCAATTTGGCAATACCGTCGACAATCAGTCAGTTGTTGGAAAAATTTTAAAATACAAAAAATTTTTACATATATTTTGAAATTAAAATGGATACAAAGTCAGCAAAAATAATTTTAGCTTTCTTTAAAACGAATGAATAGTGATTTTGCACCAACAGCATAGATGCTAATCGTACTTTCCACCTTCTATCCATTTGATCGCGATGTAAATTCCAAAAAAAAAAAACATTTTTTTAATTACTAAATTTAAAAACTATCGTCTGTCAGGGTAAAATTTAAATTCACATTAATAAGTTTTTAATGCAAATTAACTCTGCCGTCTGTCTACCCTATAAGTTGTTATTTTTTTCGTCGCAGAGCCTTTTTTCAATTTAAAAATTTTTAAAGTCTTCTTTATAAGCATTAAGTCGATGAATTGTGCTTATTCTTTTATTTTGGCCGACAGTGTGTATTCAGGACTCCGATTTGTGTAATACATGCTAAAATTTTAACTGGTATTTGTAAAAGAAAAACAAACAAAAATCACAAATCACAAATTATAACATTTTCAATAAGTTTTAGAGATTGTCATACAGCATCGCAAGTAAAATTCGTTGTACAACAATAACTTCGATACGTATTTCGTGAAGTCTATGCTATCCCTATGATGGTCACTGCTAGACCTGCTTCGAAAAAGTTGAAAGAGAGTCAATCCAACATCTTCTCTGTGATTGCCCAGCCCTGCAGGGAAGTTCCTAGGAGCCGGAACGCCAGTACTTGGAAAAAGATCGCTAGCACACCTGGTTGCAGTCATCAATCACGTGGCACTGAGCGTTCGGAAGTGTCTCGATAAGTCTAGGGTTTCCCTAAGATGGTCTCTGCAGGAGCTGCTTCGATTTTAAAGTAGGCGAATCAGTCCAATATCTTCTCTGTGAGTGCCCAGCCCAGCAGCTGCTGAGGCTTATACAGCGTGTTATTTTTAGAGTGTCACAAATTTGAGTTGGCATCACTGCTTAATTTGAGCACCCATTTAACAGATGACAGTTGCTTTTTGTTTAGTTTGTTTTGAAATTTCATTATGAATCGACTTAAGCCAGAGCAACTCGTGAAAATTGTTGAAATTTTTAATCAAAATAATTGTTTTTTATTTAAAATTTGCATTAAAAATTTTGTTTTCCGATGAAGCCCATTTCTACTTGAATTTGTACGTAAATAAGCAGAATTGTCGCATTTGAATTGAGGAGAATCCACAAGCTTTTGTCGAAACACCATTAAATCCACGGAAAATTACTGCTTGGTGCGCTTTATGGGCTGGCGGAGTCATCGGCCCTTATGTCTTCAAAAACGATGATGGTCAGAATGTTACTGTCAATGGTGAACGGCATAGGAACATGATTCGAAATTTTTTCGTACCTCAATTACGTGGCATTAATCTTGCTGATATGTGGTTCCAACAGGACAGAGCCACATGCCACACAGCGGGCGCTACAATTGATTTACTCACAGAAACTTTTGATGAAAAACTAATTTCAGGTAATGACCTAATTAATTGGCCACCAAGATCATGTGATTTAACCCCATTAGATTATTTTCTTTGGGGTTATGTTAAGCCACTTGTCTACGTCGATAAAATACAAACAATTGAACATTTGGAAATCAACATTGAAGAGTTATCGGCGAAATACTGTCGCAAATGAGCAAATGAAAATTTATGTTCCAGGTTGCGCATTCTATGCGCCAGCCGTGGCGGCCACACGGCAGAAATCATATTTAAAGATTAATTTCATTAAATTTTCTTTCCAATAAAGCCCATTTCATTGATATTAAAAATATATTTCCTTGTTTTGTTATGATATAAAATTGTGTCACTCTATAAAAAACACCCTTTACATCTAGGCTATCAGTTCTTGCCACAGCTAAGAGGCCTCGACTGCCTCCAGGATGCACCACTGGTTAACCTCTTCGGCTTTGAGAAAAGTTCTGGCTGGTTCTCAGAAGCCGCAATGCCAGTACTTCGTAGGAATTTTTAAAAGACATGTTTCTGGGCATCACAGTGGGTCTAATAGCTGCCGAGTATACTCGCTAGTTAGCGGACTCGACTAACACCTACTCAACACTTAATTCCTCCATGTGTATTTTCTGAAACTTTTTTTCTAAAAATTTCCAAGGATATTGAAGGATTAGTTTATGGAAAAGAAATATCAGCATTCTTTTTTGCTTGGACGGATAAAAACTTAATTGAAAATAGACCTACATGCGTTCGTAATATTGTCCATTTAGGCTAGAAAATAAAATACTGAATAGGAAACGAAACTGAAAACGAAACGTTAATACAGAAATTATCCAGATTTAACTTCACATCAGACGCTTCAATTGTAATATCTGCTGTCGGATAGTGTAATATTTAAATGATTGAAGTATGTATATGGATTTGTGTGTATGCGTTTGTGTGTGTATGTATGTTTATATGAGGCTTTTAGTTAGTTGCAATTGTATGTGAGTGTCAGTATTTGCATGCTTGCGTTTGTGTTTATCTGTTTATTTATTATTATTGTATTTTTGATTTTATTTGATAACAATATGATGGTTCTTCATAAATTATTCAATTGGGACAAAGTACTTAAATTTTATACTCGTAAATAATAATTTATTTGTAATGGTCAAGCCATCACTTTGTTGAAATTTTGTTTAATTTTCTTTTTTAATACACTCTATTTTAACCCGAATTATTGTCGTTTAGCAAAGTATGGGTAAATAAGTAACAGTTCACTTGGGTTTATAAATATTTTACATGGCAAATACTTTTTGGAATTTAGAAATGATAATAATGATGAAGAAAATACTCATACACCCAATAATACGATGGTTAATGTTTCCTTGCAATATCATAAAAGGAGCAGTAGGACTTTCAAATTAAGTGGGTTTCTCAATAACGTTAAGCTTCAAAAGCTGACTGCGAGAGATTTTTTAGCAAACACAAACTTCTTAAGCTTTTTTTATTTGCCTGTAAAACTTACAAGATCTTGCCGGTAACCGAACCTCTGGCGCTCAGACTGTCTATTAGAAATGAGTTTTTGGAGAAGTCTTTTTTTTTGGGAAATAGAAAACAACAAAATTGTTGCTGTCATTACGAACTTCTATCTGAAAGGTAAAATACGTAGAGAAATCCGAAATTAGTTAGAGAAAGAAACATATCAAAATTTTTTTCTGTGTGACTTCGTAGCCGGATTAGAGCCGTTCCGTCTTGAAACAAGAAAATTTTAAAATTGTGGGCAGAGTAGTTAGAACTGCATTCTAATCAAACATATGACCGAATTCTATCGATAATTCATTTAGAAATATAATGCTTTAAAATAAATCTTCCCAAAAAGAATGGATGTGCTTAGAAAATAAACATTTGCACTTTAAAAATTAACACTTTAGTGAAAGAAATACACCAAAAAAAAAGATGTTGCAAATCGAATGACTTTTTAATCATCATTTGAATATCATTCCTTTATTCACAAAGTTTGTACATTTGAATTTCCTCCTAATCCATTAAATAATAGTCTTCAGATATAATTCAACACTTCTTCCATCAAATTCTCATGTCATCAATATAATCTAGATCAGCCAGCATGCATGCAAAACAAATTGTCATAAATATATTTTTCCGCTAATGGATTCCCATTCCAATTGCCATCAACATCAATACGTTTGAACATATTCCGCACACACACAGCCATACCCACACACACAAACATACCCACACACATACACACACAAATGGCACCCTACTCTATAAACCTCTTTAACTCATTTTATAATTTCAACTTATCTATTGTTAGGACTGTCGGTCTGTCGGTCGATCGGTCGACTGTGAGTTGAGTTTTTGAAGTTGAACAGTTGTCAGCATTTAGTCAAAAGGAAGGAAGGAAGGAAACAATGGTAGGAAATGGCAAGTTAGAATAAAATAATAAAAACCGGCAACAATAAAATGTTTGTGCACAAAAAGAATAAAAAACATATAAAAATTATAAAAGCAGCGTGGCTGAATTAATGTTGGACGGACGTGTAAGACACAACAAACCAGTCAGACCAAACAACCAGCCAGCCAACCAACCAACCAACCATCCAACCACCCTTTATATATTTCACTAGCAAGCGCTAGATTCCTTTTACTACGTCTTGTTGTTAGAACGCGTGCTGTATACGTGTACGGCTGTCCGTTCGTCTGTCTGTCTGCCTGTTATTGTTTGACTTTATGAATTGATTTTGGTAAATCGAAAAGAGAAAAAAATTATATGAAAAATTATATAAAAGAAATAAAAGCAAATAAATGAAAGACGAAATGAGTGCCTTTATATGCATGGATATGTGTACTCGTATGTATATATGTATGTATGTGGGGCGAGTGAATGCGTACAGTGAAGGAACCCGTTAAGAGTTGAATTAAGTAACACCCTTGAATTATAAATATCCGTTTAAAAACATTAAGTCGAACAGGAATAGCTGATTGAATAAGGAAAGAATATGATATGTTTGTTTGTTGGCTGTTTGCTTTTGATATGACAGACAGCTTTTATGACTGACTATTCAGAATGTACTGCATTAGGAGATGCGTGCACTACAAACACGCCACCCAGCAAACAATTAATGTCTATAAACCAAAATTAAAAGAACATTGTAACTTTTTTTTTAAATATTTTAGAAAGACATGTAGATCATTTAGCAGGGGTTTTTTTCAAAATTTAGGGTTCCCAATTTTTTTCAAGCTTTTTTTTCCTGATTTTCCCTTTCATATATTGCTTTTCTATTATCGTAAAAAATATGCCAGATTGCTTTTATGTTATTCTAAGTAAAATATTTAATTGTTGCTTAATTAATGGCTTCTTTTCCTGTACTTTTAAAAAATCGAAATTAATACCGATTCATAAAAGGGAAAAGATTCCAAACTACCCACCAGCTATAGGCCGATAAGCATCTTAAGTTTACTGGACAAGATCTTTGAAACAATTATTCATAAAAGATTAGTAGATTTTGTAGATCAAAATAATTTTATTAACCACCAACAGTTTGGATTCCGAGAGGAACACTCACTCTACAGTACACCAAATAGGGCGAGTTGTGAATTATATCGAAGTTAACAAAAGAAATCGCATGGCATTTTTTTTCTCGATATAGAAAAGGCTTCTGACAGCATCTGGCACAATGGAATGTATTGCAAAAACTTAAATAAAGTTTTCTAAAGAACCGTACATTTATTGTGTTTGTTGACGGGGAATTCTCAAAAGAAAGAACAATCCCAGTGGGATTGGCACAAGGGCCAGTATTGTCACCTACACTCTACTCCTTATATACGTCTGATGTTGAGGTGCACAGAAATCAGGATGCAGCATTTTATGCTGATGACAGTGCTTTTATATGCATTGGAAAGTTTTCAAATGGAATAATCAAGAAAATGTAAGAGATCCTTATCACAAGCCAAAAATATTTTAATTAGTGGAAAATAAAAGTAAATGATAATAAAACTAACCATATAAAAAGTCACCAAAACGTATTCCTACTAAAATTCTGTACTGTCAGGGAAACGTGATACCCATCAAATATGAAATTAAATATTTTGGGTATCATTTTAGATAAAAAACTTAAATTCAAACAACATGTAAATTACATTTGTGATAAAGCTATAAAGTGCGTACGTACTCTTTACCCCATTCTTAAAAGAAGGTCTAAGCTCAACCTTAAAAATAAGATATTGTTGTATAACATGTGTGTTCGACCGATAATGACTTGCGGCTGCCCAGTCTGGTTTCACAAAATGCTAAGACACATACAAAAAGACTTCAGGTTATTCAAAACAAATTATCCCCTAGATTCCCCACGGACTTACTACACAATAGATAAACAATTTCGCCAATTATTTGAAGCTCTCATTTAATGAAAAATGCAGATTGTCTAATTTTGAAACAATAAGAAATTTACTAAACAGTCGCTGAGAATCTTTTGTTAAAAAGAATCTTACTGGCGATTGTTTTATCAAATTTCATTATAACATTTTCAAAGTTTGTAAGAGGTTTTTGTGACAAATTTTCCTCAAGACGGTATTATTAATAGTTTCCTTATTCAATTATTAGATTTAATTGTTGTAGTATGCTTAAGCAAAATCTCGTAACATCGTACCTTATTTAGCTTATAAGATTCGTGAATAAAACGTTTTAATTAAAAAAATATTGCTTTTCTTTACTTTAATAAATTATTGCCAAAATAGTTTTCGTATTGTTCATTTTGTAATTTGTTTCAAATACTTCTTTAGTCAAAGATTTCCAAAACACTTTTCTTTCTTGAAAATCTTTGAGAAAAGATATCGAGGCAACCTCGATAAATAAATTTAAAAAATACTTCTTTAGTTTTAATTTAAAATTAGAAAATTCTTGTCAATACTGCGACTAATTTAGTGGTCTTTTTTAACCCTGATAATACACAAACAAATTCGGTATTTAACACATTGACTGCCACGTCGGACACATATGTGTGACACTGCACTATTTTCTTTACGCCACGTGGGGCACATATGTCCGATGCGATTTTCATTATCTCTAGCCATGTCACACAATAATGGCCGACGATAAATAGGATTTTATTGCAGTAAAATATGATGTATGGTCCCCCATGAAATTTCTGTAATAATGGGTTCGGCGCAGCTCAAAAATTAATGGAAAAAAATTTAAAAAAAAAAAATTTAATTAATTTTATTATACACGGTATGAAAACAAGTAAAAGAAAAATTATTTTACATATTATTTTTATAATGAAAAGACACAAATTAACACGTTAAACTTGTTTGTGGTGATTTCCAAAACATTCTAAACACATAAAAGGCTCTTGCTAACAATCCGGGCAATACGTGTATACTCTTTTTGCCTTTTTTAGAAGAGATTACGGAAAAAAATGCTGTCGCCCCCAGCATCTTATATGCTGAAAGTGCCTTGGCAGTCAATGTGTTAATTGAAAAATTGCCAAGAAAAATAAGATTCTGCAAATAATCCCAGATCGCCAATACGAAATTTTCTGCCATAAACACAAAAGAAAATCCCCGATTTGGAGACAATTATTTATTTCGCTTCCTAAATATCGATCAGGCTTAAAATTTTTATTCCACTTTTTATAAAAAAGCACAACAACTTTTCTTGTTTTAAAATTTAAAAATTATTCAATCGGTTTGTTTTTTAGTCAAATTTGTTACGGGATCCTCGCCATTCTCGACTTTTCCACGACATTCAAGAACCTTAACAAAAAGTATAAAAGCACTGTACGCAGCAGTTGAATCAATCAGTCTTATTTTTATTACTAGAGTTTGCCTAGTGGTCGAAATTTGATCGCCAGTTTGAACGTATACTTATTTTAGTAGCATTCATTTAAAGAGAAAAACTACCCAATTTCCTATTCCGTTCGCAATGGAGAAGTTTTAAGTTAAGTTTATGCTTCAAGCTAACACATCCATAAGTAATGAACATGAACATCCATATTTAATTCTCATCTTTTTCGATTCTGAACCATTTTTCACTCATTTGAAGAGAAAAAAAATCTTATTGCTGACACACTTACGAGTACGTACACACAGAAAAAAATCATTGTTAACAATTTTGCTTCATAAGCGTTTCATGTTAATTTAATATGATATTAAGGTAAAATAAAATTTATAGTTATCCACTTTAAAACAACTAGAAATCATCTTGAATTCACATTGTACACCAATTGAATCAAAGAGATTATCATGTCAAAATAACGAAATCAATGACGAATCAACTATTGAGCCATTTAGAATTAATGTTACAGCCCAGCTTCAGACAAGTCATAACATCCAGCATTTTTCAGATGTGCATTAGTATGCCACTGTATTTGTTGTTGTTGGACTGTTTAAGTGACGAAGGCATAGCGCTGGTCACTGAAGAGTACCGACAGCAATTTATACTGGTGTATGCTAGCGGACATCACAGCGCCCTCCTTCGTCGGTATTGTAGCAAAAAACGTCGGCGAAGTAAAATAATTAATAAAATTGGCTACAACAGCTTAAAAACACATTTAATGCGCCTACTTTACATCAGAGGCGCTGCAACACTGATCTAAAAACTAACACAACGCGCAATATCAGAGTTGTAAAAATTAAGCTTTCTCAATTTCACCATCTGTCCTCTCTCACAATCCCTTTCCCAAAGAAGGAAACACACCAACGGTTTGATAGGCATACTAATTGCCTGAGTGTTACTTCTCTTAAAAAAAAACATGAAAAGATGTTAAAATTACAGGAAATTCCATAATAATTTAACATGGTTCCTATATTGAAATAGCATTTACGCAATATTGTTTAACATTGCGACAGGCAGTTAGTAAAAAGCAGTTAATTAATTTGTTTTATCTTTATTCATTTATAAACACATACATACATACAGCAAATACAAATACTTGTTTCTTAAATACATTTTACGATTATTAATTGGAAAAATAAGTAAAGGTGGGCTTGGGATCCTTGTGTTTACTATAATATTTCGTCACTAACAAGATCAATATTTTCTCCTCCGGTTGCTAAATTTTCCACAAATTAATATTATTATTGTTAGCTGCAGAAAAAGAAATTTAAAGAATTTATTTCACTTCAAATTTCTAACACTTCACTTCTGACACTACACTTCTGATGCGATAGAATGAAAATTGTTGTTTCTTTATGGCTGTAAAGTAGCAGCACTTTTTGATTTTTTTCTATTTTATCATGAATTAATTTCATTTCAATATGTTTCACGTTGTTTCATGTTTTTTTTTAACATGCACCAATTTTTTTAAATATTATTCCAGTCATTATTAATATTTCACAAATTTTATTTAACTTTTTCAACATGTTGATTTAACATAAGCCAGCGTTTGTTAATATTTCAAAATGGCAAACGTTTTTTCAAAGTATTCCAAAGTCATTTTTAATGTTTATAAGAATGTTGATTTTACAATAGTTAATCTTGATTCAACCAAAAATATACAATTTAATTTCAATGTGATTAATTTTTAGTCAACATATTTTAATACTAAATAAACAATTTTAACAATTGATTTAACTTAAAACAATGTTAAAAGTAAATTCAATTGGATTTTTCAACATATTAACAATGACTTGATATCAACATTTCTTCATGTTGATTTTGCAATGGTGTTTTTTCTGTGTGTAGGTACTCTTAAACAGTATCATTCCTTTGCTTGTATTTTTCCTTGAACCAATACTTCCATAAGTGAATGTGCATCTGTATTTTTAGCATTTGTAGTGGTGTCAAGCTTAGAAGCCTTTTTCTCCTTCAGTGCTGAACCGATTTAAATAATATGTAGTCGGATCAATAAAACTCAACAATGTCTACCATTTGGTAAAAGAATTAAGAAAATCGTCTGGCAAACAAATAAAAGAAGGGATCCACAAATTTGTCTTTGACTATTTATATAAAAGATAGATTATGGTGTTCCAAATGTATTTTCTTTTATTTAGGTCTTATCACATGTCTAGTTTAGCTCTTAATGACTATGCTTATTTTCTACCTTCAACTGCCTGTCAGTCTTGCTAGGGTTGCCATTTCGTCATCCTCCATTTCCGTACCCTGAGGATTGCCATATGTCAAGATCTAATGAAACATATGGTTCAAAAGCCTTTTGCATTTCTTGAAGTTGTTGACAGGCGGACTACTTCGTTTATGGGGCCAATCGTGCCATTCCCTTTCAGAAGCCTTACTGTTTTGCACTGAGAGCCTTCCTAAATTTTCCACATCCGCCTCCAGTCGCCGAAGCCAAGCGCATGCAACCTGCTTCCATGCTGTAGGAAAGACGCCATTTCTTAGACATTCATTAAATATCGTAAGTAGCAGTTCTGGCCATATCTCCGAAACCAATACAATTGACTCTTTTGGTATGTCATCGGGACCAAGGCTCTTCCCTATTTTCAACCATACACTTGTATTGCCCAGCTCTTCTAGGCACAGAAGAGGTATATTACTCACAGGCGTAAACACTGTGTTTTGTTGTACACCTTCACCATCAAAGCGAAATAGTGTTTTTAATATTTCTGCTTCTGCCCATCTAGGCTCCTTTATTCCCGGTATTCATTTCATGCATCCTAATTTCTTCGTAACAATCTGATACGGTTTTCCCCATGGGTTGATGTCACTTTCATTGCACAACTCGCTTTGAGTTCTTTATGCCCAGTTTAGTGTCTATCTATAGTTCAGTCTATCTATTGATCTATCGAATTTTTGTACAGTAGAAAAAACATCATCATCAGTGATGTCAACTTAGCTGTTTTCGAGCCACATTTGGCTTTTATGTTTAAAAAAATATTTTTATATAAGAAAGATCATTAATTTTGAACATTTAAATGTCGCGCCTTTACTGCAATTTAGTCATATCTCGTCAGAAAACGAGTTTAAAGTTTTTAGTTTACACATCAATGGAAAAATTAAAAAGTATTATCCCCTCAAGAGGTGAGTGAGTTAACAATATAGATATTTGTAAGCATTTTTCAAACAAGATGAAAAACGATACGATGAATAATTCTGCATTCTTAACTGAAAAAATCGCGTTTTTTAGATATGACTACGTTGCAATAAAGGAAATATGTTGAAAACAAAAACAAATAAAACACAGATCGCAATTTCTTCAAAGATGATCAAGATATTGAAGATGTTAAGCCCTTCTGCTGCCTGTGTACCACAATTGACGCAAATGGTGGCTCAGCAGCAGATATATCCAGTCGCATAAATAAAGCAAGAAGAGCATTTGCCCAGTTAAACCCGGTTTGGATATCACGTGATTAGCGTGTATGTATGATCGTAAGCAGTTTTTTGCTTCAATCACGTGCGCGTGCATGAGCGTAACTATAAAAAAACTTAGCGTGAGTGAGCGTGCATGAGTAGATTTTTTGCGTGATTGTTTCGTGATTTTTTCGATTTTGAATTTTTTTCGTATTTTTAATAGGTACGTGGTCTTTAATTTTGTCATGAAGACATAAAACGTTGTGCCGGTATGTATTAATGTACTGATGTGAATGAACGAGTCAAAGTAGCAATATAAATCCGAGTTTCGCCTGCAATCCTTTTTCGTTTTTCCTTTCGCGTTCACACAGACGAACAAGACCTAGATTTTAAGTTTTTGGAAAAAAGCTAAAGGTCTTCCAATTCTGCAACAATTGGCTAAACAAATACTGTTCCAGCTCATCTACAAGCGAAGGAGTTTTTTCAACGACAGGAAGAACACTTGAAGAGCTGTGAAACAGACTTCACGGGAAAAATAATGACAAAATTTTATTTCTGCATAAATCTATTTATCTATTAACGCTAAAGTGCAAGATCCTACTTAATCTTAATATTTTACAAAGATTGCTTATGAGCTAGAAAATTAATGATTTTAATCAAAATATTTTAAATATGTACATACTTGCATAATTTTAAATTTCACTTCAAAACTTTAAAATAAAAGAAAATTTATATTTTCTTTACGAATTTTCAATTGTATTCAATTGTCAAATTTAATTTTAACTACAAAGTTTGAAATCGCATGATACATACATACATACATACATACATACGTGTAAATCCTGCGTGACGAACATTACATTCGTGCGCGTTTTCAGATTAATATATAAAATTTTTTTTGGTCTTTCAAAAGAGGTACCTTCAACTTATGCGTGGTGTTTAGTGGGATATAAGCGTACTTTCGAATGGCATAAAAAATAATTTTATAGCTGGTACATGTTGCGAAATAATTGATCACAAAGGACTGTGACGCACGCTACAAAAAACGGAAGTAACTTTAAAAGTTAAAGTGTGTTTTCGTAATTTCTAGCGAATTTTGCATAATACAGCGAACAAAATATACTCGTAGTTCCTGAAAGAAAGAAGAATATAAGATAATTCAAAAATAACTTATTGGCAGAAAAAAAAATTTTGTCGTTGTTTGTCAAAAGGAAATGAACACTTCGTTACGCACCCTACGTGACTCACGTTACATATTTTCTATTATATCTCTATTCTGAAATTTCATACCTAATTTCAGTGTTTCGAAAATAGTAAATACAAAATTTTTTTGCTAAAATTGAAGTTAATTCAATGTATAAAAATATGGCTGCGATCGGGCCATCTTCACTAACACTAAAGTAATGATATGAATACCTAAAAATGGTTAATTTCTGATATGAAATTAGAAGATTTGAGGTAGAGTAGGATTTGGTAATAACTTGTGCATTAATGATTGTCAAAATAAATTTATTTTATTTATAAAATTATATATCTAGTCAAATATTCCGTAAAAAAATAAAAAATAAGTTGGATCACTCTCAAAAAATTTTGTTTCGTGGATTATTTCTTTGGCTTATCCATATATCAAAATTGAAAAATTGTATCTCAAAACTAACAAATTATTTCAGAAAAGTATATTTCTCAGTAAAACATAATTTTCCTCTTTTATTGCAGTATTTTCTAATTTTATATTAAATTTTTCGTGATTTTGACTAACTTTTTTTCCACAAAAAAAAAAATTAAATTATTCAATTTCAACACAAAATCCACTCTGTTATTTGGATGCAAGACCTGGAACTTGGCACCACGTGATTTTCAGTGCCTTCAGGTATTTTTCAACAAATGCCTGCGCAAACAATCTGAAACAATATCCAACAACCAACTCTGGATGGAGGCAAAACAGCAGCCTATTAGAACGGAAATAAGTAAGCGGAAATGCAGTTGGATAGGTCATACCCTCCGTAAATCAATGCAAAGAAATCCCTAGATTGGAACCCTCAAGGAAGCAGACGAGTCGGGAGATCAGTGCATGTAATAGAGATTATTGGAACCACCTTCTTATGACTCTATGCTCCTTCGAGGAGTGAAAGGAACACATATATTATATATATGTTTCTTCGAATGAAAATTTCTTTCTGTTTCTAGACTCACTGTGGGAAAAACCCCCCAATAATAATTTATTTCACACAATTGCTCTGATTTCTTTTTCTATAACCATTTCATAGAAAAGATTGCAAATTGTTTGCTGGGCTATATTATATTTGTATTGACAGTAACAAGTGATTATGAGTTTGTGTAGTTTGTTTGAGAACTAGAATACACAGTTTACATGCGGTATGTTGCAATGTCAACGCTAAATGTTTTCCACAAATCTTGTTTCCTTGCACACGACTTTCTAACGCTCAAATTCCGTATCAACGTTTTTCTTTTAAACTGTTTGTATGTGTGAATTGTTTTTTTTTCTTTCTATTTGAACTAAATAGAGCACTTAACGGCAACTGCAAACAAATTATTGCACTTGCATACACTTAAAGGATTACATGTCCTTCATAAATTGAGATGAGAGTGGTGGGTGGTGAGGCTGGATGGGTGGATGGATGGATGGTTGGCTTAAGCATGGTGTGGTGATTCAATATATCAAAGACATTTAAATCGATAAATGTTATTAGTGTTTTTATTGTCGCTGTTGTTGTTGTTGATGATGTTGATGTTGCAGTTTTGTAAAGAATACTGATGATGAGAACAATGTTTCTTTAGCCGATGTTGATGATGTAGTTCATCTACACAGTTGTCGGTGGTAGTTTCATTTAATGTGGGCCATATTATTATATAAAATGGGTGGATCATCATTAAGTCAGTGAAGGTATTGTTGTACTCCACAAAACCATTTACTTTATTCATTTTGATATTTTATTTTATGTTTTTGTAAAATTTCGCCTGTTTCTTGTTTTTTTGTTCATGGCCAATGAATATGTACGCGTTACTTAATGGATTTACTCTAAGTGCTGCATTGACATTTTGATAAATGCTTCAGTTAAACAGATGTGCTATTCTACGCTCCGTTTGTTCGCTGTGTGTTCGTGCTCTTGTTTGTTTAAAAGGAAAATTGTTTGTCATAAGCCGTGTTAAGTACGAGTAGACTCTGTTTCTCCATTATGATAAATAGTTTTATTTCATTCAATCGTTTAGTTCGTAAAAAGGACTTTCTCTCAACTTAAGGATTTTTTAAAGGATTTAAAAGTTGTTGTATTGTTTTATTTTTGTTTTTCCTTTTTCGCCTTAAATTGTACAGATTTGTTGTTTACTACTTTATTTATTTGGAACAGTTTAATGGCTCAATTAGGAAACGATAACATATTAATGTCTATGGAAAAGGGTGGTGGCGCTAAACAGCTCGTCAGGCGTGACAATTGAAAAAAAATATTTCAAAAAGGGTTTAATCACAATGAAATGCGTAAATCTTTAATTGTTATAGAACAATATTCAATATTAATTCTCAATAATATAATTAATTGCAAAATTCTCATATTAAATGGACGTTAAAAGCTTTTTGTATTAAAGTTAGGGATATGTGGTTAATCGATTAATCAAATTTTTGATTAATAGAAATATAGATTAAAAAATATTTTCAATTTTAATTTTTTTATTCATTTTGTTTAATTTTATTTCAAAATAATATTTCATTCACGCTCATGCACGCCCATAAAAAAACAAATAGTCAAATCGGTTGTCAAACAAAGAAGTGTTGCCAGTTCATAGTTCTATCGGGCCTAAAAAAATCACCCTTTACATGCTTCCAGCGACAACCAAAGTAGAAGTAGTAAGAAGTATGTCCTGAGATGGAATCGTGAATGACTTTTTACTCGCGTTCATGCACGGGCACGATAAAAAAATTTTAGTCATGCACGCTCATGTTATAATTCTCATTTGGTTAATGTTAAAAATAAAAATAGGTGTCCCAAAATTAACGCAAGATTTGAATTTTCCGTCATTTGTACAATAAAGTTTTAGTTACCCTCAAAAATAATAAAAATACTAAAAACTTTATTTTCTAATTAATTCAAATTTGGCGTTAATTTTGGGACACCCTTTATATATAAGTGATCCAGATTTACACGGAGGAGGATATTTTTAAGCCCAAAACGAACATTAAATTATGGTAAAACACAGATCAAATGAGTGAATTGTCATGTGGACGCCGCGGTTGAGGCGCAGATTGCCAATTGGATGTCCAGTTTTCACAACAAATGCAGCCGTATTTTGCCAATAACTCTTCGAATTTTGTCTTACAAGTGTTCAATAGTTTCTGGGTTATACGTGCATATCACCAGAGAAAATAATTTTTAAATGGAATTAGATTACACGATCTTGATGGACAACTGAACAAAAAATAAGTGAAATTTTCTATTTTCTTTTATCTATAATTTTTTCCAGTATTTTCCTGAATATTTTTGAGATTGCAAGAATTTTGTAAGTCTGCGTTTACACAGGTCATGTCTTATTGACATGATTGCTACTTTATGGGTGAGAGAGACGAGGGGACTTGTGTGATCAACAATGAAGGTTCAGAGAAGAAAAAGTAAGAATCATGTTAATAAGACATGACGTGTGTAAACTCAGACTAAGTGTTGGTCTAGCGTGAATTTATTTACTATAAAATTATAAAAAACCTCAAACAACCTCAAAACAACTCTGTCAAATTGGTTTTCAAATAGAGGAGTACTGCCAATTTTAGGGTTAAAAACACCCCTTATTTGTATTTAAAACCACCAAATCTCATCCCACGCAAATTTGTTTCTTTAAATTTTAGTTTGGCGCTTTTCACACTTTGAATTCTGTAAACTTTAGGTCAGAGTGCAGCACTTCCTTCGCGCCTTATCTCATAACACCACAATAAGTGTCAACTTTTCCAAAAAACAGAAACTAGCTAAACTTTCTTAGAATATTTTACATCTTCTCAACAACAATGCACAGTGGATTTGATCACCAAATAAATGGTAATGAATAGTTGCATGTATGTGAGTATAACTTTTTTTTTACCCGGAACATCGGCACAAAAGAGTTACCAGTTTAATGGGTTACCCTCTGGACTTAGATGGCTTTTATTTCATGTAGGGGCTTATGAAATGGTTAGAATTTCTTAGGAGCAAAGCTTAGAAGTCTAAACTTACTATTTAAGATATTTCATTGAGATTTCCATACTTGCTCGTCTGTGCAAGAGCTTAGTATTGCCTTCTTGCGATTTTAAGGCGTTAGACTTATTTTTATGGAACTACGGCAAAGACCGCGTCTACATGGATAATCACCCAATCACGTTGGAGCATTTTAAAACACAAATTCGTCAAGTTATCGACGAGGTACCGCCCGAGATGTGAGAGAAAGTGTTCGAAAACTACCTCAAAAGGATCGACTGTTGCGTCGAATCTAGAGACAATCATTTGAATGACATTGTATTTCGTACACAAAGGCAAAGTCCAAACATTATAATGAAATAAAAGTTTCATTGAAATAAAACACACATGAAGATTTAACTTTGAAACCGAGAAAGGGATAAGCCTGCATTTTTACACACAAGCTGCATATGCTCCGTCGTGTGCAGTATTTTACAGCAGTCACTCAATTACTTGATATTAAATAAACATATAATTTATTCTCTGAGTGGAAGTCGAGCTGGTGCTTATCATTCATTAGATAAACGGTTCAACACCTCGCGAAGCAAAGTGGATTTATTTTAAATTAAGTGCGTTTTTTGTTAAAACAAAATTTAAGCGCGTAATAAAATGATTGTGTCAGTGACGTGCCAATGAGCATATTTACACGAGAACATTTTCTAAGCCGCAAAATTTTTGTTCTTTCCAAATCACACGAGACTAATTCGTCTGGCATAAAATGTATACGTATACACAGCTTTGTGTGTATTAGTGTTTTTGTATTCATTTGACATGTGTGTGTTTTTTAAAATTAATTTTTAATTAAAATCAAAAACCATTCTCTTCACCGAATTCGTCCACAAGTCGCCATGTTATGCCAGCATAATAATGACCGTGTAAATTGGCTCAATAAGTAAAACATTTTAAAAACAATAATATAACTTAAAAAGAAATATTTAATACTTCAAGCTGACATAAAATTTTTATTTTGTTTTATGTATTCAATAAAATCAAAGTTTTGGCATCGCTATTTAGAAGCTCAAGTGGTAAATACTTGTCCTCCAATGTCAACTCCTTTTTAAAATGATTAGTTTAAATACCTAAGTAGTGGTAGTGAAAAGTATGTACTTCACATCTTTATTTACATTTTAACTTATTACTTTGCCGTCAAAGTTTTTTTCATATTTAGTTGTTAATGATTATATTTTTGGTGGACTTGAGGTTTGAGTACAATCGGACTTCATCAGAGAATTAAAATGTTTTTTTTATGATTTTAGAAAAGACAGGAAATCCAAATTTGACTACTTGCTGGGGGCAGATGGAGCGGTGCCGTAACAAACCGCAGCAGCAGTTGAGTCATCCTCTTGAGCTGATTTTATTTAACCCATCTTATACTACTACCCAAAATCATTTACTGTGTTTAATTATTATTGAAATTTAATTTAAATTGCTATTTAGTATTTGCGTAGTATTTTTCAAAGCACTTTGAATGCAATGCCACACATTACACTTTTTACACTGATAAATGGTCTGCGAATGACATTCACTGCATCTCTTTCGCTTATTGTTTAGAGTTTTCCAAATGACGTACTCACGAACACTACCACGAGGTACATTTTTTCGATTTTCCTATTCTGTAAGCTCTAAATCTTCGTAGGCTGTTCTTCATTGCGGTTATCTTGAACTAGCAGTAACTTGGTAGTTATTTCAGACTTAAACTCTATTTGTGATAGCTGTTTGGTTCCTTCTGCTTTAGCAAGGTTGGAGGACCAGTAATGTCGAATGTGGGGAACAGTATGATACCTGAAACGGTACAAATGTGATTTGTACTGATATGTTCTTCTGGTTAGCAGAAGCACTGGAATGTTTCAAAAGCATATCAATAATTTCTTTATCAAAATATTGTAGGAATAACTCCACATAGCAACATAAATAAAGCTTCATTCAAAAAATAAATGAATACATAATAAATTAAACAGAAAATCTCTGTTGTATCAGTAGTGTAAGTAGGAGAAAAACAGAAAAGTGATTTGCATGCAATAAGCCACTGTTGCGTTTTTGCAACAGTGATTTTCAAAAGGTTGTTCTGACTAAATAGGATTATATTTCCGAATATGTTGTTTTTTTAATAATATTTTCAATGCTTTCGCAAGCTATAATTAAGAGAAAAAATAAAATTTTTTTTGTTAAAATAAATTTTATGCCGATTTTGAATATGCATTTTTTTGGACTTTTTTAAAGCTTCTAGAACTTAATGAAAAAAATGAGGTGTTTTATTCTTAAGGTCAGTATGGAATAATAAAAGCCTTAAATAACTAAACCATTCAAATCAAATAGTTCAAACTAGTTTTATATGCATCCAAAGTTGGTAGAAAGGACGAAAAACTCGATCTGTCGAATTATTCGAAAACGGTTAATTTTTGTAAACCGGTGTTGGGGTCCTGTTTTTGAACACTCTAGTTTAATAGCTTAACAATATCTAAATCGATTTCGCATGGTCTGTGCTTCAACTAAACACCTTTGCAGACAATATTCCATCGTTCCAAACTCTAACCAGTAGCTTCAAAGTTTTATAGTTTTTACCAGTTATTCTGTAGTAAACCCCACTGTGCACTGCTGCTCTATTTAAACCTCCAACGTGTTTTTAATCTACATATTGAAAAAATAAATAAAAAAATAAATTTGTTTACTAATATCTTTTAGTTGTGCACCTTCTACTTTCAAAACAAGGATTACTTATGAACGAAAGAGTTCACTTAACTTGCAAACACTATACGTTAAGTGGATTAAATATCAGGTGATTTAAGGTGAAACTTTCAAATAACAAAATGCGTTGTTTTTTGTTTTTTTTTGTTTTTTTTCTTGTTTTGCGATCCAAAAACACTTAGGGAATATAATGTTAAATTATATTGTAGTTGTTTTTGCAGTACATACACAACTACTCGTATAAAGAAACACAAATTACTTGTTCATAGTTCTTAAGAATTATTCATGGTGTAAAAGAAAAATACGTACAGTGGCTTGAAAAATTTATGATAAAGACATACGCGTGTATATCTTCGTAAAGTTAGATCAAGAAAGGTTCTCCAAAAAAGTTTCTATTCAAGAGGTTATCTTCTCTTCTCTTTTTAATCGAGTCTGATTTTTAAAAAGGCCAGAAAAGGCTAAATCAACCAAAACTAAAAGCTAGAAAAAGACTAAAAAGTTTTTAAAAGCAATGCACTTCAAAAACTTAAGCCAAAAACATACGAAAAAAAGTCTACATATTTTTTAATTCATATAAGTCAATACAAAACATGAATATCAGGTATTTCTAATGACTTCAATTCATTATTGGTTCAAAAATATAACAGGATATTTGTATTTAGGCATGATATAATTAATAATTATTCCATCTTTATTTAAATATATATTCAAGTAGCATATCTGTCTTAAGCAAATAAAAAAATAGTATGAAAAGACAAAAATGAATATGTTGCCGAATTTAAATAATAATAGATACTGGTGGCTAGACCAATATGGTAGCTAATTATTTTTTTTCTTTTATCCCTATTAACTTTTCGTTTTAGTTGGAAAAATCCATTTTTTATATTAAAGTGGTTTTTTTCATTTGTTTTTTCCAAGATTAAAAAAAATTAAATTATTAATGTACACATATTTGTATTACAAAACATATAAGCTAATTCATCAATATTCTTAAAACAAGAACTAAGATTTTCAAAATATAAATATACTAGAGTGCTCGAACACGGGACAGTGTACACACTATATTACATAATGCATTATATTGTTTGTTTATTTATAGTCTTAATTATTAAAAAAAAAATATTTGCTAAATAAACGTTAAAAAAACATTTAATATATTATATACTTTTATGTACATTTATTATTTATGCAATGACGAACAGTCATCATAATTTCCTCATCACCAGTAGAACCGGAACTACATTTGCACAAATATTACGAGTCTACTAATTTATATACATCTATATACATGATTTCATTGGTGCTAATGCCAAATCATCAGTAGACCTTAAACCATATTTTGAAATGTTTCAAACCTCTTATCTTATACAAAAACTTTTAAAAACTCAATGAGAATTACAAAAATCACAATAGTATAAGCATAGTAGGCTTTGAAACTTATTCAAAAATCCCAACAAACAAATTATATTATTCGATATGAATCATTGTTAATATGTGGGAAAACTCCAATTGAATTTACTTTTAACATTTTTTTAAGTTAAATCAATGGTTAAAATTGTTAATTTAGTATTAAAATATGTTGACTTAAAATTAATCACATTGAAATAAAATTGTACATTTTAAATTTTAATTTTTACAGAGTTAAGATAACATCATTCCATGTTTAATTTTTAAATTCCGTTTTTGTAGTAATAATTACAGTTTTTCATGTAAAACTAACATTGCATATGGTTGAATCAAGATTAAATAATCAGCTTAAACAGAAGAATTTTCTACCACTATTAGGGGGACATTTGATAGCGATATGTTTGCCATAGATAGAGCGAACACATATCCACATCTTGTAGTATTTTTCGTCAGCCTCACCAAAATAAATACTTCCCAATTTGTTCCAAATAATCTCTGTTGTCTCCAGAATAATGCACCAAACAGTTTCTTTACCTAATTTAAAAGACCATGCAAGCGATTGGAAAGAAGTTCCATATGCTAAGTATCTTTTTTCATAACGGAACAGGAAAAAAACATTGTGAATATTTATTAAATTGAATTAAAATGAACACACTACTTACAGCAATGTTACCGCCAATCGACATTCCGGCTGCACAGGTTCTCTTAATGATTCTTTCTAAATAAACGGCTTGACAAGGTTTAACAAAAATTCATATACTTGGGGTGTCATACTCGTGGAAATGAAAAATTGTTGATGGTCTACCTCCTTCATCTACAAAAAATTCGATACGAAAGATCAATTCTTCCTTCTGTCTCTACTGATCTCTCTAACCGAACAGGATCGTTTTCTTTTCTTCTTTATTTCGTCAATTGTTTTCAATACTCACAGCGGCTCAAGAGCATGCTTCATTAATTTGAAATTCTTCACTTTTTTTTAATTTTTTATTCAAAATCACTAGAAGCACAAGCAAATTTCAATATGTGACCTTTTCCGAGGAAAGGGTCCTAGTGTGTGAAAATGAAGTTTTGAGGAAAACGCATTGACGTATGACGTATTTTTTTCGCTTTTAGTGTGACAATACCTTTGCTATTGTTGCTGCTCTGTACACATTGTATAAGAAATGGAAAGAATAAAGTGACGTTTTGTACGTTTTTATGGGGTAAATAAATTTTTATCAGAAATCTAACTCATTTCATCTTATTCTACACTTATTTAGGTACCAGAATCCACTCTTAAGTCCCAACCCATTTTTTGACACACTACGTCCTTTTTCTCGGAGAAGGTCACATATACATTTTTTTGGCATGAAATATTTCTTTAATGAATATTGCTGTAATTTTTGGGTCTTTTTAATATGAATTACTTACAGAAAATACAAATAACACATGCATTTGTAACAATGGGTAAATTTTCCTTAAGTTCATCTAAAGATATAGTCATACTTGCAAAATATTTGCCGAAAAGAACGTGACCAACAGACAAGCTAAATTTGCATTTTCTTTAATTCCAATAATTTTTTAAATATGGGTTCGCATTTATTAAAAACAATATTAAAAAAGCATTTTGCGGCACAATCGACTTCATTTTATGATATAAAAACCAAGTTAAATCACACTAACCCTAAGAAAAAGTAGTGGTTACGATTTTTTGGGCAACTGCTTGCCAAGTGTGACCGTACCTTAAGTACATTATGGCTTCCTAAAAGTATGTTTGAATATGCTTAAGCATTTGACAAAATTTTCGTTCAATTCAAACAGTAGCTTAAGCTAGCTTTGGCATATTATGGTTGGGCCTATGCCAAGACTCAAGGGTCTTGAGTCACGACCAACAAAGAAACTTAAAAAAATGTGTTCCTTTGATTTTGTCTATATTAAAATCAGTTCTTGTTAATCAGTTTAATGAACAATTAAAAATTTAATCAAATGCACTAAATAATTAATTGAAAGGAATATTTGTTTTAATTAAAATGTTAATTGAAAAAATAAATAGATGTTGCTGTGCTCTTTGCACTTTAAATTATTTCTCTGGCCTCTTGTGTTTTAAATTATCGAGTGTATACTGTATTTCGTTTGTAAATCTTTAGCTCTTGAGATAGTATCTCAGTTCAAAAAATATGTGTCCTTAAGCTATCTGGAGCTTCATACTGTAACCTTTGGACAAAAAGGCAAACATTGTTAATTGAGCTACTGGAATGGAATCGCTAAATGAATGTGACAGAAAATATTAACAGAATAGCACCGCTTAAGAAAATATGCTGCAATAAAGAAACAGCAATTAATCCTATGTCAAGCAGTTAAATTGCTTTGGGATCCCCACTTCTGTAGCCGACTGTATGTAATGCAATAACCTAAATACTCATCATCATCGCACACATAAACTAAAAAAAGAACAAACCTTTCTTTACACTTGACTTGAGCTAAAAGGTGTCAATAACAAAATATGGCTAAAATATTACTTTGAAAAATCGTTTAAACATTTTGACTTAAACAATCAACTTATAAACTCTACACCCACAAACTAACACATGCAAATCGGACGACGAACATGCATGCATACAGTACACAGTACAGCACAGTACACTTGGTATGAGTGCTACGTACTTAATATAATAGTTTAAGTTACTAATACGTTTGTGTTACTTATAATCGTATGGCTTAATATTGTATCGTGTACATTGTTGTTTGTTTAAACGCGTGCCAACAATTAAAGTAATTCAATATTATTAAAAAAAATGCAAGCAAAAAAAAAACAGTTCCAGTCAGGAAGCCACTTTGCAATTAGACCGTGTTAAAAGCTACAAATAAAAGTCATGACATACAAAAGAAAGAAAGGCGGGCAGGATTCATATACTCTCTTCCACTTTAAAGGGGGAAATGTCAAGACTCTTCTTGGTTAGTGAAATTTATGAAAATGACAATATATTTTTATACTTTTAATTCATTGTTTTAACCTTGTTATAGGACTAAGTTAAGTATTCTTACAATTACGGCAACAAAAGTCACAAGCAGCAAGCCTGCTTCGTATTACAAGTTTTTTACAACACAAAAGAGGTTGGCATGAGTTTAATGTTACGTTGTCATTAAGCTAACGACAGTATTTAAGTTAATAGGGACATCAACAACAACAACAACAACAACATAAAAACGTTTAACCAAAAATGGCTCTTAAAAGCATAAAGTGCACATTTTTGCCACTTTAGTGTCTTGTAATTAAAAAGGTTGCTCATGAAATATTAACCCTGTTTTATTTTTCTTTTCTCATTTTGCTCACCTGAGCTCAATAATGCGAACGTGTTTTAAATACTCCAACGCACACACAGGCCTCCCCGCACCGCCTCTTTACTAACACAGTGACTATTATAATTGTTAGCCAACCTAAAACATTTTCCTGAGGCATCATAATCATTGTTTTTAATGTACTACATTCGTTGGTTACTTTGTTGTCTGTGTTGCGCCTGTTTTTATGTTTCCTTTTTTTTTGTCTTGTATGTATTTATTGTACTTAATATTATATTTCTTAGAATGTACAGTGGGACAGGAGAAAAAGTTTTGGCAAATAAGAGATGGTTGAGGCAATCATAATCTGAGAGCACCATAGTAAGTTTGCTTTACATGTTTGAATTTATATGGTTAAAGCGAAATTATGATATTGTCTATCGAACAAATGTCGTTGTATTAACCGTATTGTTGTTGCTTAAGGAAATAATAACAACAATATCATTATAAATAATATATAAATATAATATAACAATAAGTAATCATAATATGGTTTAAAATCATGATGAAATTTTATTAAAATATTGAACATATCATAAAATTCTTGAAGAGCCAGTGAGCGCGTTTTTAAGCTATTGCGCAGCGATCGAATCCCGAACTTCCGTACCGAAAAAAACGTAACACTAAGTTTGTTTCTTAAGTCTTTTGTTTTTTTAAAGTATTTGAATCGCCTAGCGTATGTTAACCCCTAAAGTATGCTATTGATTGCATTAACATACAATATTGCCAGAACAGATTTTTACATGTAGGAAAACACGAAATGGCGTACTAACGAGTAATCGTAGTTGACAAAAAATGATATACATAAACAAACAGACAATTCGTAGGTTTTTAAGCGGTATTTTCCAGATAGTTAGAGGATATCAAGTCTCAAACTTATGTTTCTTATTTCAGTTACCATAAACCTATAGTTTCAATGGTAAAAAATCCTGAATAACCTGCATGTGTTGTAAGATAATAAAAATATTTTAAACGATATTAACTTCTCATTTATTCAATAAAAGAAAAAAATTTGTTTTCTTATCGGTCACCACGCTCAAAAAGTGTAACTTAAATTATTGTCAAAGAAAAAAAATACTGCATAAATAAAAAATAAATAAATAATTATAATTGCATTAGCTGATAAAAAAATGCCCTGAGTACCACACGTCTTTTTTTATTAGGACCAGTACTCAAGTGATGACCCCTACCGACATATACGGTGTATTGTGCTGGAACAAAAACAAAATAGGTTATGGGGAGAAGGACAGATTGATAAGTGTTTGCAGACATTCGATTTGTTATCTTTTCCATTCTGAAAGTGACGGAAAAGACTTCTACGGAGTGTTGAATCCACTTACGAACTGTGGGACTGAAAAAAGGGTGTTCTCTGCAATGCGTGATCGACCACAAATGGACGGGATCTCAATGAAAAACGTGTAGTTCGCAAAAATTAGGGCATAACGGGATCAAGCTCCCTGACATTCCATTGTAATAACCATAAAACAGCAAAACACACTCCACATTGTGACGACATTCGTGTGCATCAGTAGAATTGGTTACCCAACCGTCACCGATTAGCTTCTTCGTCCTGTCCTGTATGCGTTCGTGTTACTTCAAAACAGACTTTGAAGCACCGGTGCATACACGTTGCATTTCATTTTCAGTCGGTATAAATACGCGTAGTAAGGAGATCAGATCAGATGGTGTGAACTATCTCTTACACCTTCCTAAAAAACCGATGCACTTGAACGCTTCTTTTGAGACCTGGAAGATGTGATCTGTCCATCGAACATCACACTGGATATTCATAACAAGAACAACAAGTGCTGCTGATTCCTTAGTAGCCATATCAACTATAATTACAGGTGGATCAGAATGTTCGGTCATTTGTCTGTGCATAAGCATGCAATTCTGGGTCATATGAGCGTTAAAATCGGCCCTATTAGTATGACCCCATTCAGAGGTTGTTACAAGATCGTGATTGAGTGTATCACTCATGTTCAACCTCCTTGTTGCAATCTCCAACAGGCTGGGCCTTTGACTCAATGAATGCGAATGGCAAATGTTGCTATAATCTGCAAAAGAATAAATAGTATTTAAGGTTTGGCCTAGAAAGTCATTTAGAAATACAAGAAATATGGTAGGAGCAATTGCTAGTCACACAGAAATTGAAGCTTGATTATGGGTAAAACTGAAATAAATTTATTATTTTTTGTATTATTATTTATATTATTACATTATTTTTATACTCGTATGAACCAAATGAGAATTATAGCGTGCATTGATATACAAAACATATTTATTACATGCCAATCATGTGGAATTTACAGTTGGCTCAGATAATTAGTGCTCATTCTTGTTTTAAGTTTTTAAATCATTTTTTAACAAACACAAACTTTATATTTCATGATTAAAAACTTGAATAGGTTTAGAAATTAATTTATTAGCTTTTATTCCCCTAATAAGAGATAATAAATTAATATCAACAGAATCTTCATTAAAGTATTTCTTAACTCAAGCATTAGCTTCTTCTATTCTTTTATTCGCAGTAATTTTGTTTTTGTTAAACTCAAATAAAAGAAATTCTTATTTTTTAATAGAAATTATAATTTTTTTAACTTTAATTTTAAAAATAGGTGCTGCACCTTTCCATTTCTGATTTCTGAAAAGTAAGTGGATTGATTAGCCTACAGGGGATACCACCTTAAAAAAATGAACCACGACAAAGCGAAAATCCACTTTAAAAAAAGGATCAGCTAAGATTTCAATTTTAATTTACTTTTAACTTGCAACAAAACGCCGCTTTCCGTTTTTATTGGCATTTTTTTGTTTGTACTTCAGGCGAAGTGTAAGCTGGTTCTGAGAATTGTTTCCTACAAAAATTCCTATACAAAAATTCTATGAATTAATGAATTTAAAAAAATTCAAAAATAAAACTTATTAAGGTTCCTCCCACTGTTTGCAATTAGACATAAAGGCAAAAGCATTGGCAAACACATTAGCGGTATTCAGTATTTAATGCAAATATGCTCTTGCAAAATTCCAAATGCAAAATATCTTAGCTTTTTTGTGATATCCAACAGCAGTGTCGTGTCGTGTATTTTCTTGTTGGATTTCATTAAGAAAATCTCCGATATTTTGCATTTGCACTTTTGCAAAGCCATTTGCAGCAGACCCTGAACACCGCTATTAAGCTTTTAGCGACTTCGAATCCCAAATAATTCATAAAAAGAATTCATTTAAATATAAAAAAAATATATATAAAAGGTGAAAGTCAGTCCATGTGGCCTGTCTGTGTACGGTCTCTTCAATTTTTTTTTTCCTTTTTTGCTTCTTAATGGAGAAGCAATAAAAAAAGCAGAGTTTCACATTTGGTCACATATGGAACTTCATTTAAGTGTTAAGTTTATGTTGTGCAGCTAAAAAGGTATGAACATGCGAGTGCCACAACTAGTTGGGTGGGTTGGGTGGTTGGCCATGGACAACATAAAAACACAAGATATTCAAGAAGGTTTCAAAATTGTTATTAAGAAATCCTAAAAATAAGGAGATGTTGAAAGTCAAAAAGTTTCATTAAGTGTTATAAAATGTATTTACTAAATACAAAAAAGAAAACAGACAGCTGTAGTCAGTAAAACTTTTTCTGAAATAAAAGAAAGCCCAAAAATATTTTAATTAAAAAAATAAAAATAAAGTAGTTAGATGTCCCTAAAGCTGTGGAAAAGTACAAAACTTGCAAAAAATCGCTCCTATATCAAGCATAATCATGAATGGAAAAATATTGCTAAAATCACAAAAAAAAATTCGAAAATATTTCAAATTGCAATTAAATTTAATTTGTAAAGTCTTTTTCCCCAAACTAATATTTTTTTATACAGTAAATTTGTGTATTAAATAACATTGCAGCATATTCATAGTCACACTTTCAATTTAAAACTAGTTAAGATGCAGCTTAAATTTAGCAACCAACTTATAAGTCAATTGTATTCATAATCGATTTCTTGTCTGTTGTTAAATAGCTTCGTGTTACATTTACGATATAAGTAAAACAGACCTCCTAAAAAAAGAAAGTTGTGTGTTTTCTATAGTAAAATCAAAATTTATTTTCAGTCAATATTTTCTTCGTGGAATTAAATGTATTAAGCAATCAAAAACAATGTTTTCTTTTTCTGTATGTTCTGAAGCATTAGAACTGCTTACACTATATTACTTTGTATTAAGACATGTAATAATACGTGCAAGTGCGATAGTGTGAAAGCAAAATATTATTAAAATGACAAATAATACGATAGTAAATTTGATATATATTTGAAAGCTTTGAAGCTGACGTTTCAATTGAAGTTACAAAAACATTCATCAACGACATTAAAAATAAAGTGATTGGGGAAAAAGTCATAAAAAGTGTTTCTACAGCGCAAATGATAATTAAAATTGTGACGACGCTTGTTGACCCTGGACTCGGTATGGCTACGTGTTAGTTCCATTATGGTTATTTATTCTTACTTACTCGTTTCAACTCCAATTATCAATGATTTTAACAGTTTTGTCCCTGTGCGTATATTATTTTATTAAGAAAATCTTATAACCCCGTTTAAATTGTTTTATTAACTGCTTAACGCGGTTTTTTTATGTTTTAAATAATTTGGAATAGGTTACCACCGTTTAAATTATTTCTTCAATGGTTAACAGTTTCTTTTTTTATTAAATAGGTTATTACCGTTTTAAAATTTTATTAAATATATTAACACCGCTTAAATTATTTTCTTAAATGTTTAACTCCGTTTTGAAAATTTCATATAATTTTTTTGTTTTAATGTTTAAAATTTTTTTCTTCTTTAAAATTTCTTAAATAGCACTGTGTGTAATTTTTTAAGTCATGGAAAAATAACCATTCACGGATACCACTACGTGATAAAAGACCAAAAAAGAAGACCCGTGTCTCCCAGTTTTGCCCAAAGAAATGCACTTTTTTTATGGGCCCCCAAAGATTTGGGGCCTCGGTCTCATTTTTGCAAAATACTGATCATTTTCTTAGGCTCATATCTTGCCAATCGTTCGGAATTTTGATTTACTCTTTTTTGGCAAACTTGTAGATCTTGTTATAAGGAACAAAAGCTGTGAACATATAAAATCAAAAAATCTTAATCTTCAGATGCAAATCCCAAAAAATTAAAAAAAAATTAGATTTTTTTTACCTTTTTTCCACTGTTCAGGTCCATAGGTAGCAAACCGTTAAAAAATCAAGAAAACAATTAACGACAAAAATGTACCTAAGATCTCAATAAACAATTTTCTGGAACATATGAAGTTTCTAGGAATGGTACTCAATACCGTTTAAGTAGCGCTCAGGTAGCCGCAAAAGTGAAAAATTTGCCGAAAATTTTTTAATTTCATTTTATGCTATCTATTAAAAAAATGTTCCTAAGATCTCAACAAACAACTCAATAGAAAGAAGAGTCCCAGCGGGATTGCCACAAGGGTCAGTATTGTCACCTACACTCTACTCCTTATATACATACGTCTGATGTTGAGGTGCACAGAAATCAGGAAGCAGCATTTTATGCTGATGACAGTGCTTTTATATGCATTGGAAAGTTTTCAAATGGAATAATCAAGAGAAAGTAAGAGATCCTTATCACAAGCCAAAAATATTTTAATTAGTGGAAAATAAAAGTTAATGATAATAAAACTAAGGCCATAATATTTCCATATAACAAGTCACCAAAACGTATTCCTACTAAAATTCTGTACTGTCGGGGAAACGTGATCCCCATCAAAGATGATATTGAATATTTAGGTATCACTTTAGATAAAAAACTTAAATTCAAACAACATGTAAATTACATTTTTGATAAAGCTATAAAGTGAGGACGTGCTCTTTACCCCATTCTTAAAAGAAGGTCTAAGCTCAACCTTAAAAATAATTTTTTGTTGTATAATATGTATGTGTATTCGACCGATAATGACTTACGGCTGCCCAGGCTGGTTTAACAAAACTGCTAAGACTCATACAAAAAAGCTTCAGATTATCCAGAACAAAAATTTAAACAAATTTCATAATCTTCCCCTTAGATTCTCCACGGACTTACTACACAATAGATTTAAATACAAAAAGATAAACACTTTCGCCAATGATTTGACGCTCTCATTTAATGAAAAATGCAGATTGTCTAATTTTGAAACAATAAGAAATTTACTAAAGAGTCGCTGAGAATCTTTTGTCAAAAAGAATCTTACTAGCGTTTGTTTTACCAAATTTCATTATAACATTTTCAAATTTTGTTAGAGGTTTTTGTGACAAATTTTCCTCAAGACGGTATTATTAATAGTTTCCTTATTCAATTAATAGATTTAATTGTTGTAGTATGCTTAAGCAAAATCTCGTAACATCGTACCTTATTTAGCTGATAAGATTTGTGAATAAAACATTTTCATAATAATAAAAAAAATGTAAATATAATAATAATATATAAGTCAGGTAAAGGAAAATAATTAATAATCAATTTTTTAATAATACTGAATAAATCAAATAAAGCAAGCAAAGAAAAAAAACAGCATTTGAAAACAACGTACAATATCGAATGTAACCGAAAATTCGTATTAATATGTCCTTAGTTTTTTCAATGAATGTTAGAATCAGCTACATTGCTTCGCTATACAAACATGGCTGCCAGTAATTTTTTCAGAAAAAACGTCGAATTATATAAATAAAATCGTCAAAATCATTTAAAAATCAACAATTCAACAGATTTATTAAAAACGACAAAAACTTTAAAGATTTTATTCAATTCAAAGCAAGATTTGAAGAGATTTTGCGTCGAAAGAGATTATATAGTTACCAAAATAATCGTTAATTTTTTATATGATACGTTTTATATTTTAATTGAAATAGAAATTAATAGAATATACTATTATACAGTTTTTCATAAACTTGTAATTCATGTGTAGAGTCGAATTGATTTTTTGATTTATTCGATTTTATATGCGTACAAACATATAAAGTACGAAATAAGGACATATGATATTGATTTAAATTGGGTAATTACAAAATAAAAATACTATACATATCACAGTTTTTTGTAATGCTAACATTGTAAGATTCAGAGGAATCATTTTTTAAATAATCTTTTGAAAAAAAGAAACCCCTCAAGGGTTTCTGTTTCCAATGAATTTTTTATCTTCGTTTTATAAAGATTAATTTTGTTAAATGTTCTTTCAACATTAGCTGAAGAGTTTGGCAAAGTTATTAAGTTATTTACAAATTCACATAAATTTGGAAAAACAGGTTCAGATTAATTGACTTTCCTGTTTTACAAAATATATCTAAATTTAATGTGCTGTCTCCAAGATCCAAATATCTTAGTTCTCTTATTTCATGCTCAACAACTTGATGTGTTTCTTTAGAGACTAGATTAGGAAAACCTTTTAATAAAGGAAGAATTTCGGAATTTTTTAGTTTTCAAAATCTACACCTGTGATTAAATTAAAATTTTTTTATAATTTTGTCATCGAAATCAAATCTTTTTTTATTTGGTAACACAACTCAACGAACATAAAATGGTACACAATTATCAATAAATTGACTGAAAGTTTCAACATCAATTGCATATTGTCTTAACATTTCTTTTACATGCACACCAATATAAACTTCTTCCTTTTAAAAAATTTTTTACGGTTATAGAAATCAATTTAATTTAGAGGCGTATTTTTTATACAATCATCTACTAAGAAATTTATTAAAACCTTTTAAAAAAGTTTCAATATTTCGTGGTGCATGCTGTGAATTTGAATTCCTTCTATTTTGTTTAGATTATTCATCAAATTAAGCACATATTTAAAAAAACAAAAGTAAAGCTCGTTAATGTCATTCAAATTTTTAAATATTTCTTTAGCTGCATCAATATCATCGATATTGGCCGCAAAACAAAAATATATTTTTAGAGCTTCAAATTTTGCCATACGTAGAGGTTATGTTGAGCAAAAAGTAGCGAAGTCTAAAAATCGCCAAAGTATAAGGGATAGCGAATTTCACAAAATCACGTTTAAAGATTTTTGTTTAGTATCCCTTATACTTTGACGATTTTTTGAAGCACGAAAATTTCTTGTCTTCTCTAATTTTTATCGCAAGTTTATCTAAACTAGCTGTCAAAACCAAATATTATCAAAACAAAATTTTTAATTAAAAGAGTAAAGTTTTTAACATAAATAAGCTAAAAAAGCAATGGATACATACCATGGTGAAATAAACAGGTAGGAGGCATTACAATGATAATTTTTTGCTCTAGCATTGTTTTTCCAATCTTATGTCAGTTTTGTTTATATTAGAGATGGGCAGCGCTCGTGATTAGCGTGAGTCATCGTAATTAATTTTTTGCTTCAATTACGTGAGCGTGCACGAACGTGAGTTCAAGGAAATTAAGCGTGCATAAGTAGATTTTTGTCGTGATTTGTTTTGCTATATTGTTATTTTTTCGTATACTTTTGTAATTAATATTTCTACGTAATTACTTAAATTATTTTAAGTTTATGTTGAAAGGAATTGCTCAAGTTCAAATCTTACTTTACTCATTTCTTTATTCATTTTAGAAATTTTTTTGATAAACTAAAATTATTTTTATTAAGAAAGTATTATTGGAACAGTCTATTTATCAGACTGGCAGAATGGATCAGTGAATAATATTTTTTAATTATTTAAATTTTTTTCGTGATTATTTCGTGAGTGCGAGTTTTCGTGATTGTGCGTAACTTTTTTGCCTACTCACGTAAGCATGCATGCACGGGAGCCAAAAATATAAGGACGTGCATGAGTAAAACTTTTTATCGTGAAAGTGAGTGAAAAATCACTCACGATCCAATCTCTAGAATATATTTACAAAATATCCAAGCTTTTGTTTGTTCAATTTGTGTTTCTTTTTTATTAAAATTTTCAATAATTTTTTATAGGTACCTATACATTTGTGTTTGCTTTGAGAGTGGCACTACCTTCTATATGGACCGCAAATACTTTCAAAGTAATCCATACTTCCTTGTCTTGCACATTTGTAGCGTCCAAAAAATTCAATGGTTTCTGTTAACTTATTTTATTTAATTTTTGTTTACAATAATTTTTGACAAGGTCTTAGACTTTACACAAACAAAAATTCCTTTTTTTGTTGTATTGTTGTAGTTGTAGCCCTAATAATGCCAAATGTTTATTTCATCATGATGGATACAAAGAAGAATTTGGTAAAGAGGTCGTATCCAGAATACCTTACAATGTTAACGGAACACAGAAACAATTCAGAAAACTGAAGCAGCATGATTCATAAACATGATTGAGAAAGCGAAGCATGTGATTCAACTCGTAGCGGAAACAAGCTATTAAGCTTGATTCCAATCCCAGTTTAATTACGGAAACAAACTGAAGACATTTTTTAATTAATAACCAAAATGTTCATTAGATATAAGTCATAAAGCAAAATAACTAAAAAAAATATTTTATTATGGTTCAACATCTTTTAATGTATCAAGTGCAGTAGATGCGATAATAAAATTAAAAATACAATACAGTTTTTTCCCACCTCCTGTCATAATAATATACTGCATCAAACGTCCTTTAATTTCTGTATAAAAATTAACATTTAGTGCTTATTTACAGAAATGTGTTTATTTGATTTCTAAACAATTCTTAAAATTGTGCAGCCGAATTTTTTCTGTCACTTCGAAAACTTTAGAGCAAAATAATAAATATTTATATGTACATATATGTATATGTAAATATAGCGGAAGCTTTTGAATGCCAAAAATAAACTCAAGAATGCGTAAATTCCATGTTTCAATATTTTCTTTTCATTGTTTGGCTTTTAAAGTAGAAATTAAGGGAAGAGGTTTGCAGTTTTCAAAAATAAAATAAATATTTTTTTATCATTCTCTACTCTACGAGTATTTAACATCATTACTCAACGTTAGTTAGATTTCCCTCTTAATGAGGGTGTGTATTTCTTTGTAGCTGATCTAATAAAACGCAAACGGGGCAAAATAGTGCTGTGGTCTCTCTGTCTGTCTGACTTTCCAATATGTTTAAATGCGTGTTAAGTGGTGTGTGGCTGCAACAGTTTGTTGCAAATACTTCATGATATGTTTACAAAAGTATCATCAGGCCATATCAAATGTCTCTGGCAGAGTGTTTCAGTCATCAATTCAACCCCGTTTTATGTGCCCCCGACTATCTTGTCGAGTGTTTGAATTGAGTTGGTTTTGCGTTTCAAAAAGAAAAAAATGGAAAAAATCTCCCTGCCTATAGACGATAAAATGAATTTCTTAAATTGATTAAGGTCATTACACATTTTCCCAGTGGTATAATCAGCAACATATTGTGAAAATTTTCAGCCTTATTTTCACCTTTTGTAAAAGTGGAGTTTTTTTATTTTATATATTCTTTTTTTTATAATGTAATGAGCTAAAAGGGTTAAATGTGATTTGTTTAACAAAATCGCAATAAAATATTTATAAGCATACACAGTTTGATTTTGCAAATTGTAAGTAAAAAAATTAAAAGGTATTCAACTATTTTAGAACGCAAAATTTGTGCATTTATGCAAACGCGTGTCCCTCATAAGCCAACTTCACTAGAAAACGAAAAACGAAAAACGAACAACTCCAACGTAGGTGTTCAATTCCAATCTAAGAAAAGTTGATATGAAATGTTCGTGCATACTTTTAAGCATGAAAAATAAATATTTGCTGCAAGAACTTCGTTTTGTAATCTGTTTGATCATCTCTTTTTATTAAAGTTATGTTTTTGTCACAATTATTATTTTATTTATTAGTTATCAGTGAAAATGAATGAAAAAATATTGTGCAGAAAAAAACATTTTTATTTAATACGTGAAATATGTAGGAATCTAAGTAAAGAGCTAACTTGGTGTCCTCAAGTCACCTTCCGTCTTTTTTTATATTCCTTTTTCGAATGTCATCACAAATTTTCTATATTTTAGTGATTTTATCTCAATCTTTTCATCTTTTGGCGCCCTTTTGTGGCAGTGAGCTTGTACACATCAAAACGATTATTTAAAGGTTTTTTTATTTGTTCTGCTTTCAATAAGAAAGCGCTAAAATTTTAAAATTTCTCGTGTATCAAATAGGGTTGTCGTTCAAATAAATATTATTCGAATAATTCTAACAATTTTTTCATTTTTCTTCAAACGAACAAACATTTTTCAATTTAGAATAAAGAATTATTCGAACAACTTTTTTCGAATAATCGAACATTGGTATGTTGATAACAATGGATAAAAATATATTTTAATAAAAATTATTTACACAAAAGAAAAATTAAGAATTTCTCACTAATTTTTTTAATGTCCAGTATTTTTATTTTTCCAGCTTTTTAAACCCCAATGACAACTTTTTGGCGAATGTAAATATGACATCTCTACTTCAGATATATTTAGCTGCTACTTTTGAAATTGAATTTTTTAACACTTATTTGTATAAAACAGCGAAAGCTTCAGTTCTTATTTAAGAATTTTTATTTGAAATTCTTTGAGTTTGGCGCTTTCAAGTGACATCAAGAAGAGTTTACAACAAACAGTTCCTTGAAATTACTTATCTGGTCGATGTTTCCTCTCGAAATACAGTATTTTTCCGATTTAACGAACATTCGATTTAATAAACATCACATTTAACGAACACCCAATTTTTTATTTCTACTAAGTAAAAATAATATTAGTAGCACAAATTTAATGTTTTTGAGAGAGCTCGAAGAATATGTCATCCAATAAGCAGACTGTGTTTATACAATTTTTAAATAAACTAATTTTTTATTACGGTCAGGTTTTTAACTTCAAGTTCACCCTTTTCAAATCAAATTCAGGTATTTTACAACAAATTCAGAATCGTCCAAATCAAAACACATTCAGTATTTTTCAAACCAAATTAGGTATTTTAAAGACCAAAATCAGGCATTTTCAAACGATTTATATCTAAAACGAGCTGATTTTGGTTTATAAAATGCCGAACTTGGTTTGAAAAATGCTGGGCTTGAATTGTAAAATACGGAATTTGTTTTCGAAAATTAAAAACATCTCTTTTTAAAAACCTGAATTTAAATTAAATTCAAAAATTTTTTATGGCTACATTTTACATTTCTTTATTAATCTTGCTAATTATTTATTTTGTTTGTTTCAAATTTGTACAGTCACTATCAGATTTTTTCAAAAAGTCGTTGGTCTTTAAAATACCACACAATGTTGGTACATCTAATTTATTTCTTAGTTTGCTCTTATTGATATTGATTTGAGAAAAAATTCTTTCGACGTTAGCTGTTGCTACTGGCATTGACAAAACTGCGTAAACTATTTTTTTCAAACAAGGATTAGCTTCAGAGGCATCGCAACGATTTGCATTCAAAATGATTTCCCAAAATTTTCCAATATTCTTTTCATCAAATAAATTATATTCTTTAAAGTTGAAGTGGAGCAATTCTCGCCATTTGTCATCAATTTGTTGGATATTATTCGAATCGATAACATTTGGAAAGAATTTCGTTAATTGGGAAATAGTTTTATTATTGCTTTTCATAATATTAGTAGGTGTCAGGAACTCAATACATTTTGAAAATTCGCTGTCAAAATCAAACTTTTTAATAAACTGTTACATAACTCAACAAAAAACTTTAGGCAATTATTTCAAAATTGCATTGGCGCTAACCTGCTGACGCGCAGTGTATGTACAATTATTAACATCCATTTTGTTAAACTTTCCAAAACAGATATATTCATCTTTTACAAAGTATTAAAAATTTTTAAATACAGACGACGAATTCCATTATAAAGTAAATGAATTTGTATATAAAAATAAAAAATCGTTGCAATTCAATGGATGGGAATTAAGCAGTGTTGCAGTGGTTAACTTCTTTTCATACTTTTAATGAAGTAAAGAAGAAAATATGTAGTTTAGTTAACAGGAATATCAAGTAATTGGCTAAAAGTGCAAAATATCATATAATAAAAAATCTTTTTTTTAGCTAAAAAATCTTTTAATATTTTTGGCACCTCAAAAAACTTCAAAACTAAGATAAATATTCACAAATGATTACGGTGTTTTTAGGAATTTTTCCTTTCCTTATATACATATGTATATTTAAAAAAAAATGTTGTTTGTTTAGTGTTTTTTTAGATAGTCTATATACATACATACATGCGTTTCATTGGGGCTAATGCCAAATCATCAGTAGACCTTAAACCATATTTTTGAAAAGTTTGAAACCTCTTATCTTATAAAAAACTTTTGAAAAACCAATCAGAATTTCAAAAATTATAAAAGTATAAACAAGCAAAATTGTTTGAAAATCTTTTAAAAAAAATATCGAGGCATTACACAAAGCTCCAAACAACCGAGCGGTGCTTTCAATTTGTAAATCAAAAGATTTTAAATCATAGCGGTATTTTAATTTCAATGTCTCAAGCAAATTGACTATGAAAAGAAGTAGAAGAATATTTAAATGATTTAAAGGATAGTATGATTAAACTAGTGATTGGCAACGCTCACGTGATCACAGATGTTTGTGATTAGTTGTTTATTTCGACCACGTGAGCGTGCATAAACGTGAGTATAAAAAAATTAACCGTGAGCGAATTTGCATTATTAGATTTTTAGCGTGTTTGTTTCGTGATTTTTTTAATTTATTATAATTTTTTAATGTAATTTAAAATTTCTTTTAATTATTTTATGGCAATTTTTTTCGGGATTATTTCGTAAGCACGAAAATGAATATGTATGAAAGTGAGCCAAAATAATAAAGTCGTGCTCGAGCATGCAAAATTGTTATCGGGTGCGTGCATGAGTGTCAGTGAAAAGTTGCTCACGATGCCATCTCTATAACAAACACAAACCTTTTTTATATGTACATGAGATGCCGTATTATCTTTCCCCTCATAATGTTAGCTTCCGTAAAAATCATTTGAATTTAGTAACTTTCTGATCATCGCACAAGCCTAGTACACGGTTTGAGGTTTCATTTTCTCGTCAAAGTCTCTGTATATTTCAGCATACTCGAATGCCATTTCTATATCAGCTGCTTTATTGTCAATAAATATGTTCAATCTCTTAGCAGACTTTCTTCTACCTTATTGCCAGAAATAGTTGAATGTTAAATAAAATATTCTTATTTTTTTAAATATTTATGTGAATATTTTTTTCACGCAATTCTACCACTTTATTTGTTTAAGAAAAATAAAATATAAAAAAATATAAAAATTATGCGCCACATGTCAACTATTGTTCTTTTGTATGTGAAAAACAATTTAAAAGTATTTTTTTTCCTTACAAAATTGTTTTTTTTTAATTCAAGCACTCTACGATATATCAACATGATCCTGCAAGAGTTAAAGTGGATCCACACAGTTTATAGTGGATTGATTTTTATCAGCGTTGATATCTCCGGAAAGAACAAAGGCACAGTAAGCTATGTTTACCATTTGGTAAAAGATTGAAGAAAATCGGTTAACAAACAAAGGAGAAAGGGGAATCTAAAAATTTGTCTTTGCCTATTTATATATAAATCTAGCATTAACTAAATGCCCGCCCGACCAAGTGAATATCATCTAATAACTTATATATACAAGTTCTAGAAATAAAAAAAATAAAACTTTAAATAGCTTATGCCAAACCCCCCACACCAAAAAAAATATTAAGAACGAAAAAAAACAACATCATATGGAATGTTTAGAATTTAGTTTGAATTGTTAAAACCATGTAATACTCAGTGGCAGCCAGTGGATGTGGAACAATAGATGTTTGAATCTACAGTGGTGGCCATATTATTAAAACACTTGTACTAGTAATAATAATAATAAGTTTTGTCAGTAGCGTCAAAGCTTAATCAAGTAGTTCTCTTGTAAAAAGTGTTTCACTTAGAACGGCTCGATGTTGACAGTCAACAGCGCCAAAAGTTATATTTGCCGCAGTCTACCAAATCTAATGTTTATTATTCAGTCACTGATGCCAAATATCTGGGGTCAAGTCCGAAAGATAAAACTTTAGTATCAAAATGAGTGTACGTTAGTGTAAACTTTGCTGGACGACCTCGAGCCGACTGGTTCGGCAAATAATCAGTCCACTGCCGCCAAGTCAGTCGAGAATGCCTACATACGAGCATGTAGCTTAACATTCTTGTTTAAATAGCATAAAAGTGTGAGTGCTCTTAATAATATGGCCCGCACTGTCTCCTGAATATGTATAAAGAGTCTACATTTTTTTGTTCGGCTAAATAAATGCAAAGAATACAATAAAAATAAATGAATGAATAAATGAATGGCTATTTGCCCCAAAATCGTGTTTGTTAGAAAGGGGTATTTATTTTTTGCTATTCTAATCACAAAAACCACATCAGAATAAACAAGAAGAAAAAAAAACAAAGAAAAATAATAAAAAGTTATTGGGTCGTTTTTAAGAATGTTTGATTTTTATTTAAAAAAAAGTTGTACCACCATTTTTTAGGAAAATTAACATCTGTTCTTTTTTGATCATTGTATCCATTTCAAAGTTAAATTTGGTAACTTTAATAACTTTGATCGATCGATCATCTTTCATTATGAACATAGAAATATTTATTTGGAGCTGGAGAACTTTAATTGGCCGCAATGTTTGCTGTGACAGATAATTTGAGCATTTTCATTTGTTTTAATATTTTTTGGGTAAAAAAATATTAAAGCTGCAAAAATCAACATAAATACGTTTTATTATTCCCATTGAAGCTGTTAAAAGCTGTAAATTACAGAAATTTCAGTTTCAAGCCCCCAAAACGGACATGTTTGGCAGAGCTGTAAATGAATCATTCTTTTTTTATTTTAATTTATTAGGAATTAGGTAAGTTTTGAATTAATTCTTTTTACAACAAAAAAGAATTTAATGACATTTGAATCAATTCAAACAAATTAGGCAGATGTGAATTGCAATTCATTTCCTAATTCAAATGAATTCGTCAAAGTGAATTTCAATTGATTTACAATTCATTTGAATTGAAATGATTTTGAATTAATTCAAATTACTTAGAACAATGAATTGCAATTCAAATGACTGAAATCAAAAATGAGTTGCAATCAACCAAATTCAAGAGCGGATCTAGGCGGAATGAAAATGGAAATTTCTCCTACCAAAATGAAAATTTTCAGTATAAAAATTTAAAAGCCTTCTCCAGTATATAATGGGAGTTTCAAATCTAAGACTTTGGACTATACTAAATGATATACAAAGCGAGAGTAATGCTTGTTGTCTTTTACATAAAAAATAATTAATTAACAAAACGACATATTTACTTACAAAATCAGTACAAATTTCAATCAATTCAATTCAAATCAGTTGGTAATAAATTACTAATTTTTTTCTAATTCATTTGAATTAATTCAAAATCAATTTAATTCAAATGAATTGAAAATTCATTTTCAGAAACTGCATTGCTTCTTAAATCATCAAGCACTATGATTGATCTATCTATAATGATCGATGGTCAAGTTATTGATTTTGTAGATCACATGAAATGTCTTGGTGTTTTATTAAACAATGTATTTTAAAAGTAATTCGCTTCGAACTTTTTTGGTTTTATAAGCCGAAATATCGGCCATTAAAAGAGCAGTTAACTGATTCAGGTACAATAGGGTATATAGGCTGGATTTCGTATATGTAGTGATAGTAAGGCTGCACCAAACGCTTTATCTGAGGTTTATACAACATCTGAACTGGTAAAGGAATGCCGGATATCCCTAAACGAGATGGCGTTACATTCCAAGCTGGAGATAAGCTGGGTACCAGGACCCGCAGACGTGCCTGGCAACAAAGACCGACTAGTAGGAGTACCTCTAAAGAGCTGGAAAGTCCTCATACAGCAGAAATTCATAGCGAAAGCACAATCTAGAAGGTTCAATGAATCCACTTGTGCAGTCTCCAGCTCAACCTGGCCCCAAACTGGCATCTTAGTGGGGATCCTTCGACATCAGTTAAGTATAATCGTGGCAGTCCTAACAGGGTACTGTTTCATTGGTGCTCATGCAAATAGATTGAATCTCCCTTTTTTTATTTAATAATTTATTTAATTATTATCTAGCACAACAAGATACAAAATCTTATAAATAAAAGTGCTAATGTTTGAACAGATAATATATGTATACATTAATAGTTTCTAAGGTTTAAATAAAAATTATATAAAAAATAAGAAAAATATTAACAATTTTGAATTAGTTAAGTTATTTTACAAAAACAGAATTTTTAAACAAAGAAAAAACAAAATCAAAAATCCCTAAACCTATAAAAACAAAAATAAAAATACAATTAACAAAAGCTAGTACTTTATGCAAATAGTTTACAGAACTCCCTTTTAAACATGTTAGCGTTGTTTATTATTTGAATAGGGTATGGTAAGGCATTCCAAAGACTGGCGGTATATATTAGAAATTGTCTTTGTGACAAGAGGCTCTTATACTTTTGCTGAATTATCCTTCTAGCACGGTTTGACCTGTCAAAACAAATCCTATTGTATGAGTACGACGATTGATGCGATGTAATAATATTTAAAAAAAAGACATCCCAGTTTCAATAGATCAAAGATCAATTTCATGTTAAAGAATTGGTAAGAAAAAGTTGAAATATGGAAACGGCGCTCTTTCTGAAAGACAAATCTTGCTATGTTGTTATACGCAACGTTCAGCCTACGTAAATCATTACCGTCACAGTTTGCATACAACTCGCATTCATATAAGAGTGTCGGGATTAGATAAGTTTTTGCCAAACAACATACGGATGGTGAAAGGAGTGGAGGAGTCTTTTACCGCCCATAGGTTGCTCAGCATGCCATATACTTTTCCAGCAGCAACGTTTATATGGTTGAACCAGGTGATCTTATTATTAAACGTTACTCCCAAATTAAGCGCTGAGACAACGGAGTCAATACGATTACCATTTATTTATATCCAATAATTGTTTATAACTTTACCAGATCTTGAAAGTAGTAAGCATTTAGACTTAGAGGGATTAATTGATGCATAGCCCGTTGTCACTACCCCAAGTGCAAACTTTAACCAGTTATAGTGGAACTGTTGTAGATCTGCACGTCATCTGCATACATTTGTATTTTACTAAATACCAAGGTATCAGATAAATCATTTATATAGAGGCAGAATAAAAGAGGACCAATTAGAACCCTGGGGAACTGCTCTAGTGATATTAAGCGCATTATAGTATAGGCCATTATAGTGAACTCTCTGAAATCTAGATGTTAATTAGGAGCAAATTAGATTACATGCAGTACTCGAGAAATTGGACAATTTACGAAGTTTTGATATTAGAATCGAATGATCTACTGTGTCAAATGCTTTACTATGATCGAGAAGAGCTAAGAAGGCCACCATGTTATCATCAAGCTTGGACCTTAGATCTTCTATTACATCCATCAATGCTGTAACACAACTTCTTGCTTTCCTAAACCCTGATTGCCTGTCAGATAACAAGTCGTTTTTGATAAGATAATTACTCATTTGTTCACTTACTATTTTCTCAATAACTTTGGATAGAAACGGCAATATAGCAATTGGTCGAAATTCATTATTACTCTTTAGAATAGGAATATTTTTAGAAAATTTTCATTTTTTCGGGAATGTGGATCTCGTGAGAACTGAGTTAAATATATGGTAAAGTAAGGCAATAGTCTAGGAATTAAAATTCTCAAAAATATGTGGCTAATATTATTCATTCCAATAGCATCTGATTTGACTGCCCTAAAGCCAGCAAGATCTTCAGACTGATCAACATAATGGAAGCTAAAGGGGTTTGCTATCGAAACGTGGCAAAGATCATCATAATTGTTTTTATGTTGTGGTGTAAAGTTTATAATTATAAATATCAATCATTCAGCAGATTTGCATCGACGTCATGATTACTTGAAGGAGAACTATTCCGTCTGATACCAATTTTACGTATGACTTCTGTAGAAGCTGTCAAAATGAGGAGGATGAAGAAAACGTCAAGCATTTCCTCTGTCAATGATGCCCAGCTCTATCTTATCACAGAGCCATTTGTCTAGATAACTCGTTTTTACCCGAACTCGCAGACCTTATGGAATGCAATCTGAAAAGAATAAACCAGTTTATTCGAGAAACGGGTTGGTTCAACACCGACCGCAACATAGGATAGTAGGATGATCACTTCTCTGGCCATTTCAGGCATCACAAAGGAACCTATTTTTCTAGACCCAAGTGGGATGGCTGCCTGCAGCTCGCGGCCTGTACCACCTAAACTAACCTTGTTGGTTTTATAGAAAGTTGCAAGATCAGTTCGAACAGAATGGAACAACATGCTGATGGAGGAAATTTAGCGACCTCCGAACACAGTAACATGCTGCACTCTGCTCCAGTGCTGTCCGAATCAATTATTAATAAAAATAAATTGAATTGAATTATCCTGATTTAACAACATGATTTTGTTTTTTTTTAATTTTATTTCCTTAATATTTTTTAATCATCATTGTGCGATGTTGTGACCTTTTGATACAAAACAAAGCTGTTGCTATTGGCCGCTTTGGTTCAGTAGCTTTTTTGGCCACCAGCATTTTAAAAGAATGCGCAATGATTATTATTTTGTTGGCTATCAAATGGAATGGCCAACTAAGTACACATATTTCTTGGTAGTAAGCAGAATCGGAAAACATTAGGTTTGTAAAGGACTATAAATGTTTAATGAATCTACCCACTCAAACTATTTGGGAGTTATGAGCACTCCCTACCACCAAATATTAAGGGTGTAAGTTATTCAAAACTTTTGTAACATCCTAAAAAAAATAGTTGTCGTCTTGTGAGTGAAATAAATTCATATTATGGAACATTTTTTTACTTGGATTATATTCAAATGTTGCATTAAAAATCTTAGAATGAATGTTAAATAAGGCCTTCGATTTTCCAAAAAGACTCAATAAATTCTAGTTAAAGATCCACACTCTAAGATTTTGTCGCTTAGCATGTTTTAAAGTTCACCATTCCAATGAAAATATTATTTTTCTTTGTTGACTGTTTCGTTCTTAGCTTCTTCAAATTAACAGTTTTCAATATTCCTTGAAAAAAAAATAAATTGTCTATCAGCAAAGAAAAGCACTAAAATAAAAAGAATTCATTCGAACACATCTTTCAGCCTGTTCTATTTTTATTATTATTATTTTGAGTTTAACTTTTATGATTTTTTTCCATTAAAATTTGTTTCCTTTTTCTTCGTTCTTGTTATTTTTTGTCAGTGATTCTATTGTGAAAAAATTTTTTGAATGCTTCAAATAATCGTATGGATGGATGAATAAATAAGTGAAACGGGAAAGTTACACAAATAAAACTAAAACACACACACATACACTTAAACACATTCACACACACGCATATTTACTCACACATACATGCATACGTGCATATTAATAAGAAAAAAGGATGATGAAGAGAATGAAAGCAGCACAGATTCAATGGCTGGTTGAACTGAAAGATGTATGAATAAAGAAATGGTTGGATGGTTAGAGAAAAGAATAGATGAAGTTGTAGAATTATTCATGTTTAGGTAAAAAAGTCTTAATGCATGTGAATGTATTTTTAAAATCAACATATAAACATACAAATACGCACACACAAACAGCCACACATATCGATTCAAATACAATTTTAACAATTTCCCTATTTACACTGCGCAACTTTGCTAAATGAAATTTTCATTTTAAATTGAGAAAGACAGAAAAAGAATTACAAAAAGTATACATACATATTCAGTCAGGCATGTGATGGAAGTCGATCGATTTCAAATCACTCGATTTCGCAAAACGAATCAGTAATAAATTCGTACGTGTGCTGCAAATCAGACGATGTAGTGAAATGGACTTTAAGTTCTAATAAAATATTGTAAACTTTGAAAAAAATAAACAAGAATTATTTAATTGGCTTTTAGAAGAATTTGATTTTTTAAAAATCTAGCGATTTGAAATCCATAAATTTCCATCACATATTAAAAAATCTGCATTTTTTAAAAACCAATTTTCGAGTTATTCAATAAATTTTTTTGTTTGTAATTAATGTTTGTATGTAATTAGTCGAACTTATATATATTGTATACATGTATATTGAAACGAGTAATTTGGCTCAAGTTCAAATCCGAGTTTACCAATTTATTTTTTCTAATTAATTTTTTTATTTCATTTTTATTAGAAAATTTTTATGGATAAATAGATTGTTTGTATTACAATTTCCAAATTTCTCAGTTTCTGTTGTTGTATTATATTTTAAGAATGTATTGCTAGAACGAAATATGCCTGAGTGGAGGTATAAAATACACTTGTATTTAAAACTTGAATACATCTCTCATTAATTTTAATCCTTAGATTTTAAATTAAATCATTGGCAATAATGTTAATGGCTTTTATTAAATTTTTAATCAAAAACTTAATAATTCGCTCAAGCTCAATAAGATTAGTATGTTAATTGTTCGACCTTTTTATTAATATTTTATTAAAAACCAAATTCCTCAAAAAACATTAAATCACAGATAAGACGGAAATATCACACAGATCTAATGTAGTTTACAGGATATCATGTAAGGAAAACAATAATGTAATAAAGGACTTGTATGTACGAAAAATAACTGAAACAACTGAAAACTAGATTAACCGGACATAGAAGATCTGATCAGAAATAGAAATACAAATCATTTTAAAAAACTGCATTGACAACACATTGTGTCATGTTTCATCATATAGCAGATTTTGAAAATACAAGGTGGGCCAAAAGATATCACCCAATTGGAAGATTCTAATATTTTTGCATAGAAATGAGACAGAGCATTTCCTACACATATTTTGTAAACAAATGAAAGCTAATAAGTTTTATGTTTTTTATTCAGAATGTTTTTTGCTTTTGTATTTCATCGTATGTATTTTATTTATGTATTTACATACGTAAATGTTTATTTATAGTGCATTTACATTGCCTCGAAATCTAGTAGATTTGATTTGAAATCTTGCTCAAAATCTAGTTCGTTTATATTGCATTTTTTGGAAATTAGCAAGATTTTATTTGAATAACAAAACCAGCTGACCAATATTTAAAATAAAAAAAATATGCACACACATTAAAAAATGTGTTTGATACCAAACAATATCGGAAAATATAGGACATTTATTAGTATTTTGTTCACTTTTTATTGTGTAACACAAATGTAATATGGGCATTATAAAGAAATGGGCATTTAGTAAATTACATTACCTTTTATTTGCACTTCATTTAATTTTAAGTTTTATTTTATTTTTTCATTTTGAAAATTAAAAGGGGCGTTCGAGCACTTTTGCAGTAAAATGCAGTAAATGAGTAATTACTGAATAAACTAAAAAATTTACTCTCAAAAAAAGCTGTTGCGCAAAAAAGTACGTGAAATATATTTACACTTTTGACTGCTCAACTCTTTTTCTTGTTGGTACTCGATGCAATATTTATTATATCATGAACATTTCATCAGAACATAAATAAATTATTTTCTGTAATATTTTCCTTATATTTATTTTTATTTTATTTGATTTTGCTAATTTGTGTCCGATTAAATTTATTCAAAAGCATGTCATTACTTGTTTATGCTACTGATTACATTAAAAACAAGTACCAAGTAACCATAAATTTAGCGCTTTTACAACTCCAAAGAAATAAAATAACACAAAGAAAATAAAGTTCAAAAGTTATAATGAGCATTATTTCCTTTTAAAAGACGTACATTTGACTAACAAGCGAATAGTTTAAAAATAATTATTAATTTTGTATTATTATTATTATATCAAATTTTCTTTTTTAAATAAAATTTTCAAAAATTGTATACTTTGAGTTTGTTAAAATTTTGAATATGTTTTTTTGTTTTACTAAATTTTACTAGAAAAAATTTCTGCAGTCAAAATTTGTTAATACTCAGCTATAAACTGTCACTTTACGATGTCAATTTATGTGCGCATTTATTGTATATGGTGTAAACGAACACAATTTAGTTCAGTAAAAATTTGTAAAAATTTTGGGTGCTCGAACCCACTTAATATTTTTTTGTTTGATTTATTTTTATTTAAAAATGTTTGTTATTATTCTTGAATAGTCAAGGCGAATTTATAACAGAAGCACAACACTACAAAAATTACAAGCATTTTGTTTGTGTAAAATCAAAGTACATTGTCAAAAATATTTTACTGAGGCGAAAGAAATAAAATATTGAAAATTATTATTATTTCTAAAAGTTTTGTTTTTTAAGGGTTGTTTTTTAAGAAGAAACCTGTTGTGTGGAAATGTTGTAAAGATCCGCTGATCAATTATTGGCTCCTGCCATTCGTAATGCCGTTCAACGTCGTTGTCAAGTCTATGATTGCTTCAACTCCCACAAAAAAAATTTCAACGGATGTAAGAACACATTGAAATTCCATTGAACAGTGTTAATGCTTTGATGGCCTGTGCTGTGGATGCTGGATCGGAAATTAGTGTTATTTTGAGCTGTAATTTAATTTAAGAAACATCATATGATTGAAACCTATTGTTAATAAATCTTATCACTACACATTTATTCGCTCCACCTTGTTCTGCGTTCACTGTCTTTGGGTACGTTGAACAATACGCATTTTTCACTTTTTTAACACTCTTTTTTATCCTTTTATTTAAATTTTTGTTTGATTTTTCTTTTTCACAATTAAATTTTTTTTTGTAAATTTTTAACTTGAATGTAAACAAAAGAAAAAAATAAATTTTGACATCCAAACCTAATTCGCCTTGGATAAAAATAAAAAAAAGTTATCAGCTGCGCTATCAAGTTCACCTGTTATGAATTCGCCTTGTGAATAGTGTAGTATATTTTCAGCTTAATTTGAGAGAAAACATAGTTGCATCACTAACTACTACTAGATTTCGAGTGGATTTTGTCAAAATCTATTGAAAAAGTAGATTTGGCTTTGTAGAGGAATTCTAGAAAAAACAACTAGATTTTGCTCGAAATCTCGTAAGTACTAGATTTCGGTGCAGTGTAAATGGACTATTAATTAGTTCTGGCAAAGTATTGAGCAGTGGGTACCGAGTATCGAGTATTTCCTTATTTTTGGCTACTCAATATTCAAAAGTAGTTACTCGATACTTTCAGAGTTTTTAAGCAAGTGGAGTGGCTAAAATAGTGGATAAAAATACATCACTATATAAAAAGACAACTAGGTGTAAGATTCTTTAATCAAATCAAAACTAAATAATTTTTTATTGAGAACAATTAAATTATTTCTTAAGTTGTTGTTAACGTTAAATTAAAAGTTAGCTTTACATTTATTTTTTATTTAATAATAAAAGACATATAAAACCAATAATAGTTGACGATCTATATTTAATTTTTGAAGAAACTACTTCAATTCGCAGATAAAAACTATGCGTTACAAATTCAAAAAATCCGTTAAAAGTATCGAGTAGTATTGAGTACCCAAATGAAAAGTATTGATTATTACTGAGCAATGAAAAGTAGTAGAATTTGCCAGCACTACTATTAATATTTAATTCTAGAATATGATCGATTATGTCGGCCTATGGCAAATACTAGTATTTATTAAGACGTGGCAGAAATATTTAATTACAAATTACGTATACGTACAAATCACGTATTTACGAAATCTTATTTACTGTTATTTCCATCACAAGATGTTTTACCTTAAAAAAATCGAAAACTTCCTACTTTAGGGATCAATTACTGGTAAACAATTCAAATTACAGACCTGCTTGAATCCCATTGAAATTCCAATCACTGTTCATTCATTCTTTGTGATGCTATTATTGCAATTAAACTGATATTTTGGAATGTATTAATGTGTTTGCAAAACTATGTATATACTCGTATGTGCATATAATCCGCCATTCATTGTTCCATGTATTCAGTGGAATGTTGTTTGCTAAAATTACTATCGGCCTCAGTTCTTTCAGCAACTCGATTTGAGCCCATTTTTAAACTTTCAAAATATGTCCATTGCGAAAATTCACGATTCCATTTCTGAAAATTATACTAATTCTGAATAAACCATCTTTAGTTCTGAAATGTTTAATGACTTCTGTCTCATCTCCAATGGCCACTGTTCTTTCGCCAACCCGATTTTAACCTTTTTTTAGTTATTATGTTTACTATTTTTTGGAAAAATAAAATAAAATTATATAAAATTTTTGATTTTTAAAAATTTTCCTTGAATTTTGAAAACATGATTCTTTTTTTACAACTTTTTTTAATTATGCACAGAGTTTTTATTATGTTCTCGTGGAAATATTGACTAGAACTCGATTCTGTTAACTTTGCAGTCTCTGGGAGAGAGAGAGAAATGTTAACTTAACGGCTCTGTTAAAAACATCACATGCATCTTACAAATTCTGTTTATTTTCTAAAAACAAAAACTGAATAAAAAAATCAAGCCTGATACTTTTATTAAAATCATTTCCTGTTGACATGTTACACAAAAATCACTTTACCCAGAAAATTAAGAATAAATTCAATAGTGCAACATTTGTGTGTTTCGCAAATGAATAGCGAATGAACATTCATTTACTAGTTTTATTGGGCTGACATTGGCAGCGGCAGCATCTTTGAAGAGCAACAAACAACAAACGTGCAACATTTGCGCCATCACGTTTCTGAGAAACATATAAAAATAATTGTACAAATCTATGAAAAGCATGTTGGCAATTCAGCAAAACTTTTTACGGTCACAAAATTAAATAAAAGTTCACAAACAAGCAGACGACGAGACCATAAAGTGTACAAACAAATATTAAGCATAACAGAGAGAAAGAGGAAGGTAGAAATATATTTTTACTATAGAATATATTTAGATGAATGAAAATATGAAAATAGAAAAATCCCTTGACGTGCAAATTATAGCGTGACCATAATTTTTCACTAGAACTCTTACACGTTCAAACAATTTATAAAGGAAAGATTTGCTGTGGAAGGTTCGGGCGGGTGTTAAAAGAAATTTGAAGCTAAGAACACAAAAGATATTTTATTTTGGAGTCGTAAAGTCAATAATCGATTTTTTCTAAGCTCTGCTGGAAACGTTACCGGGATATGCGAGAGTTGTTGCAAGGAGTAAGGATGCCACAAAGGAACAAGTTGCACTTATGTAGTTCTTTCACCACTTCTTAATTAAAAGTGTATTCCTCTTGCAAACATTCTTCAATGACTTTAGTTATGGCTCCGATTTTCATATCTTAATATCTAATAGTTGTTTAAGTTATCAAGTAGACTTAGCATGTGAGATTTCTACGTTTAGTAACACTTTTGTTTGTGTTCTTTCCATTTTAGTTCAAATGTAGTCATAAAATATTTCCTCACCAACATTTCACATTCAATAATCCTTCTTTTCATGCACAACCAAAGACGACGTGCATTATGCCATAATGCAATCAAAAACTATCTACTGTGTTTGGGGCAGACATTTGAAATAACATCGTAACATCTCCAAGGATCATGGAAAAAGATTTTACAAATTCTGACAGGCACGTCTACGAAATAAATGCCATTCTATCTGCCATAAAGTGTTTGAGCATGTTTCTATGAGATTCATATAATAATTTTTGTCTCAATTCATAAATGTTGTAATTCTTGGAAAAATGATCAGCTACAAAATCACATACACACACGTACTTCCGACTTGTGCAATTTTCCACATGAAATGAAAATATTTACGAGTATTTATCAAATGTTTATATCTGTTTAAGGCCACAAACAAACAACAAACAAAGAAAATATTTAAATAAAACTTAATGATTTAAGTTTGCAACAACGAATCCAGCCAAAGTTGTAATAAATATTTCCTGCTTTATGCGCACTGGGAACAAACAATGGTTAGCAAAGAGACAAGTGTAAGGTCCTTCAAGAGGATTCTCTATGAATAGTTATTATTGTTATTGTTGCTAGAACTGTCGTTTTAGTTGTGTGCATTTCAAAAGAATAGACTTGAGATTTATTTACTGTAATGTACGTGTGTTCAGGACCACACACACATACACTGTTGAGTTCTAAGTTGCACAGTGGTCACTTTTAAGCCAATCTATACATGAACATACAAAAAGACTTTAAGAAGGCCGTGTGTGTATGTTTACAAGACATATTTTTGGTAGATTTTCGAATCGAAACTAATAGTTCGTAGCTTAAAATTTTATTTGATTAAATCATTTTTTGGAAACCTTTATTTACGAAAGAGGCTACCATACATATACACACATACACACACACATAGATACATACATCGGTCATAAAATTTTTGTTTATTCTATAAAAAAAATTTTGCTGTGATGACTAGGGGTGCCAAACGTGACGATTTTACGTCATTTTTACGATTTTTATAGCGAATTTCACAAAATGACGCGTGACGATTTTTGTTAGTATCCCCCCTTATACTTTGACGATTTTTTGACTTCACTACTTTTTGCTCAACATAACCTCTACGTATGGCAAAATTTGAAGCTCTAAAAATATATTTTTGTTTTGCGGGCAATATCGATGATATTGATGCAGCTAAAGAAATATTTAAAAATTTGAATGACATTAACGAGCTTTACTTTTGTTTTTTTAAATATGTGCTTAATTTGATGAATAATCTAAACAAAATAGAAGGAATTCAAATTCACTGCATGCACCACGAAATATTGAAACTTTTTTAAAATGTTTTAATACATTTCTTAGTAGATGATTGTATAAAAAATACGCCTCTAAATTAAATTGATTTCCATAACCGTAAAAAATTTTTTAAAAGGAAGAAGTTTATATTGGTGTGTATGTAAAAGAAATGTTAAGACAATATGCAATTGATGTTGAAACTTTCAGTCAATTTATTGATAATTGTGTACCATTTTATGTTCGTTGAGTTGTGTTACCAAATAAAAAAAGATTTGATTTCGATGACAAAATCATAAAAAAATTTTAATTTAATTACACCTGTGATTTTGAAAAATAAAAAATTCCGAATTTCTTCCTTTATTAAAAGGTTTTCCTAATCTATTCTCTAAAGAAACACATCAAGTTGTTGAGCATGAAATAAGAGAACTAAGATATTTGGATCTTGGAGACAGCACAATTAGATATATTTTGGAAAAGAGGAAAGTCAATTAATCTGAACCTGTTTTTCCAAATTTATGTGAATTTGTAAATAACTTAATAACTTTGCCAAACTCTTCAGCTAATGTTGAAAGAATATGTAACAAAATTATTCTTAATAAAACCAAGATAAGAAATTCATTGGAAACAGGAACCCTTGAGGGGTTTCTTTTTTTCAAAAGATTATTTAAAAAATGATTCCTCTGAATGTTACAATGTTAGCATTACAAAAAACTGTGTAGCAGTACAAAAAATATTATAAAAAACATAACTATGATATATATGTACGTATAGTATTTTTATTTTGTATTTGCCCAATTTAAATCAATATCATTTGTCCTTCTTTCGTACTTTATATGTAAATATGTATGTTTGTACGCATATAAAATCGAATAATAAATAAAAAAATCGATTCGACTCTACACCTGAATTGCAAGTTTATGAAAAACTGTATAATAGTATATTCTATTAATTTATATTTCAACTAAAATATAAAACATAACATATACATACAAAATTTTCGCTTATTTAGGAAAATATATAATCTTTTTCGACACAAAAACTCTTCAAATCTTGCTTTGAATTGAATAAAATCTTTAAAGATTTTGTTATTTTTAATAAATCTGTTGAATTGTTAATTTGTAAATGAAAGATTGTTGTATAAAACAGACAATTTTTGAGTGACGATTTTTTGTTGACTTTTTTATTAAATACTGACGATTTTAACGATTTTATTTACAAAATTTTACGATTTTTCTGAAAATATTACCGGTTGTTGAAAACAACATCAATCATTTTGAGTGGCGCCAAAAGGTAGAGAAAGAAAATATTTAGTTAATTTTAGCTTTTTTCTTGACTGTTTTAAAAAATAAAAACTCAATTCAATAACTTTTTTGATAATAAGGTATTTTAACCCATGTCAAAGTTTCATCCGGTTTGAGCGAATTTTCACAGATTTTATCCACCTTTCAAATTCATTTGAGTTGCAGTACATTTGAGAGACTTATTTCATTTACAGGCGCACTGCACTCACACATTCAATAAGCATTCTAAGTTGTCATCGAACTCGAATTTTTCACTTCACTGCATCTGAAAAAGTATTTTTCTTTTACTTTAGTTCTGTCAAATTTGTGTTTAAACTAATTTATTCAATCTTATCTTGAAATTCTTGTCTTTAAAAATAAAAACTCAGAGCCAAACCACTGTTCCTCAAAATTCGAAAGCCTGAGAACGAGAACCATAAAATAGCGAAAGTCGAAAGAGGAAAAAAAAAGAAAATAAAACCAGTCAACGAAATGATTTGATTTTCAAGAATGCCATATGTTGCAAATAATACCATTCACTTGGTGACATTACCGGAAGGGACATTATCAAGTCAACACAAAAAAATGTAAGAAGATAAAAAAGGAAAGATTATATGAATGGCTGGTTGGTTGTTTGGTTCGTTGAATGAATAGCAAACATGACGACTAGATGCAAAGCTTCAGCACCAAGAAATATACATCACGGCTCTGCAATAGGAAGCGCAACAATAACCCTAAAGTAAAATATGACTGTTTCCAGTCATTTGTTACCATACTGTTAAAATCTTCCTTTAGCTAAGAACTATCACAACAACAACAACAAAAACAACAACAACAATAATAACCAATGTCATTTATCCTTCTACTTTAAAAAGGACACAATACTTAAAATAAAGTTATGTAGCAAATATATACTTGCCATGAATATGTACTCTCACCACTCACTCGTTCCATGTGGTAAATGACTACCGTTGTCAGCATTGTCATTCTTCGCCGGCTCACAGTCACAGAAGAACACAATGGTCACAGTATGAGGCCAGAAAGGGTGACAAATTGTTTTTTATTATGAATAACATTTGAAAAAAAAATCTATAAACACTGACTCGTACAATAAGAAAAACCCTTGAAATTTTTAGAAAATAGAAAAGACATACCAACAATATTTAAGGGTGGACTATATTTATTTTTTTTTTGTTATCCTCATTGATGATAATGATGGCTCAACGAATTTGCCATAGCATTATCATGAATTTATATCGAACTACTTACAAATATACAAAAAAGAATACACACACACATACATACACACACATACATATGTACATAAATAAATTCACTTAAAGCATCAGCATTGAATGGGTACAAGTTTAGATGACAACCAAAAGCTAAACGATACTAAATGCCTTAATCCCTCTATTGCGGAAATAAAACTTTAATGGAACGTAATAAAAACAAGCAGGCAGAGAGACAGACAGACAGACACACAGGCCGACCGACAAATCCAGTTGTTAGCGCTAATGTAAGTAATTGAGTGCGAAAATACTGTCGCATTTAAAACGTTTGACACTGTGAGGGCTTGTAATTGCACATAATTTTATACATTGACAACCCTGTATAATCCATTAACATTTGGATCGTTTCGTTTAAAGTGATTCTTTTTTGTTTGCTTGTTTTGTTTCGGTGGCAAAACTATATTTAATTTAAATGCTTTCATTGTAAGCAACAGTTGAGCTATGAAATTGATCTTTGGTTTATCATTAAAGGATGGACTGTGATTCACGTGATTAGCCAAAGCTGCAGAAGGTGCCTCGATTAATTGATTGATTTGCATATGTACTCGTATGTAAACATATATTTTTCATATACGTATACAGTACAACATCCCTAATCTGGACACTCGCTAACTCGGACTACCCAGTAATCCGGAGATTTAAATTTTCCGGGCAGTTTAGAAAGTTTTCCTCTATAGTCTGGACAAGTATTGTTTTTTCTCAGTAAAATTTTTTTGTTATTTTACCACTAGACAAAATAAGTATTTAATATTTAAAATAGTTTAGCTCAATTGAGTTTGCGTGGCGAACTGTGTCCAAAAGCAATTTTACGTGCTGAACAAACCAAAGCGACAGATAAGGATATTTTATTTTTAAAAGAATTTAAAAATAATGATGTTAGAATACACATAAAGATTTGTGTATTCTAACAAAAATAAATTCTTATTTTTCAAAATTAATGAATATTTTTCGTAAACTGACAGTAGCTGAAACTATATCTGTCCGGATTATGGAGGTTGTACTGTACATACATTCATATTTACCCATCAAACCAAATGTTCCGATTTCGTGCAAAATTCGTAACGACTAGTTGACAAAATCTTCCAATTTCAGAACCGAAATATTACCGACATCGTTATGATTTTTTATATGAAAAGGTTGACATGACTTGGCAACGATATGTAGATTCGAAATCGCAATAATTCGGTTTAAATGGATCATTTTGAAGCAATTGTATAAATGTGTGCTGCTCGAACACAGACCCTAAATAGAGATGCAAGTATTTACAATCAATGTTTGTAAATTAAATTTTTTCAACATTTACTTACATTTAAATCAAAGTTTTATATATTTTTTTAAGTTTTATTTGCACGAATTTGTGCATGGAACGCGTCCAAAATTAAACGAAACTGGGCGACACCTTAACGACTACGTAACAAATAGGGTTTGTGTAACACGTTCTCAATTGTTCGTTGTATGACATTTAAATTACTATTTAAAAAAATTTTTTTGTATATTTTTTTGTTTTTTGAATTTTTATTTATTTTGTTAATTATATTTTTCCCCAAAGAATAATTTATTCTATTCGTTTTGCTCTCAGCTCTTTGACATATAAAAACGTGATACACAAACCAAAAAAATGTGCCAGTTGTTACGAATTTTGTTTAAAAACTTGACCTTCGTGTTGCATGAACCCAAACAGGAAAAACGTTGATATTTTTACTCGTTGTTTTAGTTAATTGTGTTCGATGAACAGGCTGTTAATTGGTTTTTCGTGGGCTAAAATGCTGGTCGGCAAGACATTTTATACCGAAATTGCGAATACATAACAATATGAAATATGGAGAATAGGGAGAAACCGGTTTTCGAATAGTTCGAATACCGGTCAAACGGTTTTTTTTCTTAAGAAAAGTTTTGAATTTTATTTGCTTTATTAAAAAAAGTTAACAGTTCATATAAATACTATAAAATTATATAAAAATTAAAACTTAAGCATAAAAATTAACTTCATATCGTTCATACCATAGAATTTTTTATTGATTATGGTTCACGGAAAATTTTAGACTCCAACGATCAAAAATAGATACTTTGTTAGAGAAATTCAAGTGGGAGTAAATGCAAGTGCAAGTGCAAGTATTTTTTACACTCTAGTAAAAAAGCAGTTGAGTTTTCTTATTCAGTAGTAAATAATTCTCTATATTATAAAAAAAATTAAAGAATTGCGAGGAATGCTCTTTATTATTATTACGTCGTTACTCGGCGATTTCCTTTGTTTCATTTATGAAAGAGTAGTTAATAAAATTCTCTCTTTTTTTTGAATTTTCCAGTTCTGAGATATAATATTAAAGTATTCAAAACTTTTAGGCGATGTCTAACTCTCCATAAAATATGAAGCAAAATGTCAACAAAACTAAATACAGATTTTCAAATATGCATTGATATCCATTGCATGCAACAAGGCCACCTGCTACGACCTCATAAGATTATTTCGCCATAGTCAAAAAACACCGAAAACTTTGACATTGAAAAAAATATACTTGGATAATAACAACAGAAAACGTTCGTCTCAGTTTTATTATAGTAAAAAGTAATTTTATTTGAAAAATATACAAATTCGAACTATTCGACATTCGAAAAATCAACATTTTGAAAAAACCGACCACCGTATTATAGAAAATCCGGTTTTAAAAACCGCTTGAAAAACCGAATCGATTACCCTAATGCGGTGGTGACTAAGGAAGGGCAGGGCGGTTTGAGGCTTGCATCTTCCTCCCAATTACTTGTTGTGGATTTTGAGACACAAAACTCTTCAATGGCATTTTTTTATTCTTGCTCATACACAAATGTTTGCTGTGTCTGGCAGTAAAATGGTCAATAACTATTACAAAGCAAAAAAAAAACAACTGTTCTCCGGATTATAGATGTAAGCTTGCTAAACTATCTGAAACATTGCAATGTCTGCATTACTGGATAGTCCGTATTGGCGAGTGGCCGGATTATAGAATTTGTACAGTATATTCAACCGACTTCAAAGCGGTGTCCTTTCTATTAAAAAAAATCTTAAAAACAAAACTTTAAAAAAGATCGAACAAAATTAGTTTAATTGAAAAAGCTAAACTTGCGCCAAGCTGAATAGCACAAATGTTTGTTCTTACAATCGTACAAATTAAATATAAATGCAAAAACTTTCTTTGGTAATTTATTCATTCACTCTCAGTCCTTCAAAATGTGTACTGACAAAAGATGAAACCATAAACAAACGAACCTTAAGGTTTCCATTTCACCCCTGCTGATTAAGCGAAGCACACACACAAACATACATACATACATGTGTACATAATACATACGTACTTACGCACATACACACAGATGCAATCGCAATCGCACTTGTACTTGCATGTTCTCTTAAAATTGGAATAATTTCTTTTTATAAATGGCAAATGTACCATTACGACTTTGATTGTTTTACGCTCCGATGTGTCTATTGTTTAAGACCGGATTTAAACAGGTGGTCTCGGCATGTATTAAGCACGATCCAACAAGAATAAAAAACAATCGTTGTTATTTTACCACTCGCATACACCCACACTCGCTTGCAAACACATGCACTCATTTACAACCAGAGAACAAAACGTTCCCGTTGTTTTATTGTTGTGTTGTTGTTTTTTGATGTTGCGAGTAGACAAAATGATTTTTGCTTTGTTTACTTTTGTTGGTGGAGATGAGTTTTGTTTGTTTTGCCAACATTATGTTAAATAATGAATTTGTATACCCTTCACTGTGAGTGTGGAAGGGGTAAATTGTAAGTTTGCCTTTCCATTGTAATTTTAACAATATGCATTTTCGACTTCAGAAAGTATTTATGTACATATGTATGTAAAGAAAGTACGAGCTCGATTTGCGCAACCGAAAGGAAATCGGCGTTGTCGATTTCACCGAAAGGTTGCAATAACCGACCATTGAGAAATTATTATAAAAATTCACCACTATTTAACTTAAATTCATTTCTTTTTATTATTTTAACATAAAAATTTCATTTAATGTGATTAATTTTCGAACTAAATTGTTTGTTAGAGGCTGTAATCGAAATTGATTATTATTTGGCTAAAGTTCTTCACGGTTTTTTAGTCAGAAAGAATTGGACATGAGACAATATTCCATAGACATAGGGTAAAATTAACATCAATTAATGTCATAATTTGTATAAATAAATACATACATATGTATGTATGTATTTAAAATCACATTCAACCGAGCCACATAAACAATGAAGGTGGATACATGGAAACACTGATGTTGGGAGTGTAACAGCTCCCAAAAAACAACATTGATGCTGTTCTTCTGTTGAAATTAATTAATGTTAATTATGGAATATTTTCTAATGTCCAATTCTTTCTGACTAAAAAAACACGTTTCGAACTTTAGCCAAATAATAATCCTTTATATTACAACCACTAATAAAAAATTAGTTTATTACACAAAGCTAAAAAATTAATGCTTTATACTACATGATTAAGAAGAATGCTAAAGTTTTAGTTTGAATTTTAGTGTTTTTAGTTTTATGGGAAATTGCAGCTTCCTTAATTTTTTTAATAACAACTAATTTTTCAGAAGAAATTTTATTTCCTAAAGCACCGCTCCTATGTGCTAATAAAAAAGTGTAAATTAATTAAAATAAATAATATCTCTTGCATAAAAACGGACATCAATATCAAGAACCAATCCATGGTAGAATAATATAGGTGGTGTCGAGGATACAACAACACTGCTTTTAGGTTCGAAGTTGTCAAAAAGCACAAAAAAATCCAAAAATTGTATATTCCCATGTATGTTTGGTAGCACTTTCTGTTCTATAAATAATTTTGTTTCTTTTCCTTTTCTTAATTGCATTTGAAATAAATGTTCAAGTGTGCTTTTTTAGTACATAATCAAATTTTGACAGCTCCGAACCCAAACAAAAAGTCCGTTAACGCTTAAACACTACCTGTACCATGGACCAATCGAATAAAAAGCATTTAACATAAAAAATTTGCAAAATCGGTCCACAAATGGCGGAGTTGTGCGATAATCAATATTTCCGCTTGACTCCCGTTTAAATTTCTATGAGGCCGAATTGCAAGCATACATTTCAAATAAAAAACGGTTTTTTTCAAAATCGTCCTATTAATGGGGGAGTTATGTGTCAATCAAATTCTTCGTCCGTTAAAAAATTAATAAATTATGAAACCCAACAGAATTTTGAAAATTTGTTTACTAACGAATTCTGCCTAAAAATTCAAAAAAATACAGACGAATTGATAACATCACCTTTTTTAGAGGCGCCTAAAAATGCAGATAGAAAATTAAGTAAAATTTAATAAAACAAAAAAGCTACACTGCAAGAAACTGTTATGTAAAAAAATTACCTGTTGCGCTAATGGAGAAATTCCTAAGCATCTCACAACTGCCGGTCTGAGACCAAGTGCTCCCTGGTAATGTCATTCAGGCACCCGTCTGATGGCAGCTAAAGTGAGAAGGCGTACAGTGCTGAGTATCCAGAGTGCATACTAACACCGAGGCGTCTCTGTAGTAGATGACGATTTTTTGATTTTGTATCTTCACAATTTTTGTTCTTTATGACAAGATCTACAACTTTGCATCAGAGAGTAAATCAAAATTCCGAACGATTTGCAAGATATGAGCCTGAGAAAATGATCAGTATTTTGCAAAAATGACACCGAGGCCCAAAATCTTTGGTGGCCCATAAAAAAAGTGCATGACTTTGGGCAAAACTGGGAGACACGGGTCTTCTTTTTTTTGTCTTTTATCACGTAGCACTGTGTCAGTCAATCTTCCTAAACTAAAACGACAATAGAAACGCACTGTACATAACGCTTCTTTATTGCAACGTGTAGTCAACACTCAAAAACAACTCGAGCTTGGGAAAATGCAATTAGAGTCTAATGATTAGAGTTTTCGAAATGTTAGCAGGTACTTACAGTCAAAATGAGCCAGACCTTTTTCAAAAACTTTTGAAAAAAATTGCAATAAAGCCAGAAAAATCACTTAACAATCATGCCGAAAATCTATCCATGCATGCTCACTCATGCTCAATTGTTTTATACTCATGGTCATGCACGCTCACGTGATTGAAACAAAAAACTAATCACGATCGGTGAACGGTGCCCATCTTTTTTAGTCCGGAGTAGCGCGACTGTCCGTATTATTAAGCATGTACTATATTTAAATTATAAAAATACAAAAATCATAAAAAATTTGTGTATTTAAAATTTTACACATTATGTTTTTTTATTATATTGTATTTTTATGAAATCATAAAAAGTTATGAAATTTCATGATGTGTCTGTCGTAAAATCCATGCTCGCATTATACACTTAAATAGAATCAAACAACTGAAGTAGTTGTTTAAATCATTAAATAAATAAAATAATAAAGTAAAATAAAAACTTAAACAAAAAACAAACAAATATAAATCTAGATCTAAACAGAGAATGTCGGCGAAATAGCAAACACCTTTAGATGTTTAATATTTCTTTACACAACAATTGAAAGTGTCATATTTAAAAATAAATATAAAAATTTATATAAACAGCAATAACAAGTAAATAGATCCCAGCTGCTAAGAAACGAAACGCCTATTCAAGAGTTAAATAATAATAATAGAATAACCCATTCAATGCTTATCACTTGTGCATGTAGTTTGAAGGAAACTTCTTGAAAAAAAAACAAAAATTAAATACACTGCACACACACACCATTTGTTTTTTTTATTCAGTGTTCTAATCAGTTTAGCCACAATACAAGTCTGATAACCAACAACCACACTGAGTTGATAACATTTCGTTTAATGTACACTAAGAGCGATTCGAATAGAAAGAATTTTGTCTTAACAAAGTAGCAAAATAATATCAAGGACAGCTCTGATCCTATTGAACGGCATATTCTGAAATTTGTATAGGATCTTTAAAAGGTTTGGAAAAATATTCCTCGATTTTTTCGAGAGACTAATCAAACCAAAAACTTATATATAATTGTTTTATTAGCAGATATCATTACAAGCCTTTGAAAATTAAATAAAATGAAAAGAAAAAATTTTTTATGCGAACTCATGCAAACTAACTAAAAAGGACAAATTTGTGGGATTTTTTTTTGTTGTGTAGAGAAATCCATCCCCAGAATTTTATGGAAAAAAATGTTAACTCATGAAAACCGCAACACATGCCGCTACTCAAACGACGAGTAGTGTAGAATAAATTCGATAATGATACCTTGGAATTAAAATGTTATAAATTATAGAATTTATAAAGCGGCCAATTTTAAATCAAAATATAAAAATTATAAGGAAATTCTTTGACTTTTATTGAAGTGTGTTTTTCAAAGATTTCTAATACTGTTGACTAACTCACTTCAAACGAATTTGATAGCTTCTGAGGCCACTGAAGGCATTAAACGACTTATTTTGCCATACAGTCGTGCGCTTTAAGTTAAAAGCATATTCCTTTTTGATAATTTTACTAACTATCATGCACTCATAGGCCGCATAACAATTATCAGGGCAAGCTTTTTATGGCATATCCCATTTTCTAAGGCATTTGCCATTTTTTCAATTATTTCGTAAAATCCTTTTTTAATCTACTTTCCCCTAAAATGCAATTTTAAAAGTCTCATTGTGTTCAATGGAATACCAAGGCCGTAATTCAACAGCAGATATTTTGTATATCATAAATTTGGCAAACAAAAATGTCAAACTTGTCGTTTGCGAGCAGATTCGTCAGTTGTATATTGTAAATGTACGATGTGTTCAAGGATTACAAAATTGCAAGAAGGCATTTGTTGGAAATTGTTGATTATGTTATGGTGAAAAAAATGTATTCAAGACTTTTATTTATTATTCAATCTTTTCTTATAAGTTTAATGAAAGCTTTGAATATTTTAATAAGAACCAAATGAATCCGTATATGGAAAATTTACCTCCATCTGAATTGAATGTATTCAAATTTGCTCCAGTAATATCTGCTAATGTCGAACGTGTCATTTCCATGCATTCAGCAATGAAGATCAATAAAAGAACATTTCTCTTAGAAGACATAAAAATCACATAATTGTACTGTGCAATCAATGTTTTATAATACAGGGTGTTCAAATAAGACGTTTCATTTTCATTCACTCAATCAGTAAGCATGTGTTTACACACGTCAATTCTTATTGACATGATTGCTACATTAATGGCGATTAGAGAGGAGAGGAAAAGAAATGAGTGCTCAGACTCATGTACTGTCATTACGTTTTGTTTTCTCATTCGTACTTTATTGCACGAGCAAATGTCGTCAACATGAAATGACTTGCGTGAACAACAATGAAAGTTCAAAGAAGAAAAAGTAACAGTCGTGTCAATAGGACATGAGTCGTCTAAACGCAGACTAACTACTGGACAGATGGCAAGTAAAAACTACGCCATGAATAAAAATGTTGCAATATTTGCTTCAACAACGCATTGAAATTATTAAAATTCATTCTAAAGCAACTTTTCGCCTAGCGACTGTGAAACTGGAGGAACAATTTCACCTGTTGGGATAAGTACCGATAACATCGTTTTTTTGCGTGATAAGTTTCTTTACCGTTTGAATCTTGTGATTTAACACTTTTAGACTTCTTTCTTTCTTCACGTCCATGGCACACAGCCGATACCAGGCCTATATGGAATTTGTGAAAATATCAAGGAAGACCTTATACACGCAATAGTGAATACAACTACGTTTGAAATTTTTTGTTAGTTACATAATTTGGCATTTCAACTAACGATATATATATTAATATTTCAAGAAATAATTCGTTTAACTTCATTTACCAGAATCCAAGCGGAAGTTCGGGTTCGGTATCGAAGTTCGAGAAAAATCCAGGTTCGGTTGATATTCACCGTTGGGAAAAGTTGTAGCCGAACATTGAACTTTGCAGATGTTGTGTGATCCAGAATCCAGAGCTAGGGGAAAACTGATAGTACTCTAAAGTGATCCAAATATCTATTATTTGTGTTGGATACTCTTATTTATAGATTTGAATAATTACTTTAATTTATACTTTGTGTTCTGTTTTGAAATGAATCTAGTTAATTTTGGATTTTACTAATCTTTTTACCCTGATATCATGATCTAATAAATAATACAGATCTGTTTAGTACTACAACAATAAAACAATAAAAAAAACAACAGGCATTTTGTTTTTTTTTTAATCGCAGGGAAGTCAAAAGCAGTTGAAGAAAATTATATTTTGTGAGTGATGGAAAATTAAATTTTTCTTCGGTGCAAAAAAATATTTTAAATAATACTTTTTTGACCCCAACGGTACAAAATTGAAATCTTTGTAATTTTTTCTTTATTAACTAGAAACATATAATGAATTGTATTTGTTCTTGTATTTATGTTATGTTATCGAAACAAATACAATGGTTTTCCCTGACACCAAACATTATTCTTAATCCCTTTGCACACCAAGATAAAGGTTTGAGATTATAGTTTGAAATCAATTTGACGTTCAGTTGAGAGTAAATGTTTGTTGCCGAGTCGAACATTTGAGAGCAAAATGCCGAACATAATGTTAAACTACCTTGATCTTCGTCAAGACTATGAATATTTAAAAAAATGTATTTATCTAAATTGTAGTGTTTCTCAAACTAAAAATACATTCCTCGTTTTTGTGATACTGACTGGTAGTCAATATTTCGGACATAAAAACCTATAAGTGTTAAAGTATTGAATTAGGTCGTCCTTAGAGTATCGTAAATAATTAATCGAAAGATTTATTATTTGAAAGTATGAAAAATTTTACTACTCGTATAATGGAATAATTTTATTTCAATTACATATTAAGAATTAACACATTTCTCAAGTTGAGAAAAACCGAAACTTTTATGCATAATCGTATTTTTCAGAAGTTACGTTGAAATGATTTTCAAATGATATAACACCTAAAGAAATATAGTTGGGAGTTATCACATTTTCATATCTGTTATGGGGAGTTATTTACTTTTTGTGAGGCTTTTTAAATTGGGGAAATATTGGAATTGGCAGTTAATTAATTTTTGCTTAGGACTTATTTAATTTCTTTGGGAGTTATTTTATTTGTCCGGTTCATACAATTCTTTTGTTCTTATTTCATTTCTGTTAAGACTTTTTGTATAAGGAATTCTTTCAGTTTTGTTAGGACTTATTTCATTGGGAGATATTTAATTTCTTTTAGAATTATTCTATTAGAAATCATTCAATTTACAAATTAATGAATTTTGCACATTAGTTATTTAATTTTTTCCCGTTGGCTCTTTTTTCATTTTGCATGGAAATTATTTCACATGCGAGCTGTTATTGCAAAGCGTTCTTAATTTGAGGTCGAAATTGTTTATTAATTGAATATGTAGCGAGACCTGTAAAAGAATTTTTAAAGACAACCTTAAAACGTTGTATTCTTTTAAAATACTTTCACTATGTTATATAAATTGAGATATACTGGAAAGCGATTGTTCAACACGTAGAAGTCAAATTCTTTTAAAAGTACCAAATAAACCAGAGGAGTAAAACGGGTCAAAAAAGAACTATTTAAAATTTTTTTTGTACCGAAGAAAAATTTAATTTTCCATAACTGATTTCAACACAAAACTTTTGACAATTTCACAATTTTCGGCCATTAAAAAACACAACGCTACAAAAAATCATCTGGACTATTAAACAGACCTGTATTATTGGATCATGCCTGAAATATGTGTCAGACGATTACAAGCTTTTGAGCAAACGAATACATTGAAATATATAATATTAATTAATTTTAAACTTTTTATATAAAACAAAATCTTTCATTTTAAGAGGAAAGTACATTTTAAAAACATTTCTTTTATTTGTATGGCATTGATTTAAAAATGTTTGATTTCAATTTCTCCTCACCCGCCTCCTCCATAGCGGCCTCCGAAAACATTCTGTTGTTTCATTCTACTACTTTTCGGAATAATTATTTTTTTTCTCTATTTCATTTGTTCCTTAAAAATTATTTCTCTTTAAAAATAAACATTTTTTAATCAAAAATATTAATTCACAATAATTTACTTAACGAACTAAATCCTGATGTAGAGGTTGTATACATATTACGTAACGCACATAGAAGGATAAAGAGAGGGGAGGGTGAAGGATTTAAAAATTTGTTATGGAGCCTTTCATTTTAGAATTTGTTTTCGTTTTAAAACTAATTGTGCGACAGAACGAATACGTGTGACATCGTAGTCCTGGCAGAGAGTTCCCTTAACAAACTAACCCATGAAGAAATAAATACTTCTTGTTTCGTTCAATTTAATAAATTTTTGTATTTAATTTTTTTTATTTAAAATATTTTATTTTATTTTTATTTCTTTTTATCTGATTTGAAAAAAATGCACGCGCATTTAAGTAAATTTCCATTACTTCACTTTTCATACAAGTCAAATAATTTTCTTTATCATTTTTAAAGCACATCAAGTTTTCTTACAATTATTTTATATTTATTTATTTTTACCCGTTTAAACAGAAAAAAAGTTCTACAACAAAAATATCTTGAAGTGTTTATTTTTTTACTGTTTGTATGGAGACCCACTAATGAATGATAAGATTTCCATTCTAATCACAGCCCATTACTATTAAATATTGACATATCGAAAATTCTATTGCTTTATAATGACAAATTTATTATTTATGAAATTAATCGTTCGTCAGTGATTCTTTATTTATTTTCTTTTATGATTTATTTATTCAACTCTTTATTTTATGGTGTTTTTATAGTTCTCAACTCATAAACGAGTTAAGCAAATTGTTGATTGTCAATATGAATTGATGGGTTTTGAATTGTGGAGAGTGTAAATAATACTCGTATTAAGGAGGAAGTGATTTTATAATATAAAATTTATATAAATAGAATTATTTTGTTGAGAGAGAGAGAGATAGAGGGGGAGAGAGATGTTGTAAAATAGTTCAACATTTGCGTTAATATGGTAATTATTTCTTTTGTAATATTAAGTCCGAGTTTAGAAGCGTCATGTCTTATTGACATAATTCTTGCTTTTTCTTCTTTGAACTTTCATTGTTGTTCATACAAGTCATGTCATGTTGACGACATTTACTTGCAAATACCTTCATGTCTAAAGTTACGAATGAGAAAACAAAACGTAATGACAGTACTCGTTTCTTTTCCTCTCGTCTCTCTCGCCTATAAAGTAGCAATTATGTCAATAAGACATGACTCGTCTAAACGTACATTAAGTACTTAATTTGCTTTTAATATTTATTTCACTTGCTTTTAATATTTTATTTTATTTTTTTTAGGCAGAGAGCTTTAAATTGACAACAATCTTTTCGCTTATACATGATTCTGGCGACTCCGTTTGTTTTGAGGGTATTCGTAGCTCCAGTTTTCGTAATTTTAATCGTATTTTAGTTTCTCTATGTACAAATTTCGTGAGAAGTTGAAATCTAATTCATTTTTGAATCAAATTAACGTTTTTTTAGCTTCACATTTCTGATAAAAACTTTCTTGGGTCATTCTTCAGCTCGAAATTCCACATCCAACCCTTTTTAGTTGATTTATAATCATCAGGAAGTGCAACGTACTTATTTAAATTACGAGAAGCGACAACTTAAGAAAACCATAAATGTTTTCGCCGGACATGAGAGTAAATCAAACTTTTGATGTTTTTCTACCAGCAGCCGAATTCTACCAGGAACCCATGTTGTTTCTTCCGCATTATATATTTAATGTTTATCTATTTCCAATTTCTTTAACATTTTTTAGATACTTTTCTTACACGGCTCTATAGCATAACTGTCGCTTGATAATTTCTCCCCGAAAATTTTTTGGGCCTCTTATTCTTTGTAGAATTTTAAACTTTTGATGCTGAAAAATTATTGGTTCCTAAATGCGTTCGTGGAAATGTCTTGCTTTGCTTTGCACAATTTCTGTCAAAACAAGTAGATGAAAATTACGCTGCTGAATGAGCCAGGACATCATCACCTCTTCCTTTCACATTGTGTCCAGTGTTGTCATATTTTTTTTTAAATCTTAAAATTTCTGAGTAAAACTCTTTTTTCGTCCTAAATTTTTTTTCTTACAAATCATTAAAAAGAAGTATAAATGTGTATTTTTTAGTTTTATTTTATAAATATAATATACATATATGTATGTACATATGTATGTGTATTATAAAAAATTTTAGTCGTACATTATTTTATTAAATTTTAAATTCATTTATTTGAATGAAACGAAGTTTGTACAATTGCTATTATTTATTTTGTAAAAAGACTTTAGTTCTTAGGATGCACAAAATTTTGAAATTTTTAATTTATATCTTATTTTACTTTTATTTAAATTAGTTTGCGAAAATATTCGCTCTACGTTGGCTTTGGATATAGGATCCGACAGAACCGCATAAACTATTGAAAAAAATGAAAAACTTTCTTCCCAAAACTTTTCAATGTTTCGCTCTTTCAACAGAGTAATTTTCGAAAAGTCAAAGTGAAGAAGTTCGAGCCATTTATCATCTGTTTTTTGAATATTTTGTATATTAATTACATTTGGCAGAGAACCACATAAATATACATTTGTTTTTTTATATTATTTGCATTGAAAGGTGCAAAAGCCTCTACACATTTAAGAAAGAGGTTGTGGAAATCAAACCTTTTTAAAATGCCATTGCAGAGCTCAATATAAAATTTTAAACAGTGTTCTCTGAAATCAATTTCGTTTGAACAGTTTTTGAAATAAACGAGCGAAGTTTAAAAAAATATAAAAATTATTTTAAACAAATATTGTAATGTATACAAATTTTCAAAAAACTTTTACTTGAGAAGAAAAACTTATAAACTTTAAGCATCTCAAAAAACTTACAAAAAGATAAATCTTACAATATGACAACGGTGATTGTGCCAAAGTTTTTTCTTACATCTAAATAAATTATGTAGCTTGAAAACACGCATATTTATAAACATATACATATGAGTATGTATGTAGGCAATACTCTTAAACACTCTCATTGCTCTGCTTATGTTTTTACTTGAACAAATACTTACATATGTAAGTGAATGCGTGTGTGTATTTTTAGCATTTGTAGTGGTGTCAACTATAGGAGCCTTTTTTTCTTTTAATACTGAGCGGATTTAAATAATGTATAGTCGGATCACTAAAGCTCAACAATTTTTACCATTTGGTAAAAGAATGAAGAAAATCGGTTGGCAAACAAATGAGAAAAAGGGATCTAAAAATTTTTTTTCCTTGATGAGCATGTTTGCTTATTTTATCTTGTTTGCTTTTATATCAAACATTTGTTGAGGATTTTGAGACACAAAACTCTTAGATGGCATTTTTTTAATCTTGCTAGTGCATAAAATCTGTCTGGCAGTAAAATATCAAATAACTAATACTAAAGAGAAAAACATCTATTGTCTGATGTAAAATTTCTAAACTCTCCGAAAAATTGCACGCTCTAAATTATAGTCCAGACTAGCGAAAGTCCTCATTATAGAGGTTGTACTGTACGTGTTTCAAATGCACTGATATTTTAAGAAAAGTTCACTACAAATGCTTTTATTGCTTGCTAATGCAAATTTTTTAACAATTTGTATTTAAAATTTCCTTTTAAGCAATCAATTAAAGAAGTATCAGTACTTTCTATACTTTATGTCTTCTGCTTTTCAAGTATTTTAAATCCTTATAAAAATAAAATACAAAAATAAAACAAATAAACACACACACAAACACTTTACCAAGAAAACAATAAACAGAACAACCTCAAAGGACATTATTTGCACTTTTGCATTATTTTACTGACGTTTGCAGCAGCATTTCTTGCAATCGTATTTATTTAAACAACAACAAAAACATATTTTCTTTGATTGCACAAATCTTTCCCGAAGAAATGTTATTTACATTTTTATAAACTTTTAAAAGCACTTAAAGTCGTTTGCTTACAATTTTTTTGTCTTAATTTATTTTAAAACAGTTTGTTGTTGTCTCTTCTTTGAAAATTTGTATGGCAAACAGTGGCCTAGAAAGTTGTAATTTTGGAATCAAATGGTTATTTTTAAGATCCATGACAATGTTTTTATGAAAGAGCGTCATGTACATACATCGCTACCTTGAGGATAATTTTGCAACGGCTTGAGGTTTAAATACCAATAACATCAATTAGCTTGTTTAGTAAGATATTGTATGTTTGCTTTTCGGAGTCCAAACATTTTACGGAATCTCCAGTATTTTAATTGCCGAATTTAATGTCAGTCAGGGAAACCACCACCTGAGCTATGATGGCTTTTCCCTCAGTTGTTGGGAATAAGCAGGATAGAGAGTGAATTAAATATTTCAAGTACACAGAAAAAAATAAATCATAAATCAATAAAAACA
>OY101444.1:34110298-34175298 GCA_956483585.1 Gymnocheta viridis
TTAAGAGCTTTCGGATTTGATTTGAAAAAAAACACATAAAATTTGGAGAAATGCAAGAAATCTTTATTTTAGTCGATAGAACGATCAATGTTATTCAATGCTTAAAGATGATTTCATGTAAATGTTGACCGCGGCTAAGCCTCAAATCGTTCATACGCTGGGACCAATTTTTGGCATACTCTCTCCAACATATCGGCCGGTATCTCAAGAATAAATTCCTCAATATTGGATTCCATTGCGTCAACACCTGCGAAATAGTCCCCATCAGCGTTGCCGTTTTGGTTACTTTTAACCAAAATTGGTGATATTTTTTTGTTAAACTTTGGTTACTTTTTTCAACCAAAAATTTAGAATTTTTTGCTGATATGCTGAATTTTCAAATGACACTTCTATGTGCATGCATGCCATCTACGTTAGACATAAATCCACTAACATTAACTTTAACGTCAGGTGATGGAGTCAACGTGATGGCTCTCGAAGCCAATGGCTTACAAGCAGATTTTAAAAACGATGTTATCTACTCGTATATATTACATTTACTTCCCATTCACTACATTTATGATCTAATTATGCTTTTAAGAAGCTTCATCACATTCACATTGAAACTGTTTTTGAAAGCACTTACAACTTCTTTACAAAAAGCCCAAAGCGAATTATTTAATTTAAAGAATTCTAAGAATACTACAGCGTAAAAGCGAATAAAATATTAGGAATTTCTCTAACGCGTTGGCGGGCGCTGAAAAATTATATAAATCGCAGTGACCTTGCATTTATATTTTATATCAGTTTATTAGAAGTAAATGGTGTAAAAACTTGTGAACTGGGAGAATTATAGAGCGATCCATCATATTCTTAATATAGTAAATACCTTAGGCAAGGAAATCCAATCAGACGCACTTATTTTCTAATATAGACTCAGTTGGAAATAAATTTTAAAATAATTTTAAGCAATTTTACTAAAAGTAATTATGTCTTTGGAGAGGGTAAATCTTTATGACGAAAATAATTACTTAAATATGAAAAATATTTTTATAGGCCGTAAAGCTAAACTGGTGTGCAAGAAAGTAACCTGTCAGACTTAAAAAATATAATATTAAAAAAGACATACAATTGGGAGATTGGTGTCCTATTAAATCATATTGTCATAATATCTTAATATTTGATAAAAATTGTTTTTGTGTTTCAAACAAAAAAGTCATAAAATAATATGACTTTTTGAGGTTGATTGTTTTGTCTTATCCAAACAGTAGAAATTTAAGAGAGTGTGAGAGAAATTACATACTGCTTGTTCTTCCTCGTCATATTTTTTTATTTTATTATTTTAAAATATATAATTTTATGACCAACATTTGAATCCCCAAATATTTTTATGCTGAACTTTTAGAACAAATTTTGAAACGGTTTGATTTTTCAAGAAACGATTTAAAGTATCTTAACTTAAAACACCGATTAAAGTTTTAAATAGTTCAGAGATTACTTTGGAACCTTTATTGTTATCTTTTCCAAATTTAGCCTTTGACAACGAAGTAAAAGTTTATATCCCAATGGAAATTACTACGATTTTCAAACATGGCAATAGTGACATGGGTATTGTTGAGTTTTGGTACAAAGTATGGAAACATAAAAATGGCATGAATGAAAAGTGTTTCGAAGAATTAATTTATTTTGTTCAAAACTTAATGTCATTGCCACATATGAGTAGTTCAGCTGCTGCGGAAAGAATATTTTCACTGCTTAGTTTGATAAAAACGTAATATAGAAATAAGCTTGAATTTAAAAACAATTAATAATATAATGCAATCAAAAGCGTTGTGCAAAAATTAAAATTATTCACATTATGTTATATGAATTATTTATTTGCATTTATCAGGCATTTTCGGTATTTCAGTTAGAATATTTTAATTTCGAATCAAAAACAGAAAAGTCCTGAATATCTAATAAAATTACATTTGAGCTTTTTCTTGTTACTTAATATGTATCTAAGAAAACTAAATTTTCATTATTTCATATATTCAACTGTGATGTATAAATTTTTTCATAATAATTGTAAATTTATTAAACTTAAAATCTATTTTAATTTTTGGTTATTTTTATTCACATTTTTTTAGAGAATTTTTGTTGCAAAAATTTTTTGGTTCTGGAAACACTGGTCCCTTTAGACATAATATAGCCTTACAAAAAATTTTCTAAAGGCTTTAAATTACACGATCTAGGTGGTCAATTAACCGGCTCCAAACGTGAAATAAACTGTTTACACCAAACTCGCCATTGTTTCGCGTGTTGCTTGTCATTTGGCACCGCCTTGTTGAAATCACATGGCAGCCGAGTCCAGCTCTTCCATTTTGGGCAAAGAAAAATCTATAATCAACGCATCATCAGCGCCTAATCGATAATTCACGGTCATCAACAACACTAGCGGATGCAGCTGCGATATTTTCCTCTGTCCACACTCTACGTATGTAAGTATGCGCGTGGATGTATTAATGTCTAATAATATAAATTTGGTGCGAAAATTAGTTACAATAATTAGCCGAATAGCCGCCTCAGAAGGTCTCCCGAACGGACCATAAAATAGAAGAAGTGCACGATTCACTTTATTAACCGAACATGAATTTTGATAATAAAATTCAATAACCTAAACTCGATTCATGGTCGAATTATAGACCAAACTGAACATGTTTAACAGTAACATGTTACACGAAAACAGCTGAGCTGAGCCAAAAACAGTTTTGCCAAAAAGAAAATTGCTAAAAAAAATCACCCTTTACATTGCGGTAAAGAATATATACAAAAAAAAAGCGGTACTTTCCAATGATTGATGATCCTAAAGAATGTTATTTGAAAACCATTTTGTAAAGCTTCCAACATAAATTTTTCAGCCTCAAACTACTGCTCAGTATTTAGAGAATTGACACAAAATAAGGCAAAGTCACTGAATGAATGAATGTATCAGTATTACTGAATACTTTTTTGGCATTTAAAAGCATTTTGTTTTATTCCGAATATTTCAAAATTACAAATTTATGGTGTTATGAATATTTACACTCACTCGTACCTTGTGAGTGCGTTTTTATAATTTGTTTTTCTTTTTTCTCTTATCCTTTTTCATTCAAATAAAAATGCTTTCAATTCTTTTGCTGTTTGTTTAGGTCGAATCGAAATATGTACAGGGAGATAGACTGACATACGAGTAAATATGCATAAAGTATCTATTACAAAATAAAAAAATAAATAAGTGTATATCATAATAAAATAACAACAGCAACAAATAAAAATGCTGGAGAATTTGTAGCCAAAAAAAATAAAATGCTCTTACAAGGTTTTTTAGCAGGGATGAACAAGACAATATCCCGCAGTGAACTTTATTAAATTATATAATTTTTGACAGTTACGAGTATTTTCAGTTGTTTTTCTTTTATATTCTCTCCACCATTAAATTCCCCCTCGTAAAATTCTAAAAAAAATATGCCAACTTACCAGCCAGGAATAAAGGTTAGTTACGTTGTTACGTTAACTGCAACCATACGATATTTTTTTATTATATTGTACAATATATCGGAATGGTTGGTTACATGCCGCGTTAACTAACAGTGTGCCTTTACCACTTCTGACTTTGACTGGTTGTTTGGTTGGTTGGTACATCAGTTGAATTTGGGACTGGGAGGCTGGTTGGTGTTTTTTATTTTACTTTTCCCGAATTCATGGTTGTCAGTTGTTGTTGCTGTTGCTGCTGGCAATAAAGTAGTAGCAGCCAACATCTTAAGCGTTTTTCATGTAACAATAAAACCACATACACACGCACACAACAAATCGAGCTGTTAGTGGGTAACGTGCGTTCAAAAAAGAAATGAAAAATAACTGCGTGTAATTTAAGCACATTTACACAGACAGAAATAATTTCTTCAAATCTATTAAATGTTTGTGGAAATTTTAAAAATAAAATAGTTATTGCTGCTTTTTATGAGAATTGCAAAAATTTTTAGTTTTTTAAATTTTTAATCGCACTTTTTTCCAAAATTGAAATAAAATACGAGTATTTTACAAATATCGTAAAATATTAATTGTTTTATTAAAATCAAATTGAAGTATTTATTACTCATCATACGTAATTAGTTTAACAGTTTACACTATCTTCGGACATGCATTCTTAATTTGGAGAATTTATTTTTAATTGGGCAATTCAGTTTCTTAATTGAGACAATTTATTTTTAATTTAGCAATTCAGTTTGGTGAGCATACATCTCTGTTACGGCTGTAACAAACTTGTCGAATTGGTAGACTTGCTTGAAACCAACTAAATTGTGTAGGATTTAACAAATTACTAAATAACGTTTATTTCTATCAAAAACATACATACATTAATATAAACTAGAGTTCGCATAGTGGTCGAAACTCGACCGACAGCTTAAACATATACTTATTTCAGTTACAATCATTTAAAGAGAGAAAACTACAAAATAAAATTGCATACAAACACGCATGTTTTAGTTTGAACCAAATACTTACATACATAAGTGAATGTACGTGTGTATTTTTAGCATTTGTAGTGGTGTCAACTTTAGGGGCCTTTAATTCTTTTAAGAGTGAACCGATAAAAAAAATTTACAGTCGGGTTACTAAAGCTCAACAATGAGAAAATCGGTTGGCAAACAAAGGAGGAAAATTTGTCTTCGCCTATTTATATATAGATTATTTCACTTCACTATTATACATACCGCAGTTTTGCACCTCCTTCTTCAACGACAAGTAGACATTTATTAATCTCGTGTAATGGCGGTTTTTAATTTAATTACAAACGACGAGCAAATATGAAGATAAAGGAAAGTACAATAATGCGGTTTTCCAAAACAAAAACTTCAAACGTGTATCATTCACAATTACAGGCAGTTAAAGAGCTGTTCATGTAGGACACATTAGGGCGGTTTGTAACAATCTTGATTTAGCTTACTCAGTTAGGATTGGACACTACCACTAGGTAGTAGCGGTTCCACAACAATAAAAAATTTCTTGTAGAAAATACTTTAAACCTTTCGCACCGAAAAAAACTGCTGGAGATACAATATTCGGACTAACAAAAACCTTTAAGAATAGGAAAAAAATTAAAAATTTTACCACGCCGGAATTTCAGATATTGCCCCAAGAGGCGCTAGGGGAAGGGGGAGGGAGGGGCTCGGACATATAATCCCAATCGGTGTTTCTGTAACTTCGCATGTCTTGCATGTCTGTCCTTTTTTCGCTTGATAGTTTCCGCCAACGCTACAACTACTGTCTCTCCCAAAGTCGAGTTGTCGATTGCTCTTTCACTTATTTACTGATTAACAGGAATTGCTGATGTGTTGAAGATCATAAAGAAAGCTATAAACACATTGTTGTCCATGCTACTTTTGTCATATAGTCAAATTAAACTAATTTTAATTTTTGTTGGCTACGAAACGACAAAAGAGTTGACAATATAATGTGTTCATCTTTTCATACAATCTGAAATATTCAATGAAGCAATAAAAAGGTCACTGAGTCAATCATAGCGTTATGCTTGAAATTTTTCAATATTTAGAAAAAGTCGTACAATCTTCTGGAACGAGCTGCAAATGCCAGAAATGTAAAAAACCGCAAAAAAATACAAAATTTACGAAAATTCGCAATAACTTTCAATCATTGGGAAAACAAAATGTTTAATATCATTTAAAAGTACATGAAACAATAAAAATATAAAGAGTGATCCACATTGCAAAAAACTCGAAATCCGCATTGTTTATGCAACTCAAGGGTAAGGCAGGGAATCTTTCTTCCAGCGGTGTGAAACCACCAGCAAAATCCTAGGAAAAATCAGCAAAGGCAGAGATCGAAGGAGTGAGGGCAATTCTAATCATTGATTCCTCTTATTTTAAATGTTAACATTAATTTATTTCAACTTACACGGCAGAACAGAAACAATGTTGTTTTTCGGGAGCCGCAACACTCCCATCATCAGTGAAATTACTTTCAACCGAGCCACCTAAACAGTGGCGGATACATGAAAACACACATGAACAATGATGATGGGAGTGTAGCGGCTCCCGAAAAACAACGTTGCTGCTGTTCTACTGTTGAAATTAATTGCTCTTAATTTTTTCCATTGGAATATTCCTTTGGAATATTTCTTTCTGACTAAAAATGTTACCAACTGCAGCCAAAATAATAATCACTTTGGATTAAAAACCACTATTTTTTTTTCTTTTATGGTAAATAAGAGGCAAACATTTTGTTCGCGTAAAGTAGTTTTAATGGGGGAAAAAATGGTGAAAAACCGAACAAAATAGTTCGCAAAAACACAACAGCAATACAAAATTTGCTGTTCGCAATTTTAAGGAAAAGAGAACACATTACACATTGAATCAATACTACGAATATTATTAACGCTTATTTCTCTGAGTGCATTTAGGAACTTCTGTTTTCTCTTTTAAAGTCTATTACATATTAATTCTTAAATGCACACAGTATTGTTGAAATGTATTCCCTAGAGACGTGTTTATTTTATATAATATTTATAAAGTAAAATACGCTTTAAAAGTCTTCACGAAAAATTCAAATTAAAAAAAAATTTATTACGAAATATGGCGTGCAGAGAAAAAAATCTTAACTTTAAATCCCTGAAATAACTTCGGTTGGATTAAATGTTAGGGCAACCAGCTCAAGTCAATGAATCGCTAATTAGAAATTAAGAAGCATTGTTTTTTACTGGTATGAACTTACTCGTATTGTTGGCAAATACTGAGGCCAAAATTAACAACTTGGGAAAGATTTGTTGAAAAGTTTATATCGTATTTGCAGAGCAAAAAAAAAAAATATTTGAGACTGGAAAGCGAAAATTTAAAAAAATTATAATCCCCTTTTTTGGATAATAAAAAGTATATATTTTAACCAATAACTGCCACAGTTTTTGCAATATTATGGGATCAAAGAATGTTCCTTGTGGTACATTGTAAATGAAGGGGTAGTAAAAACGTGTAGCAGTATAAAACCCAACACTTTTACTCTTTATTTCCTTTTCATTTGTTGTAAAAATTATCAAAGCATACTTCTGGGATCTTTATACCAGGTGATCTCGAAATCGCATTTGTTGCGTTTTATCATCTTTTATTATCAAAATGTGCTTTTTTATTGAAATGAAAATGTATGGCTTGAGTGCTTTTTTGTACATTTTGCGGATTTTAGATTAATGTTGAGCAGTTTATTTTGACATTCAAGAATAATATTTCCCAAAAATAATATTTTTATTTTATTTGCTCATTATCATGGTTGTCAGAAAATGAAACTGTTAATATACTAACAGCCGTATTCATAAAAAAATGTAATTGGGGTTTCAAATGCGTATTAGTTAAAGGTTGTAAAGAAAATAAAATAGAGTCATATCGAATATAATAATTTGTTTGTTGGGATTTTTGAATAAGTTTCAAAGCCTACTATGCTTATACTATTGTAATTTTTATAACTCTCATTGAGTTTTTAAAAGTTTTTGTATAAGTAAAGAGGTTTGAAACATATAAAAATTAGGTTTAAGGTCTACTGATGATTTGGCTTTAGCACCAAGGAAATGCATGTATATAGACTACTCGTAGCTAAAAACCCTCAACAAACAAAAGTTTTTTAAATCTTTGAAAAAAGATATCGAGGCAATCTCGATTAATATAAATTTAATAATTAGTTAAAAAACATTTTAAGACTAAAAAACGAAACGATTTTTAAAAACTGGTATTTATAATCAGCATTTTAACTAAAAATTAAATGACTTGTTTTGCTAATAATATCGTGGCTAAAGTACAGGGTGGACCAAAATTAACGAAGGGGTTTGAATTGCTTATAACTTTTTTATTTAAGACATAATTATAAAAAAATACAGAATATAAATTTGCATTTGCATTCACACGAAGAAATTTTCCCTTCAGTAGTTTTGTTTATTAGCCGATTTTATAATGTTTCCCTGTCCGTATTCATACTTTCTGAGATTTTTGCTATAATGCAACAAATGATCATCATAAATAGCTAAGGTAATGTCAAATAACTATATTTTCATTTGCTCTTATTTTTTCATGAACTGTAAGTAGACGACATTTCTCGAAAAAAACACATTTAAAAAAATCTAAAAATTGGCTCAAGATATCGCAAAATCCATATTAAACAAATCTTAAATAAAACCAAAAAACCCTTAAAGTTAGTTAAAAAACGCTAAAGAAAAAAGTTCAAAATTAAAAAGAATAAAAATTAATCGCAACATATTTTCCTTTTTTTTCTAAAATATGCAAATTGAAGTCAAATAAGTCAAAATATTTTCAAAAACAAATTCAAATAGGTCACAAAAACTAAAAAATTACTCAAAATCACGCTTAAGGCTGGAGTATGCCCAAAAGAGAAAAATATCCAAAAATATGCATTTATAAATTGATGCCAAAATGCATAAAAAGTTTTGAAACGTATAAATATATTATCTCTTCTTCCATAAATCGCATAAGAAAAAACATGCAATTGCATATTTCTGATTTCCCTTGTCTACAGACAAATAATACATGAATTTTATATTTACTCTCTATGATTAAAAAAAAGAAAATGTTAATAAAAAAATTTTCTACAAACAATTTTAATTTTTTGAATTCATGAATTCGAAAATAAAAGCATTCCTTATGCGAAATAGTCCTATTTTTTATTTAAAAAAGCTTTTGAAATACTTTAATTTTATTTATGTTCAAACTTTTTCTTGTATTTGTGCATAAACTGTCGCTCCATATTTTTAAAATGAACAAGTAATTTTGGCAATTTCCAACTGTCCATAACATTTTAATTTCAATAATAAAACCAGTTTTGAAGGGGTCGATATTAAGTTTACTTTGTAATAGATATTCTTGTTAATTATTTACTTTATAATATTTTTTTAAAGTCTCAAACAAACTTAGCTTAACTTAATGGAGAGAAAATCCAGTTTCAAATTAAATTGCAGTACAATTTTATGCTTTTTATTTATCCACTTACTGGTCTTGTCAATATTATTATTATTTCGTACAATTTTGCATTCAACCCAAAAACTCATTCATAAATTTTGCTCCTTATTTTATATGTAATTGTGCGCAGTTATGCGTATTAAACAGGTAAAATTATTATTAAAAAAATTACAACAATACAAGAACAACAGGCATATTTCTGTCGGTTCTGTCAAAAACATCTACAGAAAACAAATGCAGAAAAATATAATGGCACCTTTTTTGACATTTAAAATAGAAAGCATAAACCCCTCATTAATTTTTACTTTTCGTTGCCGTTCTGTGCTGTTCTTTTCTGCAGAAAATATTTCTTATTTACTTATTCTGTGTTTTTGGGTGTATACGATGTAATTGTGGGAATGAACTTTTCAAATGTTTGCAAAATATTTATTTTTTTTTTTGACAAAATAACATAAAACTTCACAAATTGGAATTAAATTAAAATTTTCTAACTTTTAACACAAAATTTTTAAATTTCCCACCACAAAAAACTAATGTATACAAACTCTTGGCTGTCACTTAACGTTGAATTCTATTTTCTACAGAATAGTCCGCAACAGAACAGAACGAAAAAGTAACAACAAACTACACATATAGTTTTTCTATTGAACAGAGACAAAACAGCTGGTCCGTCACAGAACAGAACGTAAAAACTAATTATGCTCTAAGCAAAACAAAGAAATCAGCTGCTGTAATGCTGTCACCTGGTTAATACGGCTTAATTGTACGAGTGAAAGTGTTCTTTCGATGTCGACGAACAGGCAGTAAATTATTATAGTCATTGCACTCCTAAATCTCAATATTATAAAATATTTCTGTAGATATTTCTACAAAAGTTTATATCCAAGCTTATTATTAGCTTTGGAAAAATTTTAGCAGAAGAATACTTTTTGCTCAAAACAAGGATAATAAAGGACAATTCATATTTCTTGTGCTTAAGCAAGATAATTCAAATACTTAAGACTTTTTTTCGTCTCCTAGTCTAACTACTAAGGCAATTTCGTAATTCCGTGACTTTCTCAACATAATCTTCTTTAAGCTCGATACATTTAGTCAAGCATCGATCTAATTTTAAGAGATCCAAATAATAAGAGTTCTCAAGACCATCAAGATAGGCGTTTGTTGCATTGACAGCCTTTTCGTTTGACCCACAGCTCTTACCAGCCAGCGATTTCTTAAAATTTGTAAACAGTAAATAGTCACAAGGGACTAAATCGAAAGAGTATTATAGATGGGGTAGCAATCTCCCCAATTCATGGCTTTTTACCATAGTCACGCGGATGCGTTTACGGTCCAGTGTGAGCACTCGCGGCACCCATTTAGCGGATAGCGTTTTCATACCAAAATATTCGTTCAAAATGCGATGCCTTCAGCCACAGCTATCCCACGTAGTATCATTCTCCGATCGTCCAATACCATTTCATGAATTTTATCGGCTTTTTCTGGCGTAACGACTTCTTAGGGGCGACCTATACATACGTTTGACTTCATTTGTACTGGTACGATCACAACGAATCTCAGTAAAATACTTTTTAACTATTGAAATCAAAGGTGCCGAGTCCCTATAGTATTTATCAAGCTTGTCTTTGGCTTCGATGATGGTTTTTTTCACTTAAAAATTATGGGCGCATTAAAGAACACGAATTTAACTTTTTTCATATTCATTAAAATGAACGAGATTGTTTACTTTCAATGAATGTAAAATGCAAACTTATAGACGCAGCATTCTCAAAATTCGACAGTAGTCTAATAATAGATGATGATTAACAGAACCAGTGTTGGGTCTACAGTTGCTGCTTTGGAAATACAAAAGTCACGAAATTACCAAACTGCCCTCGTATATTTTCAATCAAAAAATTAAAAATTTTATAAATTTCTAAATTTCTTGTATTCATTTTGGCTTTTGGATTTTCAACAAATTGAAAATTACAACTGTTTGGTGCTATTGAAATTTCCTGAATTATTTTCTTTTGTACTTTTTCACCCTTCAACAACTCTCCGGAAATCCTCGATTTACATCGTTCCCAACCGTTTTCTTTTCTCCTTATTTCTGTTAATACAAATAGTAATGTTGTGAAAATAAGTTAATTGTGTTTACATTTCATAAAATTACAACAAGAAATATTATTTTACAACCCCATATAATTCAATTGCCACACTTGGTTTATAATCCCTGGCACTTGAAAAATCCGATGTCGACGACGGCACACTTTTAGTAAAAACGAAAGCAATACTCACGCACTCAAATTTAATAACTTTTAATAAGACTAATAATAAATAAATAAATAAACAAAAAAATACACAAGAAATATAAACAAAATCCCACATTGAAGTGGTTGTTTGTTTTATTGGGTGGATGGATGGATGGGTTGGATGATGGTTTAGTTGGTTGAATTGCTTCGGCTCATGATTGTCAGTCAATATGTCTAGCGATGACTTTTCTAGAATTAACAGCAGCATACTCAGCTAACGTAACGTGACCAGATGAGGATTCGTTATTTTTTTTCTATTAAAATGATAGTACACATTTGAGAGTTGATTTACAAAAATTTTATTTCGAAAGATAAATCATAAAACTAAAGCAATGAAAACCCACAACTAAAATTAATCTACTTATTCGATAAAAATCGATTTCACTTGTGATCAGCAAAACTATCGTCAAGATCAAAGGCTTTGCTTGAAATATTTTTTGAAAAACATATTTTTGAAAAAGAAAACTTTTCAATAATACATTTAAAAAATTGCATTTAAAAAAACGCAGTTAAAAAAGATTTTTTTTAAATGACCCCATAAGCAGAACTTAAAATAATAATTTTTAAAAGAGTACCATTCGAAGTGCCTCTAAAAAATAACCTTTTTGCAAAAGTACCTCTTAAGCAATTACTTTTTAAAATTAAAAAACCTCTTGAAAAAGGCTCATGTAAAAAAGTACTTTTAAGAAAGTACTTGTTAATAAAGTTCGTTTCAAAAATTAACTTTAGAAAAGAGTCCTATCAAAAATTACTTCTCAAAAAAGTATCTTTCAAAAAAAGTGCCTTTAGGAAAAGTACCTTTTAAAAATTACCTCTTGAAAAGTACCTTCAAAAAAGTGTCTTTCAAAAAAGTCCCTTTAGAAAAAGTACCTTTAAAAAGTAACCTTTCAAAAAGTAACTTTCAAAAAGTACCTTTCAAAAAATTATCTTTCAAAAAAGTACCTTTCAAAAAAGTGCTTTTAGAAAAAGTACCTTCTTCAAATTTTCTTTTGAAAAGTACCTTTCAAAAAGTGCCTTTAGATACAGTAAAAAGTAACCTTTCAAAAAGTACCTTACAAAATGTACGTTTCAAAAAGTACCTTTCAAAAAAGTATCTCTAAAAAAGTGCCTTTAGAAAAAGTTAATTTTTAAATTACCATTCAAAAAAGTATCTTTCAAAATTTGCCTTTAGAAAAAGTACTTTTTAAAAATTATCGTTCAAAAAAGTATCCTTGAAAAAAGTACCTTTAGAAAAAGTACCTTTTGAAAAGTGTATTTTAGAAGCGATATTTTAAAGAAGTTTTAAAATTGCTAGTTATGACTAAATAATCAGTTTAGCCTCTTAAGAGTCCCATAAAAATCGTACGTTCGTTTGGTCACATTACGCCAAATTAATGAATGGCGAAGAGCAAAATAAGTAATTTTTATTTAAACATTCTTATTCGAATGTAATGTACTCGTATGTAAACAATGTGTTGGCAAAGAAAGAATCCTAATATTTTACCGGTAAAGTTCACCAAACGAATAAAAAATGTCGAAGCAGTAAGAATTAAAAAAACACAAGACAAGTAGCGAAATGATTAAGTTTCAAAGTTGTTGACATAAAACAAGTTTCGTGATTGAAACCACCACTCGGTGAATGTGAAAAAAAACAGAAAATTATAATATAAAAAGAAAACTTTTGCTCGAAACCCTTTATGAATTTTGAATTAATAAAGTTGAAATATGAGTGCCTTCGAAGGATTGAAAATGATCACAATAATTCTCAACACAGTGATGCATTATAAATAATGATGTGGTGGTAACAGAACAGACCAATTCTGTTTAAACTTGTGCTCTCTGTGTTAATTTTATTCGTAATAATTCAATTCACATGCAGAAAAAAATTATTTTCCTTGAGCTGAAACTTAAGAAGTTTTAAAAAGAATTACGGCTTAAAATATTTTAATAGAATAAAACTGGTCGATGTTGAAACAATGTTTTTGGGAGTCGTGTGTACATCACTCACAGGTAGACACGTAAATAGCGTAAAGTTTCGATTCGGAACTTCACAAATCGCAAAATATTATTGAGGAATAAACAATTCCAAATAAATTATTCAAACGTTTCTAAGAAGCCCCGTACTTTTCAAGCGCCTGTCAATTGATGTCAGATGTAGGGAAATTTCATTTTGTTGTGGAAACTTTCATGTGTAGGATGAAAAGGACAGATTTCTAATATTAAGAGATATGTAGGGAATTTTTAAAACTGGGTTATTTTTATATAAAATTTATTTGAATTAGATTTTCAATATAATTTCAATCATTTGTATATTAAAGTGAGGTTATTTCATTTAGAACTAGTATTTCCTATGACCGCCGCAATCCACCATATTCTAGAATCAAATATTAAATAAATATTTATGTACATAAATACATACGATAAAATACCTAAACCAAAAAAATATTCTAAATAAAGAACTTAAAACTTATTAGCTCTCTTACTTACTCGTAGCTCTCTCTTATTACAAAGTACATATAGAAAATACTCTGTCTCATTTTTATGCAAAAGCAAATTTTTCAACTTGAAGCTGATACATACACGTCCAATAAGTGTGCAGGTATTAGTAGTAAATTTACACGCATATAGCTCCCTAAATACTAAACCGATTTTAACAAAATACAGATTGTGCACATTTGTGAATAAATATCTTCAAAATTATATAAGTTTTGAGAAAATCGGCTGCATAATATGAGCATAAAAGGGATCTAAAAAACCTTGTTTGCCTATTAACTATATAGATAGATAGATAGATGTCTGAGAGTAACGATATTATAAAAATAATTTTTTATTTAAAAATCCATCATTTACCATAGAAGCAAGTTCCAGTATATAAGTTGTTGTGGAACGCTAATTACAAATCACATCGTTTGCTGTGATAAGGTGTCAGTTGAAATCTTTTCTAAAAGTTTAGAAATACGAGTAGCGTTCAGCTTAGCAATTCCTCTATAGTTTGCAGCTTCGAGTTTACTGCCACTTAAAAAAAAATAGATTATAAACGACTTTTTCCATTCGGCTGGTAAATAGCACGATTTGAGAGATTTGTTGAAAATTTCAGCACAATTTTTAAGAAGACAGTAATGTACTCCATCACGGGCAGACTATTTTAATGAGCTTGAGTTTGATAGAACTATTTCGTTGCTCATAAATGAAAATTGTATACAAGTTGAATGCAATATATTAAATGAATGTGGAGAATTATGATCGTATGTATTTTTGGAATATATAGCAGCAAAGAAATTTGCGAACATGTTGCTAGTCCGTATGTCATCATCAGTAACAACGGAAACAGATTTCAGATATTTGAAAATAGTCAGAAGCATGATGTTACGGTTCGATAAACTTATAGGTGGCGACGATTCCAGCCAATGGCATTGGAAGTCTTCTATGTGTTTAAAGCATTAATCTGTTGTGTTTTTGTCCGTCGAGAGGTTTGCTCCTCAATGTTTTGCATTGACTGAATGTACCCAATTACAGTTTATTGTGGTTTATCCTTTAAGAACAGATAATATACAAATGTATACGAGGGTGGATCAATAACTCCGTGACTACTCTCGTAGTTATATGAAATACCCATCAGGTACCACTTGTTAATAGACTTCTGTCGAATTTTGAGCAAGTGTCTTCATTTACTTTGCGTTTAACAGCTGTTCAAAGCATACTGCCTCGTGTATTTTTAAAAAAATTACAAGTTTTATTTTAGCGATAAAAAACCGTCAATCAAACGAAGGAAAAGCTCGATAAATGCTATGAGGACTCTGCACCATCGATTTCAATGGTAAAAAAGTGGTTTATTGACTTTCATTGTGGTCGCACATGTACAAAACACGCTGACCGTTCTGGGCGGCTAATTGAGGTCAGTACATCCGGAAATGTCGAAAAATAAAAGTGCGTGAGATTGTTGATACCATAGACATTTCATATGGCAGTGTGGTTTCGATTTTAAGTGATCAGCTGGTTTTAAGAAAGATGTCTGCAAGATGGGTGCCGCATCTGCTCTCAATTGAGCATAATGCACGGGTGCACACGTGTGCAGTCTCAATGGCAAAACTCTATGAATTAGGCTGCGAATTGGTACCTCATCCGCCATATTCTCCGGACTTAGCCCCTAGTGACTACTTCATATTCCCAAAACTAAAGAAATGGCTCGGTGGAAAGAGATTTAGCTCCGACGATGAAAATATTCACCAAACAAATGCCTATTTTAAGAACCTCGAAAAAACCTATTTTTTTTGGGAGGGATACAAAAACTGGAGAATTGTTGGACTAAGTGTATTGAGAGTTAAAAGGAGATTATGTTGAAAAATACATTTTTGTTTTGTAAAAAAACTGTGTTTCATTCAAAAAGTCGCGGACTTCTTGATCCGCCCTCGTATTAGTTCCTTTAAACTCCTATAGAATATTCACGGCCAAAAATTCGTCGTTCCTAGCATTACGTGTTTCCAACGTCTGAATACACTCAAAAGAAAAATCAAGCCATCCGTACTTAAATCAATCCCAAGAGGTGCTCAAAGTACGATAATCCCATATTTACTTAAATCAAGTACAGAAAGATTGATTTAAGGACGGACTGAAGTAAGTCCTCAATTTAATTTAAGGATTTTTTTAGTTAATTAAAGATTTTTCATGTGATTAAAGAATTTTTAGTCATTTTAAGAATCTCCAGGATGGGTTATCTAAAGTAATCTCATTTTCAACTTGATTAAAGTACATTTTATTGTTATTTTCACTCAAAATTTTAAGTACGACTCGTACAATTTAGAACTCCTTTAAATACTGAGGAGGATTTCCGGACTTCCTTCTTCCTTCCTTCTTCCTACACATCAAAGGTCGGTTGATAGTCTCCGAACGGAGATTCTTTTGATATAATAATATTATTCTGCAAACATAGCGAGAAATCCAAAATCGCATCACCTGAGTCCTACATTTTTTTTCTCTCCAGCAGAATTTTCAAACATTTTTCACAAAGTGCCTTAGAAAAGCACTACAAAAATTAACTAACAAAACCAACAGAAACCATTAAATAAACGACAAACATATTTACTCAATTTTTGACAGTGAACAAACAATTATATATATTTTTTTTAGTAAACAAACACTCTGACGATGACTTTGTATTCGTAGAAGTTATTTGCTTTGTAACAAATCAACCCTCCCAGTAGAAAGAAATACAAAAACAAATATTTTGTATGCAACAAGGCAGCGGAAAAAAATGTACAATTCCACGAATATCAGGTTAACAATAAAAAGAAAATATTTGTTTCTGGTTACAAGTTTCCGTTGGCACACGAGCCCACCGCACACAATACAATAAGCAGATAAACAGCCTCAAGGATAATAATTCAATTTTTCTGCTCGTTTTAGCGAACGTTGGTCGTCCGCGCTGCCAGATGACGTTGTCTCGTTTAACACCATTGGGAATTGATGGTGAACTAGTTCAGCAAAAAGGAAACCAGAAAAGTAACAACAAGCTAAAAATTAACGACACGTGCCTGTTGATCCTCTAAAGACGCAGAGCGTTTTGCTCACATGTAAAAGCACAAATGAACGCATGAGATCGACAAAGGCGTTAAAATGTTTGCCTGAGAACGTGTGTCGGGGCGTTTAGTTGTGCTTTAAGGCAACTGCTCTACACACACACACGCACGCTCAGTCACACAGTCACACTCCCGCATGCCACTTGTCAGTCTAACAGTCCAGTCACCCTCCACTACACTTCACTCAACTCCACTTATCACAAATTCAAAGTCCTTACAAATACTCGTAATATTTTCTTTATTGTTTATGGTTAAATAAAACATTGTTTTACTTTCGATTTATTTGTTTGTAATTAAGGTTGTAATAGAAATAGAACAACAACAGCAACAACAATAACAACAACAGCAAAACAAATCCTTTTTCTACGAAAATGTAGCGGCACAGCACTCATTTGCTTGTTCGTTTGATTGTTTGCTTTCTGTTATCTTTTCCTGCTTAAGCAAACGCTCGTATGTCACTAGTTACTTCTAATACATTTCCATCACTGTCTTCAGTTATGGGATTTTTGTTTCATTGTCTCTTCCAAAGTCCTCCAGAGAAATAACATGCCACGTTGGGTCACGTGTCTTTTGATGTCAGTGCATTAACTTTCTTTCATGTTTATTTTTTTCATGCTTTTCCTCGCAGATGACTTTGACAAAGTGAAATCTTATAGAAAAAAATCTATTAATCCCTGCACTTGTAGCTGAAATAAATGGAAATGTTTCATTGTAATCCTTATAATTATCGGGTTTGATTAAAATCATTGAGAGAAAAATAATAATAATAATAATCATTAAATAATTTTGTATTTGTTGGCCAACCCCTTGATGAAATTGTTAGGACTTGCTTTGCATGTAATCAAGTGGTGGGCTCGGGGAAAACTAAAGGAAACCCAGAAGCAAAACGCTTTCAGATGATGGGTGAATTGTAGCGTACAGGATCACAAGTGGAGACAACAAGCAGCAGCCTGTTGAGCGAAATTAGTGAGAATTGAGTGCACAAACTCCTGTGGAATAACGAAACAGTGGGAAAACCAAGCAAAGTTCAAACTACCGAAACGAGGACAAAATAATAAGCAATCTATATTGGGGAAATAGACTTTGTACTTCTCGAATTGTTTGGTCCACCTTTTTCTTTTGAAGACAAGGCTCAATATGACCTCTGTTAAAGACAGAAATGGCTTCGTTCGCACTGCGGGTAATATCAGTCCGCACAAGGAAAATTTCGACAACAGAATATAGCTGTTTAAAAGATCATCCGATTTACAAGGCAACGGAGATGCCCGTTTCACCAAACAATTGCTTAAAAGCCACATCTCATTTTTTCATTCTCTTTAATAGCTGCGTTCGAGTACTTTTACAGTAAAATGCAGTAAATCAGTAATTACTAAGTAAACTGAAAAATTTACTTAAAAAAAAAGCTGTTGCCCAAAATAGTTCGCAAACGGAAAAATTTTTAAAATTAATAAGATTAAGGAAACAGGTGATTGCAAATCAATACAGTGTTGAAATATATTTACACTTTGGACTAAACAACTCTTTTTCTTGTTGGTACTCGATGCAATATTTATTATAACACGAATATTTAATCGTTTCAATGTGTTTATTTTAATTTAATTTGATTTTGCTAATTTGTGTCCAATTAACTTGTTTATGCTATTGATTACCTTAAAAACAAGTGCAGTACCAAGTAACCATAAATTTAGCGCTTTTACAACTCCAAAGAATTAAAATAACACAAAGAAAAGAAATTTTAAAAGATATAATGAACATTTATTTCCTTTTAAAAGGCGTACATTTGATTAACAAGCGAATATTTTAAAAATAATTATTCATTTTGAATTAATAATATTTTTATTTAAATTTTTATTTTTTTATATAATTTTTTTACAAATTGTACACTTTTTGTTTGTTTAACTTTTGAATCGGTTTTTTTCGTTTTACTAAATTTTACTAGCAAAAATTTCTGCAGTAAAAATTTTTAAATACTCCGCCATAATCTATCACTTTACGCTCTCAATTTGTGTTCTTATTTATTGTATTTTGTGTAAACGAACGCAATTTAGTCAAATGTAGTAAAGTTCAGTAAAAATTTTTAAAAACTTTTGGGTACTCGACGGTGTGTTAAAAATCTATTAACAGAAAGGGCCTCGACTGGAAATGCGTCTGTTTACAGGGCAAGCGGTTGGTCACAACTGGGGTATAAACCCCAGGGATAAACAACAGGATCTCTGGTGCGGTAGTCAAGCCCACTCTATTTTATGGTGTATTAGTTTGGTGGAATGCTCTAGAGACAAACCCTCATCGCAGAACACTTGAAAGAGTATTTAGGCTAGCAGCAATCCTTATTACAGGGACGCTCAGATTCACCCCGACGAAAGCATTCTTCACTATGATGAACTGGTGGACATATTGGCCAGACAACTGGCTCTCTTCTCGGCGATAAGATTGAACGCTGCCTGTCCACGGACGAGAACTGACTATGGACATGCCAGTATTCTTAGACAACATCGGAGTATCCATGGTTTCATTGATTACTGCACACCTAAACCATACTTTGGTGCGCTATTTCACACACTTTTTCCTGCTAGAGAACAGCGGGTCACACCATATCCCCTCGAAGGATCGGTTAAGGTTTTTACTGATGGCTCTAAGAAGGGGGACAAGGTCGGCGGGGGTTTCTATGTGGAAAACTTCAACGTAAAAGTTCCATTTAGACTTCAGGATGGCTGTACTGTCCTGCAAGCTGAAATTTCTGCTCTCACACGGATATCTATATATTTACTGATAATCGCCGCCATAAAGAGTATCTACTCTACATCCCTCGCGGTTGTTGAATGCCGGGTATCTCTTGATGCAATAGCAAGACATTCAAGAGTTACACTAATCTGGACTCCAGAACACGCTGACTGTCCTGGAAACTGTATCGTGGATGGTATTGCTAGACAGGCTGTGGCATTGGACAACTCAATGACATGCCCCTTCACTGGCATTCCTCTATCACAATGTAAGTTGTTGACTTGCTCAACATAGGTGGGGACACGAAGGTACCTGCCAAGGGGCTAGCCCAACGTGGCAAGTCATGTGATCTACTCAGGTTCAAGAAAGGTCGGATGCGACTAATAGTAGCAGTGCTAACTGGACACTGGAATATATGGACACATGCTAGGGACACTACTATAATTCGAGTAGATTTTGTCAAAATCTAGTTAAGAGTAGAATTGGTTTTGGTTGGGAAATCTAGTCAAAAACAACTAGATTTATCTCGAAATCTAGTAACTACTAGATTTCGGTGTAAGTGGACTATAATAATAATTAAATGTTCAATGTTAATCAAGTCTTAAGGTACGGTCACATTTGACAAACCTTTGCCCAAAAACACGTAACCACTACTTTTGCTTAGTGTTAGTGTGATTAAACTTGGTTTTTATATCACAAAATGAAGTCAGTTATGCCGCAAAATGCTATTTTTATATTATTTTTAATAAATGCGAACCCATATTTAAAAAAATATTGGAATTAAAGAAAATGCAAATTTAGCTTGTCTGTTGGTTACGTTTTTTTCGGAAAATGTTTGACAGATGTGACCGTACCTCCAGCCTCGGAACTTGACAACAATAACTGGTATATTTTATACTAGGCGTCGCCATGCGTTACACGCTTTGCAAGCTTTTGTTTTGTAACTTACTTTATGAAAATACCCTGAGTTAACTCTTTTGAGGGACGCGTATTACGAAAAAAAAGCGTAGAACGCGTGTTGTGGACTTTCAGCTCTCAGGAGTGGCAAATAAATATTTTTCCATAAGGTTTATACTCGTATTATTTAAAAGCTTAAAAAGAGCTTTGCATCTTAATACAATAAGAAAAGTTTAAAGTGGCGCCTCAAGGAATTAATTTTGTTACAGCGCTAAATATAAATGGGATCTGTCTATAATTACGGAATTTAAACCATTCCATGCGGAATGTGTGATATGCCTGATTTAATGTAATATTTCAAAAAGTTTTCCTTCCAGAACATAAATGAATATTGTTTGTTATTTAAATGAATTGGAATGTGCTTGTAAGTAGATATTTTTCTTTTCAATATTGTGTTTTTGCAAGTGTTACTAAATGTTTACCTGTTGTTTTCCGAAATTAACACGATATCGATACAATTGAAGTTGCTCGTTCGTAACAGTATTAAGAAAATTTCATTTGTACAATTGTGTTACCAACAGTTTTTAATGGTTAATGTAACAACGATGTGCTGCTGCGGTTGCTGTTATTGATAAGAAAGAACATGGTACAGTTAATTGACAAATGATAAGAAATAATAAGAACATTACGTTTGCTCGTGCATATTATACGAGGGTGGCTCAATGAGTCTGTGACTTTTGGAAGATCATTGGCATCTGTTAATGGTCACATCTGTCAAATTTCGTGCCAGCACCGCAACTATTCGAAACGGCGCGCGCACATTGGACAAAAATCCATTTTTTCTGGCCAAAATGCAATTTTGTTATTTTGTTTTTTCGTACTTTTTATATTATAAAGAGATTAAAAACACTTAAAATTACCAAAAAAAAATTTGTTTTTATATACCGTCATTTATTGTTAAGCGAAAAACATTAAACTTTTTAATATTGTTGAAGAATTGAGTATTTTAGTAATTAAAACAAAACTAATTTAAGTAAAATATTTATGGATAATAAAGTCGAAGGTAAGAATAATAACTACATTTAGAAATACATGCATTTTCTAAGGGCATATAAAAATATTCTAAATATTTTTCACGAATTAATTATAAGTTATAAAAAATGTGACTGGCGTGGTATTACCGTGCTGAACGCTATAGGAAAAGTAATGGCGACATTGATACTGCAACGAATCTCGCCAGTAGTAGAACAAATTGTACGAAACGAACAGGCTGGCTTTAGGCCTGGACGATCATGTGTCGATCACGTCAATACTCTACGTATTATTATTGAACAATCGGTAGAGTATAACACACTCACCCCTGTACCTGCTTTTCGTAGATTTTGAGAGAGCTTTCGACACAATATCTCGAAACTCTATGTGGTCGACACTAACTGGCAAAGGCATACCGAACAAATTGTCACCCTAATGCGTGAGTTGTACAGAGATGCCGAGTGTAAGGTCCGTTTCAACGGAAAAGAAAGCCAACCTTTCACTATTACTGCTGGCGTAAGGTAGGGTTGTATCAGGTCCCCCCCGTTAGTCATTCTGCTTTTGGATTGAGTGGTGGAGGAAACCAATATCGAGGCTCCTAACGGCATTCGATGGAATATGATGGAATACCTGAGTGATATTGAGTATGCAGATGACATACATATGTTTAATGTCACACCGCTTTATGGACATTCAAGAAAAGTTAAAAAGACGAAAAAGTAGGATTGAGAATAAACATCAAGAAGACAAAACTGATTCTTATTAATACAATATTTGAAGATATAGAATCTTTCAATTACCTCGAGTGCAAAATTACAAAAGATGGTGGCTCTGCAGCCGATATTGATGACCGGATTAACAAGGCACGTATTGCGTTCTTCAAGATGCACAAATTTTGGCGCGCTAACAACTTATCCCGGAAGACCAAAATACGCATAATAAACTACAGCGTAAAATCTGTGCTGCTATATATGGTTGCGCTACATGGAGCCTTACAAAATTACCACGAAGAAAATACAAACGTTTGCTAACCGGTGTTTGAGACAGATATTACGGATCTACCGGCTTAATTGGATATCCAATGAAACCCTTTGGAATCAGTCACATTGTTGCTCCATTGAAAATGATATACGAAGACGTACATCACAAAGCATACAGAGGTGACAGAAGGGGAAAACTATATAAGCTTATTTTCCAACTTCCTCTATACGCACAGGCAACGATAAAGAAATTCAAAAAATATTTTGCATTCTTTGTGGTTTTATTTTCTGTATTAACGTATTTAACACAAAATGCTTTGTGGTATTTTATTCTTCCCAACACGGAATGATTGATTTTTGCATTTCCCACAAACTAATAATCATATTGGAGCTAAAAACTTGCTATTCACAAAACACAAAGCACACAAACCACAATATTTCCAAAAATTTTATTACAATTTTATTTTTTTCTTTTGTTTATTTTCCCTTCTTTGCAGCATTAAGTTTACATAGTTGTCTCTTTCTTCAACCACCGTCACTTTAGCTGATTTGGACCATTGGCAAATGTCGTTTTTTACATGTCTGTTAGTAGTTTGTGACGTAAGTGGACATGGATCGGACATATTCTCAGACAACCTTTTACAGATATTGCCAGAGCTGCCCTAGTATGAAACCCTCAAGGTCAACGTCAACCTGGTCCTGGATCCAGTCCATCAGAAAAGAACATGAAGCTGCCCGTCTTACATGGAACGAAATTAAACTACTTGCCAGAGATGGAAATCGATGGAGAGAGAGAGTTGACGCCCTCTGTTCTACGTGAACATTTTATTTAAGTATTATTTATTTTACATTTTTGTATTTATATTACTTTTAGATAAATAAAGGACATATATATGTACATTTCTCAAAGCCAACGGCTTTGGGAAAACAAGAGAGTATGAAATATTTGGAATAATTAAAAATCAGAGATGGAATGTCGTACTAACCGAAATTGATTTAACTTGTAAGAAATGAATACGTTGCACTTTTCGTATTCTAATTCGTTAAATAATACGGTTAAATAGTTGATATTCCTAATTACTAGTATCCACCGTCAAAAGTGGTAAAATCGAACAAAGAACGCTGATGAGATGGTGTAGCGACCTCGAAATCAGTACTGATCCGTTCTGTTAGTCTGATGAATAAATTGTTTCAAATAAAATAGTACTCTCTTAATAAAATATAATGAATTTATCTAAGTATAATTTCTTAAATTAAAAAGATATGGGTAAACTCAGATTTGAACTTAAGCCAAAAAGTTTTCATTTCATTATTTTTATATTTAATCCCTGCACTTTATATATTCGATAAAGAATTGTTATAGTAATTAATAATAACTGATTTACTAACAAAATAATGTGTTATATATTATATAAATAATTTTGGCCAGAAAAATGAATTTTTGATCAATGTGCGGCGCACAGTGGCTGAAAATCGTTTTTCATTGGCCAAAAGTCTAATTTTTTGTCACCGATTTTTAAAATTTTTACGATCTTTTGTAGCTAGTATATCCAGATTAAGGTAGCCAAAAAATTAGGTTAAACTATTGATAATTGTGAGCGTGGCATGCTGTCAAACTCAACGGTTTTTTTTTAATTTCAGAAAAAGGTGTTTTTCTTTTGTTTTTTATTAAAAATAAATGGTTACTACTCGCAAGCTATCATCGATAATCGCCTGCGGTCTTTTTTATAATGTTGGTAGTCTTCAGTTGTTGTAAGTGGTCAGAGGTCTAGCGTTTAATATTAGGGGCGTTACGGAATATTTATGAAACTGCTATATTTTTCTCAAATTTAAACTTTAGTGGAATAGAACTTCTAGGGAACAAATGGGAACAAGAAATGTATACCACCTGGAGAAAGGTGAAAGTGTCCTCTTTACCGCTATATATACTTTTGCACCCGTGACGAGCCGTGGGTAGAACACTTTTTTCATTTTAATGAAATTACCCCGAAGTACTCGTATACAATGGTGTATATAAATTTCACTTTTTTGCCTAAAAGTTTATGTTTTTTTACTTTAGACTACGTAAAACTCAAAAATTAAATATAATACCTGCGAAAGGGTTTAATGGCTTTGTTTTGATCAGCCAAAAATTGGTAATAAAATTATCACAATAGGTTCTACAGCAAACATATGATCTCTTTCTAAATTTACCTGTTATCAAATCAAAATTTTATAACAATAATCGGGACATTAAACCACTAAAGAAAAAAAAACCCAATAACAACAACAAATATTGGCGAGATACTAATCAGTTTTACCTGATATTAAGGTCTGGACAACATGTGCAGTTTTGTACAATTTCAGCACTACCTGCTATGAAATTAAAGATCAATGTGTGAATAACATGTATCTAAAAATGTATAAAACTACGGATTCGATAAGGGATTACTCAGTAATAAGTTAATCCTCTAAGTGTACGGATAAAACATAACACGCAAATAAAAATATTCAAAACAATATGGAGAGCTTCAGTTATAAAGAACTGGAAGAAGAGTATTTTAGAAACAAAACCAGGAAGATGTTCTTAGTTACGTTAAAATAAAATTAAACTTAAATTCGTGTAGCACCGAAATGCAAGAGCAATTGTCTAATTTCGTCAAAACACTAAAAAAAACGCTACAAAGAAGTTCGCTACAGTAAACAAAACTTTTATATAAAAAGTGCAAACTGGTTAGAAGGCCAACTTACTGTCGCTGCAAAAACAGCATAGCAAGATAAGGCTGGAAGACCACGCAAATCATTGGACCACGCAATATCATTGAAAAAGTTGTTAAAGCTAGGCCAGTGAGAACAAAACGGATTCTTAAAAGTATACCAACTCCGAGTGATGCAATACAGTACACAAATGAGGAGGCATTAGCATTATTTCTGGATTTGAAATTAACAAAACAGCAATATATTAAGCTCAGACTGCGTGCGATTGAAAATGGACTGTTTGCCATCAAAGGACACTATTACAATCACACCAATTTCAGCAGAGGTACAACTACAATCTCTACTTGATCCTACAATCAATAACAGGAAATGAGTTAAAGAAATATGGAAACACAAAGTTAATTCTTTTTTGTAAATGGGGATGTGATGGTTCTTCGGGACAAAAACAATACAAACAAGTATGTAAAAATATTTCGGACTCGGATATGTTCATGGTATCATTTGTACCATTGCGATTGAAAAAGATTTTGGAAGATTCAGAACCTTCGACTAGTACAACGCAAACAATAGATATTTGGAAAAATGAGACACCATCTTCTACGAAATACTGCAAATTTGAATTCAAAAAAGAAACTCATGATGCCATTAACAAAGAAGTTATTGATATCAAGGCCCAAATTGCAACACTACAGCCATTACAATTACAGTTAGATGGGCAGAAAATTGAAGTAAGCTACCAATTAGTGCTGACAATGATAGATGGAAAAGTAGGTCAGGCTTTGACTAACACGAATGCTGCATCCAGCTGCATTATATGCCAAGCAACATCAACCCAATTAAACAAAATCATTAGATAATACCGATGCATATGAATTTGGATTATCACCACTACATGCAAGAATACGACTTATGGAACACATACTAAAAATCAGTTATGATTTGGATTTCGGGTCTTCAGGATCAATAAGAAACAACGAAACCAACAAAGAGTTAAGAAGTTCAAAAAAGAAACATGTTCAAGATGAATATCGTAAATTTGGATTGATTATAGATCAGCCAAAACATGGGTCAGGCAATACAAATGATGGCAATACCGAATGAAGATTCTTTTCAGATCCAAAAACAGCATCTGAAATAACAGGAGTGGATTTAAACCTTATTTTCAGATTTAAAATAATCCTAGAAGTACTTGCGAGCAATGAAGAAATAGACTAGAAAATTTGGAGATTATGCTAAGGAAACTGCAAAAATATATACAACCAACTACCAATGGAGAAATATGTCTGCAACAGTTTACAAAATCCTTTCACAGGAAAAAAGGAACAAGGATTACAGATTTTATAGAGACCACAATACTAGAAAAATTTCACGAAATTCAACAAATGAAAATCTATTTAATATATTATTGGCAACGTCAGATCCGTTTATCTCCAGTATTCGAAATCAATGGAAGTGGAACATCGGGATTTAGATGAAGAAGCCAAAAAACTACTAAAGAACAGAGATAGCACAGAACAAAATATGGAATATATGCAATCAATATTTGAGTCAAATGAATAATAATTATAATTGCCTTTCATTGTTATTTAATCAGTTTTACCTGTTATTAAGATCTGGACAACATGTGCAGTTTTGTTCAATTTAAGCACTACCTGTTATGAAATTAAAGATCAATGTGTGAATAACATGTATCTAAAAATGTATAAAACTACTGATTCGATAAGGGATTACTCAGTAATAAGTTAATCCAATAGGTGTACGGGTAAAACATAACAGACGCTAATAAAAATATTCAGAAAAATATGGAGAGCTTCAGTTATAAAGAACTGGCCGAAGAGTATATTGGAATTAAAAACCAGGAAGATGTTCTTAGTTACGTTAAAATTAAACTTAAATTCGTGTAGCACCGAAATGCAAGAGCAATTATCTAATTTCGTCAAAGCACTAAAAACGCTACAAAGAAGTTAGCTACAGTAAACAAAACTTTTATATCAAAAGTGCAAACTGGTTAGAAGGCCAACTTGCTGTCGCTGCAGAAACAGCAAAGCAAGATAAGACTGGAAGACCACGCAAATCATTGGACAACTGCAGCGATAGATCTAAGAGGCAGAAACTTAAAGATATCAACGATGCAATTGGTTGTACAAATATAAAAGAATCTTTCCTACATCAATTACGATCACAGAACCAATTAACAAAAGTGGATATCATTGAAAAAGTTGTTAAAGCTAGTCCAGTGAGAATAAAACGGATTCTTAAAAGTATACCAACTCCGAGTGATGCAATACAGTACACAAATGAGGAGGCATTAGCATTATTTCTGGATTTGAAATTAACAAAACAGCAATATATTAAGCTCAGACTGCGTACGATTGAAAAAGGTTCAAATATGTATCCAGCATATCATTACATAACCGCTGCTAAAATGGACTGTTTGCCATCAAAGGACACTATTACAATCACACCAATTTCGGCAGAGGTACAAATACAATCTCTACTTGATCACACAGCCGAACGCTTGCTACAATCAATAACAGGAAATGAGTTAAAGAAATGTGGAAACACAAAGTTAATTCTTTTTTGTAAATGGGGATGTGATGGTTCTTCGGGACAAAAACAATACAAACAAGCTGTATGTGAAAATATATCGGACTCAGATATGTTCATGGTATCATTTGTACCATTGCGATTGAAAAATATTTTGGAAGATTCAGAGCCTTCAACTAGTACAACGCAAACAATAGATATTTGGAAAAATGAGACACCATCTTCTACGAAATACTGCAGGCCAATCAAATTTGAATTCAAAAAAGAAACTCATGATGCCATTAACAAAGAAGTTATTGATATCAAGGCCCAAATTGCAACACTACAGCCATTACAATTACAGTTAGATGGGCAGCAAATTGAAGTAAGCTACCAATTAGTGCTAACAATGATAGATGGAAAAGTAGGTCAGGCTTTGACTAACACGAAGGCTGCATCCAGCTGCATTATATGCCAAGCAACATCAACCCAATTAAACAAAATACCGACAAAATCATTAGATAATACCGATGCATATGAATTTGGATTATCACCACTACATGCAAGAATACGACTTATGGAACACATACTAAAAATCAGTTATGATTTGGATTTCGGGTCTTCAGGATCAACAAGAAACAACTAAACCAACAAAGAGTTAAGAAGTTCAAAAAAGAAACATGTTCAAGATGAACATCGCAAATTTGGATTGATTATAGATCAGGCAATCCAAATGATGGCAATAGCGCAAGAAGATTCTTTTCAGATCCAGAAACAGCATCTGAAATAACAGGAGAGGATTTAAACCTTATTTTTAGATTTAAAATAATCCTAGAAGTACTTGCGTGCAATGAAGAAATTGACTCTAGAAAATTTGGAGATTATGCTAAGGAAACTGCAAAAATATATACAACCAACTACCCATGGAGAAATATGTCTACAACAGTTCACAAAATCCTTTATCATGGAGAAGATGTCATTAAATATCATTTGGTGCCACTTGGAGATCTATCAGAGGAGGCTCAGGAAAAAAGGAACAAGGATTGCAGATTTTTAGAGAGCACAATACTAGAAAAATTTCACGAAATTCAACAATTGAAGATCTATTTAATATATTATTGGCAACGTCAGATCCGTTTATCTCCAGTATTCGAAATCAATGGAAAGTGGAACATCGGGATTTAGATGAAGAAGCTTTTAGACTAAAGAACAGAAATAGCACAGAACAAAATATGGAATATTTGCAATCAATATTTGAGTCAAATGAATAATAATTATAATTGCCTTTCATTGTTATTTAAGTAAGAAAAACATAGTATTAGTAAAAAATAATAATAAACAGAACCTACCATTGTTACAAATGCTGTTAAAATTTATTGAAGTTTTATTTTTAAAATGTTTTCAAAATTATCAAATTTGACAGCAAAAAATAATAAATTTTTCTGTAGTACTCGTAATAGCAATATTTTAAGATAATATTATTAACATTTTTTTTTTAAGTGTAACTATTCTTTGAGTATAAACAAATTTGCAAATTTGACAGCAAAAAAATTTTAATTTTTCTGTAATAATAGCAAAATCTCCAGTTGATTTTACTATTTTTTTAGTGTAAAAATTTTTTTCAGTGTAACATTAAAAATATTATATTATTACAAAAATTATTTATAATTATTATTAATTTCCAAATATTCAATTTTTTAATAAATTAAAAAATAATAAACCCATATTTCACTCTAAAAGTTAAAAAAATTCAAAAGTTCAACTTTGACCTAGAATTCCTTAAAAAGTCCTCAATCAATTTTAATGTAATTTAAACTGAGTCAAGCTGAACTAAATATCTATCCAATAAAATAAAAATTACTTCAATATTTTGATCGGTTCAAAAGTTACAGAATTTTGGCCAATGAAAAACGATTTTCAGCCACTGTGCGGCGGTAGGAACTAGGTCCCCGAAAACAGAAATGAACAAAGTCCCCAAAGTTTGGGAAGCTAGTTCGCCATGATCTAAGTTCCCAAATTTAAAAATGAAGTTTTCCTCAAAAATTTAACTAAAAAGGAACTAAATCCCAAAAAATCGTTGTTCTTTCTCTTCATAAGAAACTTTGAGGATTTAGTTCACTTCAGGTTTGCAGATTTATTTCATTGGCGACATTACAGGGTCTCTTGCATTTTAATCAAATTAAAAAAATAATAATTTCAGGTGCTAATAAAAAAATGATTTTTGCTTAAAAATAATCATTATTCAAATCAAGGAAAAAGCCTGAGTAAGTTCTAAAGGGATTCTGTCTGTCACACAGCCACAAGTGGCGGCAAAAATGTGAAAAAGATAATCGTGTTGCCCGATCGAAGACTAAAAAATTAGTGAATTCGTTGATGCCGTATGCATATTATGTGATTGATTCCCTGCCTTCGATTTCAAATGATTAGTTGGATTTAAGAAAAAAAATTTTCGGCATGAGGTTTTCCTAGTTTTTCCACACAATTGACCATAAACGTAATCGTATGGTGACTTCGAAAGAGCGTTTCATGTTCTTCAAGCGCAGTATGGATGAGCTTATGCGCACGCCTGTAGTCATCAAATACTTAAATTTCTCGACGATTGACAAATGATAAGAAGACCGCCATTTTATAAAAACCGTTTTAAGAAAACAATAGTTCAGAGATTGGATTTAATTCATGATGAGATAAACAGGTGGCATTATTAGGGCCTCAACTACAGCAATACAACAAAAAAAGGAATTTTTGTTTGTGTAAAGTCTAACTAACCCCTTGTCAAAAATTATTGTAAACAAAAATTAAATTGAAGCGCTGGACACAACGGTGAAACTTGTTTTAATTGAAACTAAACTAAATATGGTGATATTGAACTAGATCTTGCTGCTGATCTAACGTGCCATCAAAGAGCCATATAAAAGAACTTATTGAAAATTTTAATTAAGACAAATAAACACAAATTGAACAAACAAAAACTTGGATATTTTGTAAATATAAACTAGAGATGGGATCGTGAGTGTCTTTTCACTCAGCACTCAAACACGCTCACGATAATAAATTTTACTGATGCACGACCTTATATTTTTGGCTCACGTTCATGCATGATCACGAGAGTGGAAAAAAGGTACAACACGAAAAGTCAGGCTCACGTGATCCATTTTGCTAGTCTGATGATTAAATTGTTACAATAATACTTTATTAATAAAAATAATTTTAATTTTTCAAAAAATTTCTAACACTCGATTCACACGATGAATTTTATTACGTCCAATCTTCGATGTCTTTTTTGGTTTGTTAGCAAACGGTGTAGAGAATAAAAGGGGAAGTAGAAAAAATTACAGTATTTCTGTTTTTCATGGCTTTTTTCATATTTCTCTTTACACTAATATCTCTTTACTCACTTGAAAGTTTTTGTTGTTATGTTTTATATATATTTGATATAATTTTTAATGTCACGAAAAGAAAATTGAAAAAATTAGACATGCAAAAAAAACCATCGTATGAATGTAAAGAATTTTTGGTAGCAACATCAAAAGGGAATTAAGACAAATAGACGTCATAAAATTCATCGTGTGAATCGTGTGCAAAACTAATAAAGAAATGAGTAAAGTCAGATTTGAGCTTGAGCCACACAATTCCTTTCAACATAAACCTAAAACAATTCAGGTAATCACGTAGAAATATTAATTAAAAAAGTATACGAAAAAATAACAATATAGCAAAACAATCACGAAGCAATCACGACAAAATTCTACTTATGCACGCTCAATTTCCTTGAACTCACGTTCGTGCACGCTCACGGAATTGAAACAAAAAATTAATTACGATGACTCACGCTTATCACGTGAGCTTTGCCCATCTCTAATATAAACAAAACTGACATAAGATTGGAAAAGCAATGCTAGAGCAAAAAATTATCATATGGCGTTGTAATGCCACCTGTTTATTTCACCATCGTTTAATTCTATTTAAATTGCTAAATAAATACTTTCTTTGCTAATTTATTTTTTTTAAATCCCGTAGTTATTGATTCGCCCTCGTATGACTTAAACTTAAAAGAAAATATACAGAAAGCAAAAGAATACAATGTTACTTATTTTCCGATAAATTAACATTGAAGTTTGAAAACTTAGCAACAAACAACTCATTATATTAACACATAAATATCTACAGAAACCCTTTTGTTGTTGTTGTTATTGTTGTTGTTGCTGTTGTTGTTGTGCGATAGTCAAAAATTGATACAAGAAATTCAACTCAATGCAAGTATTTTACTACTGAATAACAACAGATCATTAAATTTTGTTTGTCTTATTGTCTTATTAATATGGGCGACGATCACTTCAAAGTAGAGATGGGATCGTGATTGACTTTTCACTCACGCTTACACATGCTCACGATAAAACAATTTTACTCATGCACGCTCACGCACGGCCTCATATTTTTGGCTCACGTTCACTTACGTTCCCAAATTTAGTCACAATCACGAAAACTCACGCTCACGAAATACTCACGCTCACGAAATACTCACGAAAAAATCACAACCTATAAGTATTTATACATTAAAATTTCTGAATGCAAATAGAAAAATCTAATATACAATTAGAATATTCTGCAATAAAAGAGGAAAATTATGTTTAACTGAGAAATATACTTTTCTGAAACAATTTGTTAGTTTTGAAATACAAAATTTTAAATTTTGATATATGGATAAGCCCAGACACAGTCCACCAAACAAAATTTTTTATCTTTTTTTGAAGGAATATTAGACTAGATTTATAATTTTATAAATAAAATAAATCATCTAATTTCATGCCACAAATTACCACTTTTTATCATTACTTTAGTGTTAACGAAGATGGCCCGATCGAAAGCCATATCATTATACATTGAATTCACTTCAATCTTATTTAAAAAAAAATTGTGTTTACTATTTTGGAAACATTGAAATTAGGTATGAAATTTAAGAATAGAAAAAATGTAACGTGAGTCACGAAGGGTGCGTCACAAAGGGTTGTTCATGTCTTCTGACAAAAAACGACAAAATTTTTTTGCTCAAATAAGTTATTTTAGAATTCTCTCATATTCATATTTCTTTTAGGAACTACATTTTGTGTGCTTTATTATGCAAAATTCGCTAAAAATTCCGAAAACTTACTTTAACTTTCAAAGTTACTTCCGTTTTTTATAGCGTGCGGAACAAAATTTTGTGACGAATTACATATTTCGCAGCAAATACCTGCTAAAAATATTTTTTATGCCATTCGAAAGTGCACTTAATCCCACCAAGCACCATGCACAAGTTGAAGGTACCTATTTTGAAACACCAAAAAATTTTATATATTAATGTGAAAATGCGTACAAATGCAGGGTTCGTCACGCAGGACTTACACATATGTATGTATGTACATATGTATCATGCGATTTCAAACTTTGTAGTTAAAATTAAATTTGACAATTAAAAACAATTACAAATTCTTAAAGAAAATATAAATTTTCTTTTATTTTAAAGTTTTGAAGTGAAATTTAAGACTATGCATTTACATACATATATAAAATATTTTGATTAAAATCATTAATTTTCTAGCTCATAAGCAATCTGTGTAAAATATTAAGATTAAATAGGATCTTGTACTTTAGCGTTAATTGATAATAGATACTCGTAAATAGATTTATGCAGAAATAAAATTTTTTCAACATTTGTCCCGGGAAGTCTGTTTCACGTCCCTTCAAGTCTTCTTCCTGGCCTTTAAAAAAACTCATTCACTGTAGCTGATCTGGATGGTACACACAATATTTGTTTAACCAATTTTTGCAGAATTTAAAGATCTTTAGCTTTTTTCAAAAACTAAAAATTTTTAGGTCTTGTTCGTCTGTGTGAATGCGAATGAAAAAACGAAAGAGAATTGCAGATGTTTTTCTTCCTAATGTTCGCCAGTCGAAACTCTGCTACTTTGACTCTGTTCATTCACATCAGTACATTAATACATACCGGCACAACGTTTTATGTCTTCATCACAAAATTAAAAACCACGTAGCTATTAAAAATATGAAAAAAGTTCCAAAATTTAAAAAATCACGAAACAATCACGCAAAAAATCTACTCATGCACGCTCACTCATGTTAAGTTTTTTATACTCACGTGATTGAAACAAAAAACTGCTCACGATCATGCATGATCAAGCGTGTTCACGCATGGTTCACTCTAATCACGTGAGCGGTGCCCATCTCTACTTCAAAGTAAATTATAAAGCTAACAAATTGTCACAAGTTAATGGCTTCTTAAGACTACAGGCAATAAAAAGACGGGTTGACGGATGAACACTTCTTAAAAAGATGACCATAAGCCACAGTGTGTGATCAAGTGGTTGATTGACGTGCAGCATATCAACTCAGAATACCTGGCGATCTGCCAGTTTGAACTAGAGGTCATGCTTGAACAATTTGGTAAACGGTCTTCATGATTTGGGTTCCGTAGTCAACCGAAATAATAACATTAATGTTGCAAACTGTATGAATGCTAGGGAGATCCTAGATGCAAGACTCCGTAGAGATGCTGCTTTTTCTATCTATACTAGAAATCGTAATGCTGAAAACTGGAAAAATTTATTGCAAGCTACGTAATAAAACTAAAGCTGTCATAAGAAAATTACGCAGGGAATATTGTAGAGTTGTGCAAAATCGTTCCTTTTGTGAAATCGTTCCGACCGATCCGAAAGATGAAAGGAACTAGGTCGTTCCTTTCGTTCATCGTTCCTTTTTTTACTTTGAACTGTGTAGGAACAAGAACGAGTGAAATTGTCTGTCGCTCCTAAAAACGTCAACAAACAATTGTTATTGTTTGTTTTCATTTATTGGATATAATAAAAAAGTTATACAAGTGCTTTCGTAAAATATTTGTAAAAAATTATAACTGTTATAAAAGAAATTGTAAATATAATATTGTCCATTATGTCTTCTACATTGATCTCTATACAAAAAGTCAACCTTGTTCTAAGTGCACAGAATACGCGAATGAAATACATAATTGTAACAAAAAGTCTTGATGAGTCAACGATTTGCTTTTCATACTGATTTTGACATTTACCAGAACAAGTTAATGATTCCTCAACACGGGTTGCAATTGCGGAACGAGGAACGATAACAAAGGAACGTTTGGATCGGTACGCATCGTTCCAATTAGGGAATCGTTCAATGGAACTAGGTCGTTCCGGAACGACACAACTCTAGAATATTGTAGTCAGCTCTTTACTGGTCTGATAAATTCTCAAATGTGGTGAAAAGTCCGTCAATTAGGCTATATTGGACGCGAAACTCATGATGTGGATGAAACTGATGTTGAAAGAATTTCAAATAAATTTCTAAGCAACCTAACTCCTAATCATATGGGGCATTTTAGATTTGAAAATTTTAGGGAAAACTTGAACGCCTTCTCATTAAATACTGTATCTGACACCGACATAGTGATTGCCATAAAATCTATTAAATCAAATGCTCTTTCTTACATATGACATGATTCCCATAAAATTTTTAAAAATTATTTTTCCATTAATTTGCAGGCATCTTTGTTATCTAATAAACACCATTATCGCAACGTTGAAACTTCCTTTACCTTGGAGACTGGGGCGTATAGTGCCCATAGCTAAAAACGAAGCCTGCTCCTCCGATAACATGCGACCTATGACTTGCCTGCAATACCAAAGATATTAGAAAATATAATAAAATTTCAAATACTGTCCTATTGCGAACGGCTATCGTTGATTCATCCAAATCAGTTTGCTTACAGATGTGATCATAACAGAAATTCTGTGCTACTTTGACTTACTCATGCCATTAGGCATAAACTAAATAGTCATAAAAATCCTGTTCTAGTATCTCTTGACTTCTCAAAGGCATTCGAACATATAAATCACAATTTCCTCATTGAAAAGATTAAGGAAAATTTTAATTTTTCAAAATCTGAATGTAAATTAATATACTCATACGAGTATCTATCTGATCGACGTCAGTACGTATCTGTCGGTAACTATACTTCTAGCGTTAGTTATGTTTCATCGAGTGTACCACAAGGTTCGGTACTAGGACCTATTTAAATGACTGTTTTTTTGCAGATGATAAAGTTTTGCTTTGCTGATGATAGTGATCATGCAGATTATTATAAAAACTCAACATAATAGAATACTAAATTGGATGCACCATAATAATTTTTAAATAAACTCTTCCAAAACTAAAGCTATGTTTTTCCACTTACAAAACCAACAGATTAATTATCCTACCATCCTCATAAACAATCAAGGAATTGACTTTGTGGACTCACTAGGGTATCTTGGTGTTATCGTTGATTCTAAACTCAAATTTGAAAACCATATGAATTCCATTTCGAACAAAGTCTGTCTTACGTTAAGAAGACTATATTCATTAAAAGCTTATACACCAATGCATGTCCGGTATCGCTTAGGGAATGCTCTTTTAATATAACAAATCAACTACTGCCTTGAAGTCTATTCAGGTACGTTATCCGATAATATACAGCGAAATGAAGGCCTAATCAAAAAAGTTGTCCCCTGTTGCTTAAAGCGATAGAAGCAGTTCAGTAGGCAACACTTTCCAGATCTAAAAAACACCAATAGGCAACACTTTCCAGAAGATAAACTCACCATAGCGAATAATTCCAACAAAAGTCAACCTACAAGGGATTAATACATTTTGACATTATTTTTCTTGATCAATCAGCTCTCAAAGCAACACAACATTTGGCGCTTAAACCTAAACTTAAAATTAAACTTAAATTTTGCACTTACAACTAAACTTAACTTTTGAACTTAAAATTTGATCTTAAAGCTAAACTTAAACTTTAAACTTTAAATTAAACTTAAAACTAAACTTCAATTTTGAATTTAAAATTAAACTTAAAAAAATCCACATACCGTAGTCACTCTTGGAAAAACGTAAATAAAAGACTGCCTATTGGTCATCTACAACATCAAATCCACCCTAAGTATACTCCATTTGACAGACTACCAAAGTAATGTAAGTATCCCCCTTATACACATATACATCTCCCTTGCGTTTGTTCTCTCCTCCATTCAGTCCAGGAAATCCCTTCCTGTGTCTTCCTTCTAGGAAAGGCAACCCCATCTCCTCAGAGCCAAAGTAAGTTGTAATAGATTTTAAATGTAGGATTAAGTCCACCTCTAAACACCTGTTAATATCAGAACTCGGGACCATGATCGTACTAATGAACGATTAAATAAATTTCTAGGTTGCAGTTATAACTTATGCTTAGTTTTTAGTTCATTTTTTTTAAATAATTCAACATTTTGTATTATATATTTATTTATCTTACATGGTTATTAGACATATAAAACATTTATTATTGGCCACGAAGGCTTCAGTGGATTAATGAATAAATTAAATTAAATAAATAAATAAAAATAAAACGAAATGGATAATCCCAACGGTAACCCTGGCTGTGACACATGTTTATTCCGATGATTAAAAATGGAGCACTTTACAAAAGAACAACGCGTTCAATGGGTAATGGAGCAAAGTGAAGCCAATGCCAATTTTACGAAAAAAAATGTCATCCTCTCCGATGAAGCGCATTTCCTTCTGAATGGCTTCGTGAATTCAAAAAATTTTCTGATTTGGGGTTTTGAAAATCCTCATGCAATCCATGCGAAATTACGAGCAACTGTCTGATTCGGATTTTCATCAGGTGGCGTGATTGGGCCTTACTTTTTTGAAGATGAGGCCGAAATTGCAGTGACTGTGAACGGCATTCGTTACATGGACATGATAACGTAGCTCTTGTGGCCTCAACTAGATGACATGTGGTTTCAGCAAGATGGCACCACCTGCCACATCGCGCATGAAACAATCGATTTCAGGAACAAATTATCTTAAGAAATTCTGATGTCAACTGGCCAAAAAAAGCATACGAATATTTGAATAATCCAGAAACATTTGCTGACCTCAAATCTGAGATCCAACGTGTCATCGATAAAAACGCCTTGAAAAATTTCATGAAAAGGGTAATGACCTGTCATCAGGGCCCATGCCATTTGATGGATATTTTATTCCGCACTTAATCGGAACATGTCTTCTTTACAATCCAATAAAAAAAAATCACAACGATCTCAAAAAATACGAGTTTTTATTTTAAAATGAAAAAGTGTATTCTTACTGAGACACCCTTTAAAACAATAACCAACAACTTTCGCTTAAAAGCCTGCTTCCCGCGAGGCAGTGAAGTGTTATTTACTTTATTTAATGTCTACCAGTTATCGAATTGCTTGGATAATATAAACAGTTTTCTTTATTTTCTTTCAATTTCAAGTTCTTCAACTCTTGAAAAAAATGCTCTTTATAAACATTGTTTGTTTTTAATGCCTCAAAGAACTTGTTTTCTTAATATTAAGACATCTTTCTTAACATTAATTACTCTAACTCCAACATCACTTGGTGTTAAGACAAAACAGAAATGAATTGAAAAGAAAATGTAAGAAAAAAGTGTTTGATGTTGAGCATGACTTACCCTCTAGCTCTCTATTTCGGGAGATTAAAGCCAATACCATTTCAGGATTTGGGTCATCCAGGTCGTTGTTGTTGTTGCTGTTGTTGTTTTTGTTTCTGATATAACTGTTGTTGTTATTATTGTTATGACTATTGCTGCTACAACAACTAATCTCTGACAAATGATGTGACTGCAGGCGACTGTTTGTAGAAGGACCAACAACACCCGCCAACGAACTGAGTGGGGTGGCTAAAGGTAACGAAGCAGTTGAGGAAACTGTTGGTACTTCCAAAGAACAAGGTGTTGGTGGCGTTACCACAGACATGGCAGCAGTAGAGGAGCTGACATCGAGTGGTATTGTGGCAATAGCAGCAGGTGTTGCTACTGTTGGAATATGCTGTTGTGTTTCGCGTAGAGAGTTGGCCATTATTATTTGGGGATTATGGTTATTTGTCGTTGGCAATAACAATGATGGATGTTGATGATGAAGATGATGGATAAGTTGCTGCTGCTGCTGCTGTTGCCGTTGTTGTTGTTGCTCTAACATTTGTTGGTGATTAAGTAAGATTTGTATATTTTGTTGCTGCTGGTGATGCTGCAGTTGTTGTTGATGGTGCTGGTGATGCTGGTGATGGTGTTGAAGGTTTTGCGGCAGCTGTAGCTGCTGCTGTTGTTGCTGTAAGTCCATGTTGGCCAAATTATTGCTTAGCAACGTTGTGGCTAACGTGTTGTTTTGCATTTGAGACGTCGACTGAAGTTGTAGTGGTGTGTAATGGTTGTGATGAGGCTGATGTTGTAGTAGTACTGTGGCTGTTGTTAATATCGGTGGAGGCTTCAAAGTTTCCATCATTTGTAAACCGAGTTGCATAAGACCAAACAACAAACTAAAAGTTTAAACAAAAAGGAAAGCTATGTGTGTGTGTGTGTGTGTGTTTGTATTTGTTTAAAGATAACAGCATACCGTCGTTATGTTTGTAACTATGCACAGATGCGGTACAAAAAATAGCATTATAGTCAGACTATGCCTTCGTAACAGTATTGGCGTTCTATTTAGTAAACGAGTTAAGGCCGAATTAGTTTGTACGTTCTGTTCTGTTACGTATCAGCTGTTTTGTTTCTGTGCAAATGAAAAACTGCATGTGTGGTTTGTTGTTACTTTGTCGTTCTGTTCTGTTGCGGACTATTCTGTAGAAAGTAGAATACAACGTTAAGTGACAGCCAAGAGTTTGTATGTGTATATTAGTTTCTTTTTTTTGTGGTGTGAAATCAACTGACAACTTTAAAATTTCAAAACGCACCAAGATGGAGCAAAAATAGCGCCATTTAAAAAAACGCACCAAGCTTTAGGTCTAGAAAATAAATATAAATGATTTATTTTATCCGATATTTCGCTTTCGCAATGGAAAGCTTCTTCAGGGATATATTTAATTTAAAATTAATAGTAATAGTTGTAGTTTTCACAAACCAATAAAAACTTATTCTAAATTTGTTTGAAAAAATAATAAAACCTGTCCAAAAAAATGTATAATTAAATTACACAAAAAATTTTTTGATTAATAAAATCCATAAAACATATTAATGAATCATCGGTAAATGCGATATTATGGCAACATTTGTGTAAACTTTTTAAAGAGCACCGAATGTATAAGACGGCAAAGTTTTAATTCAGCAGGGAGAAAGACAGAACCAGAAAATATTCGTCTCTCGGTTTTTCTCCCAGCTGAATTAAAACTTTTCAAAGTAGACTTTGACTGTGGAAAAGCCGTCTTATACATTCGATTCTCTTTAAAGAGGTTACAGAAATGTTGCCATAATTTCGCATATACCGATGATTTATTAACTTGTTTTATGGATTTTTATTACTAATACATAAACATAACAAATTTTAGCCTATTATTAGTTTTTATATTTGGGCTATTTAGCTTTTTCTGGCCTTTTTAGAAAGCCAACTTAGCTAATTTTTTCTCCTAGCAATACTGGATGCAACGCTTAGATCAACATCGTGAATTCTATTAGTGTAACAGAAAAGGATTGAAATAAACAAATGTATTCATATTGACCAAAGTGCTATATTTTTTATCGCCACTGTATAAGTTTTGCAACAAACTTAACCAGTCAATCAATCCCGATTTTTCATCCAATCTCTCCCTCTCTTTACGGTTTAGCTCACTAGATCTTTATGATAGGTTTATATTAATGTAAGTACATTCATACATACATACGTATGTAGCAAGAATGTGCCAATAGTATTTGTGTGTGTGTGTTTGTGTGATAAATATTTAATTTTGTTTTACTCTCGCTGTTGTGATGGATTTAACTGTCAAGTTTTAGGCTTAACATTAGCTTTGATAAATTTCTTTTGAACAACTTTATTTATTTAGCATTTCAACACTTTACATTCGCTTTTACTTTTTATCAAATTTAATATAATGCTTTTTTAAATGCACATTTACTTTAATTATTTCAACACTTTTCCGATATCTAAGGAAACATTGAATTTTTTTCATTTAGACATAAAACTTAACTTGGATTTTTTTAATTTTATTTAATTTTTTTTTTTTAATTTAAACTTTATGTTTTAATACGATTTTATTTATTTGTTCATTATATTTCAACAGCCCGTTTTAATTATTTTTTTTTTTGTATTTTTTTACAGACCGCCATTACGTATCCGCCGATATCGCGTAAAATTTTGTCTACGTCTAGTTGGATTCTAAAAAAAAAAGATCGGTAAATACAACGAGACTGCGAGCACAATATTTAACCGCGTTTTTTATTTTGCTTTCTTTTGCGGAGAAGCCACAATCTTTATCACCTATTTTGTATTTTTTTATTTTTTTTTTTGGTTTGTTGTATTTTTTTTCAATATTGCAGAGGTTTTTTGGTTGTTTAATTGTTTGATGATATAAAAATTTGTTGTATACACATTTGTTTGTAAAAATTAGAGATGAGCATGGCTCACGTGATTGGCGTGAGTACATTTTTTCCACAAGAACGTGAATATAAAATTATTAACCACCTTGGATGAGTATAATTTTCACGTGATTGCTTCCAACAAATATATTGATTTTTTTTAGCACGCCTCAACATACGACAAAGTAATAAAATTTTTCTACGTAACTTTGACAAATTTCAAGACATTCGATCAACTTGAAATATTGCACGTATGTACATGGGTTCCGCCGTGATAATACTATTTATAAATAAGAATATAATTAGAAATGGAATATTATCTAATACAAATCAGTATGTGGACGAGGGATAATGTGTTGAATGTTAATTCTGGTAAAACCAGGGCAATGTGTTTTGGTTGGATTCACGTGATCTAAATGTATCTTTCGATAAATCTAGCCTAAACTTTGTCTTTGAAATGAAATGTTTACGTGTTTTTCTTGATAATAAATTGAGTTTTTCAAAATATATTGATCATATATGTGCTCGGGTGAATGGTACAATTAGGCGGTTATATTCTCTTGATTTATATTTATCTCTTCATGTAAGAAAACATGTAGCCAGTTCTCTTTTGATGTCGCAGTTGATATACGCTATGGAAGTATTTTCAGGGACTAACAGTGTTGTGCTGAGAAGACTACATCTTATATTTAATCGTATTATTAGATACATTTACGAATTGATAAGATAAGATATCATGTTTCTACCTTTGTAAAGGATTTTATTGGCTTTTCTTTTGAGAATTTCGTTAAATTGAGAATCCTCCTATTATTTCGCAAAGTTGTTATGCGAAACTGTCCTACGTACATTTTAGATAATTTAAAATTTTTTTTTTTTTCAAAGTCTAGTCGAGACCCTCAGATAATATAGCATCGTAAATCTTCATCTATTCATTTCATGTACGGATAACTAGGGTGTGGAATATTCTATTTATACTTCCGAAACTATTTGCATTTACAGATGCCACCTTCAAACGTAAACTTAAACTTTATTTATATGCTCTTTAATTTGACTTTTTTCTCATCATTCTATGATTTCCAAAAAATATAAATACAGTGTAAATTCGATAATCCGGACTCCACTAATCCGGAATATTCGGTAATGAGGGTGGCGTTGGCTCAGGTAGTAAGCACGTTGACTACAAACCGAAGGACCTGGGTTCAAACCCAGTGTCAAGACAGTCATGAAATAAAAACACCACGCATTTCTCTGATGTGCATTGGTGTGCCTCTGTGTCAGTTGTTGGTGGAAGGTTTCAGTGGCGAAGGCATGGTCACTGGTCACTGAACAGTACCAACTTCAGCTGATACTAATTCCAATGTAACATCAGAGCGCCCTCCTTCGTTGGTACTGAGTAGCACAATCAACGGCGAAGTAAAATAAAATTAATAAAAGAAGTGGCTACTAAACAAAACACAGCTTCAAAACTCGTAATGTTCTCCTCGCCACCAGAGGCGCTGCAACACTGCTCTACGAATAAACGTGCAAAAAAAAAAAAAAAGGCAGAGTTGTAAAGAACGAATGAAGCTTCAACCTCCTTTCATATCTATCACTATCCCTTTCCACTAGTTCCAGCACAATGCATTGCATATGTAGGGGTCATCCCCTGAGTGCTGGTCCAAGATAAAAAAAAAAAAAAAAAAAAATCCGGACAGAATTTTGCAGCTCATTGCGTATTCTATAATCCCGATTGATTGCAACTCTATAGTCCGGATTGAATAACAACCTTCTTTATTTATGTTTTTATTCAAATCACAGCATGCTTTGAAAAATACATTTAGAATAATGTGATATGAGTATGTTTTGGAACGTTGCACATGTGTTTTTAGTTTAGTATTGATACAAGATGCCTTCAGTAAAGAGAGCACACAGGATTTTATCTACTTTAGATAAAGTAAAAATTGTTAAAGAACTGTACAAATTAATATTTATGGTTTTATGTTTAATTTTGCTATTAATTATTACAATTTTTAATAAATACATACATGCGTAATAATCCAGATAATTCGCTACTCCGGATTGGGGTCTGCAATCAATTATCCGGATTATCGAATTTTTACTGTACATCTAAAATCAAATATTTCTATTATCAGCAAATTATCGCATTTACAGAAACTAATTATAAGCGTAGATATATGCTAGAAATTATTATATTATTAATGGATTATAAATGTTCCAACAGATGAGAGGATGAATTTTAGGGCAGATACGGCAAATGTTGCGCAGAGTTATAGATATTTATTATATAAAAACGGAAACAGGAAATAGAAAATACTATATCCGTTTTTTGTTTGTTTGTTTTTTGGTTTTTTTTTAAGTTTTTCATTTTTAATTTTGACAATATTTGTTTTTTTTTTCAAATGTAAAATTTTAAAATAATGTAAATCGAAATGAAAAAAATTTTAATATCCTGAAGAAGCCAATCAACAATATTGGCGACATATTGATATTTAAAAAAAAACAAATAATATAAATTTTTTTATATAAATTGACCTAAGGCTTGAAAAATCTTTTATAATAATTAAAAAAAAGATCGAAAAAATAAGAGAATATTACATGTATGTATATTTTTTTTTTATTTATACAAATTACTAGTTTTAAGATTTTTGATCAATATAAATATCGTTACCCTTTGTATACTTGAAACGAGTAGTTTATGAACCATATTTGGCCCTAAAGGCTTGGTTCTTGAATTTCGAAATAAATAAATTAAATAAAAAAAGAATAGCATACAAATTATGTTTTCCCTTCCAACTTCTTATAATTCGCCGATTCGTATGAAACATTGTACACGCATTGAAATCCTCTAACAATATAAATAGTTGATCAGAAAAATGGGCGGTGTCATGGCCATTTTTAGTAAATATTTTTTTATTGCTTCTACTTAAACAATTCCGTTGAAACTTTCTACACACATTGCCGTTTCCTGACAGTACAGACAAACCCCGGTATATTGAACGATATATGTACATATGTTATGTCAGACCCATTCGTTATAACACGAACTTTTTTTTAAGTTTTATTATTATTACATAAACAAAAAAGCATTCAGTAAAATAAAAATGATATCATTGATGTTTAATATTAAATTGGAAAAAAACAAAATTTATAGAAAACCAAAAGGAAACCAATTAAAATACTCAAGCTATAACACATCAATTCAAATGTTCTTCCTGAATTATTAACAAAAATTAAGATAGTTCAGATAAAATCAGCAACTTCCCATGTTTTTATTAGGGTAATTTAAAGATTTGTGATTCAGGATTGTTAGAATAATTTGCGTGTGCTAAAATATGTGAAGAAGTGACCTTGAACTTTTAAAAGGCATACAAATCTCATTTCAACAACTAGAATCTCCAAGTAGCATGATCATCTTATTAAATCTTCCATGTTAGAGGACAGAGGCTTCAACATTTTTGTGACTTCAGATTACACAAATCTTTTTCATTTAGTTCTCCCATCTACTCGCTCTATTAAAATTATTAAAACGAGTAATATCCAGCGGTTGACGGCGAATCGCCCGCATTCCAGTAATTAAATATTAACTATTTACATAAATATATACAGTAAAATACAAAAACAAACAACATTCTAAATAAACAACATAAAATTCTTTTACTTATCTCTCTCTTTTTACAAAATACGTATTTAGAAAAAACTCTGTGTCATTTCTACACAAAGCAAGTTGGACAAACTCACATCCACACTTTATATGTGTAATAAGTATGCATGTATTGTTACCAACTTCAAACGCTTATAGCTCCCAAAATACTAAAACGATTTAATTAGAATTAAGCTTGTGCACATCTATGTAAAATCTCCATTAAAAAGATATAAATCTTTCCGAAATCGGTTTAGTATAACGGCTGTAAAATGGATTTCAAAAAACGTGTTTGCCTATTAATATTATAGAATATAATAAAAAACTTTTGTTTGTTGAGGGTTTTTAGCTAGTCTATATACATGCATTTCATTGGTGCTAAAGCCAAATCATCAGTAGACCTTAAACCTAATTTTTAAATGTTTCAAACCCCTTTACTTATACAAAAACTTTTAAAAACTCAATGAGAGTTATAAAAATTACAATAGTATAAGCATAGTATGCTTTGAAACTTATTCAAACATCCCAACAAACAAATTATTATATTCGATATGAATCTATTTTATTTTCTTTACAACCTTTTTTACAATTAGACGCCCTTTGGGTGACAATAAAAGTATTTAATAAGGCAAAACGGAAAATAAAATCTTAACTAGGTAATTATGAAATTTATATTAATCGAGATTGCCTCGATATCTTTTTTCAAAGATTTAAAAAACTTTTGTTTGTTGAGGGTTTTTACCTAGTCTATATACATGCATTTCATACATATCAAGTAGACGCCAAACTTATTAAATATGTTGATAGAGGCATTTGTTATTATTTTCAAGCATATGAGTGCTAGCATACATATGCTGATTTAATATATCGCCTAAACTTAGTTTTACACTAATCGTTTGTGCTTTCATAATCTCGTTCATGTTCATGTTCAGTATCTGCCGTTTTCCACACGCAAAGTTTTCTTTGACAAATTTCTTGTCCTTTTGCTGGATGAACATGCAAAACAAAGACACACACACAGCAACTTTGCGAATACATCACAGACAGCCATTCTTCTTTCCCTTCTCACACACAAACCCAAGACTTTGCAAAGTAAACTTTTAGTCTCGAAAAGGCATCTATTAATTAATAATAAAAATTACTAGAAGCTTGATAAGTGATGATAATGAGAATTGTTACTAAAATAGGAGAATCATTTTGGCATTAATCGCTGAGAAGTCACGGGCACTCTTTTAAAAAGAGCGGTAATTTATAAATCACGTTCATTGTTAAGAGCCCTTTTCCACGATTCAAGTTTACTTTGACAAAGTCTTTTCAATTTTCTTTTAAACTGTGTTTCGCTGCTCCACACGCAAAGTTTACTTTGCAAAATTTTTTGTTCGTTTGTTAGATGAACATGCAAACGACACACATACATGCAACAAAATACAAATATGTGTAAATGACAAACGAAGTAGAAAGCAACTTTGCGAGTATAGCAAAGTGTTTACTCATCCCCCTTTCTTCTTTCCCATATCACCAACAAACAAAAGACTTTGCAAAGTAAACTTTGAGAGTGGTAAAAGGCTCTAACGACATTCCTTAAAAATCATGGGATCGCTCATTTTTAATTCCTATAGAAGAGTACACAAGTTACTATGGAAAGCTACTCACGATCCCATCTCTAGTAAAAGTAAATGTACTGGTACGCACGTTTTCATACCCAAACCAAAGAATGTTAGAATGCTTGTATGCTTATACGAGTACTTATACGAGTACTCAATAGAGTCACTACATATTGTTTAATTGTTAGTGGCTTCTTATCACATTGAAATGATTTTTATTTATTTTTTGTTATTTGTTTTACTTTTAAAAACACCTTTTCGAGTATTTTCCGTTTTTGCTCATTGACATTACAATGGTTTTGTATGGTTCTCCTCAGTGAAGAAGTCTCTGGTTTAGTTAGTGTCTTTGGGCTCAGTACAGAATTGCTTAACTGTTTAGCAGTGTGTGCCTTAAAATCATTTGTACAAACTAAAGATGGGCATCGCTCACGTGATAAGAGTGAATCATCCATGATTAGATTTTTGTTTCAATCACTTGAGCGTGCATGAAAGTTAGTATAAAAAATTTAGCGTGAGTGAGCGTTCATGAGTAGATTTTAAACGTGATTATTTCATGATATTTTCGCGTTATTGTAATTTTTTCATTTATTGCCTATTTCTGATTTAAGAAAGAACACCTTCATTCGCATTCTATGAGAAAGTACATTGATTCGGATTTCTCTACAATATTTCTAAACGAACAATGACTCGAAAGACAACTCGAATGAAAACGTAAATGTTTTCATATAAAATCCGATTTCTGTGCTACGAATGTGTAGTTAACATTGAAAATGAAATGTTTAAATCAGTCACTTGTGGTTTTACTTTCGCAACAAAATTTTTGAGTTTAATGAAAATAAAGATAATTTAAAAAAAATTTAAATGTAATTGTGCAACAATTTAAATTCACTTGGGCCTTCCACTGATACTATTTGCGAATGATAACGGTAAGTACGTTCGTTTGTATGCTATAGAAGAAACCTATTGAACATTTTATCTGTAGAGAAAGTTTGGGTACTGTGGTATATAACTAGAAGCTGACAAAATCAAGCTTGCTGAATTCTAGATTTGCTTTTTGGAAGCTATGCAAAGAGTCCAAGGAGGCTAAAGTGGTATAGTGTATTACATACAAAAGAAAAATTAAATAAGGAAAAGAGAAACATAAAAAAGGATAAAACTATACGAGTGTGTTTAGATAAAACAAGTATTTCATTGGCTTGAAATACTCTAAGCAGTTAAGCCTAATTGCAAGCCCAGTTAATTTACAGAAACAAATTTGAGACATTTTTTTAACTATCCGAAGATCACTTGTTACGGACATATTTCCATTAAAAATCACCATCGGCTACGCACGCTAATGTACCACATAAACAGAACAAAGTATTACTCGCCAATTTTTCAAATGGCTGGTTTATGGGTTTTTTCACTTTCTCTCAAATATCTGTTAAACTTGGAAAAAAGGCAAAATCCACAGCCAGCTAAGAGTAGCGAAGAAAAATGCGGCGACAGCTACAGAAAAAGCTAATTCATTGAAAAGACTGGCTGATGCTGCTGATGTGCAAACTGAATCAGCAAAGAGGATGGTTAACGCCTTTGACACAACAGCTGCAGGTTTAAATGTATTAATTACGAGTAAATCCACAATAAGGAAGAATATATTACAAAAAAATATTTTTATTATATTTTTTATTATTTTATTTTATTTAATATTTTATTGACATACATACATATGTACATTAGGGGTATAACCAAGTTGTATTTAACTAGGTGACAGCATTAGGAAAACAATTACAACAATAGAAGAATAACAGGCATTTTTGTTTGTGTAGTTTCATTGCGTATGTCAAAAACTTAACCCATAAAACAAAGAAAACAGGTACAGAAAAAAAGTAAAAGTATTTTGTATGTATTTTGACATTTGCAGCGAATAGTCAGCTGCTTTAATGCTGTCACCTGGTTAAATACGCCTTGGGTATAACTTATTCCAATTTTTTTCAAATATCATAATGGCCCTAGCATAGTCGAATAGTCCATTCAAAACTATTTTAAAAAAATTATATTAATTTTTAGCGGGTTTCAAAAAAGGTCAGCCACAAAACGTGGTAAAGTTGGAAAATTATTTATTTTTTTATTTTTATTTGTACTTATACATTTAGCCAAAAACTCACGCACATTAAATTTGAAATTCATGTCCTTTAATAATTAAGAAACTTTTTAACTTTTTTTCTATTTATTAATAAAATATCAAACATTTTTTATTAAATTTTTTTTCTCTAGGAGTTTTTAAAAATTGCTTTTGTCGGTGCGGTTTTTATTTTCAAACGACCCAAAAAAATTGTTTTCGTAAACAACACAATATTCGCTATCGCGTAGTGCTAGGTCCAAAATTTGGTTATCTCCTGATCTGCACACGTAAGCTAATGAGAATGAAAGTGAGTGCCAATGAGAATTCCAAATTGGTTCGAATTCGAGCGAGTGACTTTCATTCGCTTAACTTTACTTTCTTAAATCAGAAATAGGCTATTCATTTTTTAATTATTTTATAATTTTTTTTTCGTAAGTATTTCGTGAGCGTGAGTTTTCGTGATTGTGCCTAATTCTTTTCCACTCATGTGAGTTTGCATCAACGCATCAGGTCATGCATGAGCAGAATTTTGTTATCGTGTGCGTGCATGAGCGTGAGTGAAAAGTTATTCACGGTTCCATCTCTAGCACAAATAACCCAGTATGCGTTATTCTAGCTTGCAAAGTATGAACTGTTATTTTGCATAACACTAGTGCATGTAGGCATGTGTGCATGAACACATCAGGTCATGCCTGAGCGTGCATGAGTAGAATTTCGTTATCGTGAGCGAGCAAACTATAATGCTCACATACGAAATATGAACTGCTATTTCTCTTAACACCACTGTATGCAATATTTACTCTCAATATCAGTTCGTTCATGTAAATGTTCAGTTTCCTTAGCGTTTGTTCAGATTCATTAGTGTCATTTTGGTTTTCGTGTGTATATTTGTGTTTGCCTTTATCTACTTCTTGGCCATCTAAGATAATTGTAAGACTATTGGTGCTACATTCTGGGGGTTTTTCAATTTGTATGGGTTTTCCATTTATAAACGAAAGAATGAATCGTTTTCAATATCTTGTTTGCTTTGAAGAAGGCGTTTTTCATATTGTGCAACTATTGAATTTTTTACATAAACTTTTGATAACAAATTTGTTATCTACATATTTACATACGTATGGATGTATGTGTGTATATATGGATTTGTGTATGTTTGTATATTGTTTTCAAGGCATGGATTTTTTTTATTGCGGACTTCTAAATTTTTAGAAAACATACATTTAAAAATTTTCCTTGTCTCTGGAGAGATAATGAATCAGTTAATGTTTGCAGTTAAAACATTTTTGCTACCATTTAAATGTTAACAGATTCATAGAATTTTGATAAAAATTTCGGTTCAATAGTCTAAGGAAATATAAAATTGTGTTAAAATTTAATATTCATATGTGATGTTTCACGAGAAATTGAAATCCATGTTTTTGCATTTTTTAAAAATTACACATTATAAAAAGATAACTCAATAACCAAAAAATTAAAAAAATTGCTTAATTTTAAAATTTTGGTATGAACATCTCAACGTTCGAAATTTTACATGTTTTACAAAGTTTTCCTAAACTGTGAGAAACTAGTTACGAAGCCCTCTAAAATAGAAGAGTTCAAGTCACAACATAAATCAGTTGGCCGGTCCCAAGTGTTAGCGACCGGTTTTAATTCTTATAAAATGAAAACAACACACGACAATTCATCAAGATAATTATTCGTTGGCAGTCAGAATTATACTACTTGATCATCACAAAAGAAATAAAATAAATAAGAAAATTCCGTAAACAAACACATAAACAAATAATAATGAAAGAAAATAAAGAATTCCCGTCCACGGGTTAACATCCTGGAACTTTACATGGAAGGAACCGAGGTACAGCGTGACAGGTACAAGATCTAACCTTGAGGTGCTTGTTTAGTAAAAATGACTATTCGTGTGTATTGATACTCTTTCTACTTTCTTGCATGTCTTGTCGATGATCGCGTTGTTGTGTAAAAAAAGGCTGAAATTGCCCTGGCACTAATAGAAATTCTTTTGATCCTGTTCAACACTAAGACAAATTACCAAAAATTTTGTATCACATCTGTTTTCACCGGTTGACACAACATTTCCCGCAGTTGCATGACACCATTTTTTATAGAATTTTTTGTTTAATTTCAAATCTGCAAAGAAATTTAATCCAACACTTGTAAGATTTTATTGCTACTTGTATTTCCGATGGCCGACCCAATCGACATTATTTTACTTATAATTAATAAAACCTTCAACATTTAATTACATACGATAAAATACATAACATATGTTTAATTCACAAGTTGGTATTAACGTCGTAGGTGTTGTGTACTCGTCTAATTATACAGTTTTGTATTTTTATTGTTGGTAATTTTTATACAAAAGCGTGATGTAAACAGAGTAGGAAAATAAACAAAACGAAACGTTTGCTTTCTTTTTGTTTTGCTCTTTCCAATGAGTAAAACAAAAATAAAATAAAAACAATTAAAACGATTGTCCCATTTAGTTTTGTACTGTTTTTGTTTGTGAACACTAAATGTACATTAATTTAAACGTTCGCAGATAGAAAAGAAAATAATGGGAGCAAAATTGAAAAGTTTTAAGAAGAAATGTTTGCAAACGTTTGCTGATTGATTTGCTCATTATACAATGACGAACGAAATGAAACACTCAAAAAAATACGTTTAAACCTTTGTTTTGTTCCCAATCGTATGATTGTAACGGGATATTAAAGCAAGCCGATGAGTGAAAAGCCAACAGTTTTGTTTGCGCTCTGTTATTTAAAAGGTATTTGTTTTGGTTTTGCTCATGTACAATACCATTGAAAAAAATTTTAAAGTTTGTCTTTTCGTAGGAAACGTTTGCGAAAAGTTTTGTTTGTTTTCCCACTCTGATTATAAATATACGTTTGAATTTTATTTTTTTAATGATTGCATTAAGGCCAGGTATTGAAAAATTCTGTTTGTTAGATTAATTTGAAAAAAAAACTTTTAAATATGTGATAAGTAAACCCAGAAAATACATTCTTCTTAATGATAAATATATACTTGATTCATTTCAATTTAATTTGCAAACCATTTTAATAAAAATTATTTGTCGCGAAAAAGTTATTAACTGTTTTGCGTAAAATTAGAATTCCAGAATTCCCATATCCGGTTTAATTTCATGGTATCAACTGACTTGAGTGTCGCCTATTGTGGAAGAAGAATATTTTACTGAAAACAAAATTTAAAAAGTAACAAATTTCCCGTAAATAAATAAAAATTTAATAATACAAATGGAATCAAATTCTTTAATTGTGGTAAGATTTCAAAATTATATACGTATGTATGTAATTTCATTAAATTTGTTGTTCGACATAAATTATTTACTCACAATGAATTGACTATATTGAATTGACATTTAAGATACTACAAAATGACGATACAACAAATGTTGTCTGTTTACAAGCACATAAACAAATATCGTCTGAGCTTGTGAATTGAACAATAGTTAACTCCGTCAGTTCGATCCGTTTTTATCATTGCTGTTAAGTTCGGATTTCTGTAACTGAGAGACTGTTAAGTTAACACGATTAAGTGTTTGTACAGATTTGTTTGCGAAAATAATAAAAACTCCACGCATAATTAAAGGAAAAAGAAAATTTTCAAAAAAAAAAACATTTTTCAAAAATCTAAATTTTTTTTAATCCCAAAATTTACACGATTTATTTTTTTTAATAGTAAAAAGTTCACATAATTAATTTAAAAAAAAAAAATTTAAAAGAAGAAGGAATTTTCCGAAAACCCGAAAATGGACCCATTTAATTTTGTCTATTTTACATATATTTCGGATGTTGAAGAATGCGAAAATTTTAATTTTCATAAACATTTTTAAAAAAATCGAAAATGGGTAAAAATCGCCGCTTAGAAAGAATTTGTACCATTAAGGAAAGCCGCCGTAGGGTTGTGGATAGCCTGGACTATTAGTCGTAGGTTCGGTTCCTGCCTAGACACTGGGTGTTTCTACAGACAAACGTAAAAGGATGTAAAAAGTAAAATTCGGATGTCGGAAAATTTGTTCAAGGTGGATTTTTATCACTTTTTACATATTTTAACATGGTTATATCTCGGTATATCCTACGTATACTAGTTATTTTCCATATCGAAAAATTCCATGTTCTTCTGATTTTAAAATTTAATTATTAATGCAGCCAACTTGAGAAAACGAATGATGCAGAAGTTCTTATTTTTGAAGCTACTTTCACGTGCAATTCTCAGAATGGAGTCCCAAATCAATGAGCTGAAAAATGTTGTACTGTGCTATTGATATTTTTGATAACAACAAGAAAATATAAATAAAAAATATTTGTGAAATAATTAAAAAAAACATAAAAGAATTTGAAATTAAATATGTGGTGCAATTGACAACATGCCGTGTTTTTATTATATTCTAATTCCTCTCAGCGGTGCGAAATCAATACACTACCGCATTTTCTTGTGTTTCTACACTTAAGGCAGAATTAGTTTATAAGTTCTGTTCTGTTACGGATCAGCTGTTTTGTCTCTATTCAATAGAGAAACTGTATGTGTGGTTTGTTGTTACTTTTTCGTTCAGTTCTGTTGCGGACTATTCTGTAGAAAATAGAATTCAACGTGAAGTGACGGCCTAGAGTTTGTATGCATTAGTTTTTTGTGGTGTGAAATATTAAAATTTTTTTATAAAAAGTCAGAAAATTTTATTTTGATTCAAATTTTTAAAGATTTATTTAATTTTGTCAAATAACAAACATTTTGCAAACATCTACAAAATTCATTCCTTTAATTACATCGTCCACATCTGGAAGTTCACACACAGAACAAGTAAGAAAGAAATATTTTCTACAGAAAAGAACGGCACAGAACGGCAACGAAAATTAAAAACTAATGAGGCCTTTAATACTAGAAAAAACAAAATAAGTAAAAATGTAAAAAAAAATCAGCATTCTCCGTTTTTGTAAAAAAAACAGTTGAATTAATTGTCTTGGAAAATGCTAGAGATTTTTTTCTGGTGGGTTTTTAAAATATTTTAACGATACATACATATAATATTTATGTTACATACATATATATATATTTGCATATACATATATGTATGTTTGTATGTATACATACATGTTATTGATTTAAAAATTTTATATAAATTTACGATACATGTTGATTTTAAGTCAATTTAGCGACGGCATTTCTTATAATTAATTTTTTTTCTTATTTCACAAAGTTTTTCACCACTTTGCATGAACAACAAAAATATCACCATTCATTCTCACTATCTTAACGAAGATGGCATAAAATAATTTGCTCTCGCCACCCAAGCGTATGTATAAAATTTTAATACGACATTACGTACACGCAACGTAATACCGACGGAGAAAGGATCTCTATATAAGTATGTAAATCATAAACAATAATAAAACGAAATACTACCGACGGTTTTTGTAAAGTGAACAAAGTGCGGATGGAAAAACAGAGAATTTGAAAAAGACGACGGCTTTTCCCCAAACAGATACACACACACACACAAGATTAGCGTTACATTTGCCGACGTTTTGGAACCAAAAACGAAAAGAAAAACACACGCACACTACAGTCGTACCGAATGACACTAAATATAACAAATGCCGGGCAAACAGCAATAACAACAACAACAACAACAACAATTACACTGAAGAACTTACAACAAATAGCAAGAAAATGATTTTTCAGCGACACTGGTCATCAAAAACAACAACAACAAAACACATAAAAAGGAAAAAAAATTAAAATTTCTTAATGCCATTGTTTTGATCAAAAAAAAAATTCAAACAAAATGCACAAGTAGTGAATACATGATATATCGTTGTTGTTGCTATTAACTTATGTATGTATATATATATGAATGTATGTGTAGTTGTTTCTGTTGTTCGGCCGATGCTGCTGTTTGGTACGACTGACTATTGTTATCGTTCTTAACGTTATTGTCATTGTTGTTGGTTGGCATAATGTTGAATATTTACCAATTGATCTTAATATGACACAAATGATACGACAACAACACAATACAAAAAAAATACAGAAAAACACAACAACATATAAACAAAATAAGAAACAAAAAAAAATAAAGGCAAAACCATGCATGCAGTAGCACAACAACTGAATGGCGTACAAAACTTACAAACAAAGTTGCCACATGATTTTGCCCAAAATGTCGCTTAATCAGAACTGAAGTTTTTAAATACAAATAATGTTATGTAAGCAGTGTTGGTATCTCTAGAAAGAACAAAAGCACCGTAAGCTGTTCCAAAAAGGGTAAACAGCGCTAAAAGTTTACCAAAAAAGGGTAAAAGAGCACCATAAATAATATTTTAAAAATTTGAGTTATGCAAAAAAATATTAAGTAATTTATAAAAAAGTGAAGATAAATACCCAAAATACAATTTGAAGTTTTTGCTTCAAAGCAAATAAAGGACTTGAGAACAAATTGCTCAACTTATTAATATATTAATTAAAATAAAATCACAATTAATTTAATAAAAGCAAAAGAAAAACGTAAAAAAAACATAAACAGGAGTAAAAGGATATACATGGAACATACATATGTACACATATAAAAATAAAATAATTAAAATAGTTTATTTAGACAAAATTTAAAATTATATGTCTGTATGTACATTAGTGTGTCCCAAAAAAAGATTTTTTTTGCCCCAGCATTTTTTGAAAGCTTATAGGATAAATTATTTTTGTGATTTTTTCAGGGGTACTTATAAAAATCGAAAAAAAAATTTTGGGATACACTAATATACAGATCGCTCCTTTATTGTCATTTATCAAAAGTGAAATATTAAAAATGTTAGCAGGTATGTATAATGTATTGGCTTTTTAGTGGGTATACATTTGGTTTGGATTAAGCATACATACTACATATGAGTCGCGTTCAGTGGATAAAGGGAAAGAGTCCATTTTTTGAGATTTAGCCTGGATACACTTCCTTTTATGACTAACAACGTATGGTAAAAATTTTGTTTTCAAATTTCAACGGAAACCCCCTTTTAAAGACAAAACATTTTTTTGTACGAAACACAAAATTTTTATTTTCAGTCGAAAAAGGGAATAAGTCCACGCTTACATTTATATTCCATTAATTCATTGATCGTCATTGTTAACTTTGCTTTTAATCGCTCTTATTTGTTTATATTTCTTGCCTCTGTTCGAGCTTTCGCTACCTGTCAATTTTTTGTGCTCTTTAAATTGTATTGGACAAAATAGAAATATCAAAACTGTCTTAAGTTTACACAAATTATGTCAAAGTACTGATATAAAAGCAAGTCGATTGAAATTTATTTACTAAATGACGTGGATCAAACAAGAGAGATCGAAACCATGGGTAATACAATATAAAAATAATTTCGATGAAAATTTTGGATTTGAAAATATAAACATAAGAAAGAAAGGTAAAGTAATGTTCTTGAATAGCGTGAGTCAAAGTCTATTGTACCCTGAAACTAGAGCTATAACAAAAGAAAAGAAACATAATATGATTGATTTATTAAAGTATATCCATCCCGTGTACCATACTTTCTATAAAAACTTGAAAACAGTATTAAGTCAGCAAGATTATTCTGAAGAAGAAAAAATATTTTGTTAAATTTTTTTAGTTATTTTTTGTTTTAAAAAGAAGATATGTTTCATGTTATTTATTTTTTCTTTAAAAAAAAAGGAAATTTTTTTTTGTGTTATTTTTTTAAATTCATTGAAAATAAAACTGTGCGAATGCACTGAACTAAAAAACAAAATTATCTGCAGCCTTTTTTGCAAAATTATAAAAAATGTACTCTTTCCAAAATATACTAATTCAATTAAAACACTACGCGAGGTAAATCAATATATAGATGGATATTTTTTTCTTTATTTCTGAACGAATGCTCAAAGTCAAAACATAATTAATTTGCATTTTTACGCTATCGATTTTAACAACAAAAAATTTGGTGGACTTATTCCCTTTTTCCACTGAAACTCTTATCAATAAAAACGTATTTGCATCATATTAACAGGTTTTGTGAACACATACACTTACATACTAACATTATATATTTACAAATTGTAAAAGAATCCCTAATAATTAATTTTGCAATTTTAATTTTGAGTTTTGTTGTAACAACTAGTTTTAAAGTTAACGTCAACTGTTCTGTCGTTTTCTCCATTTAAAATTTTTGGACTCATTCCCTTTATCCACTGAACGACTCATATGCAACTGAAAAAGTTTTTGCATACAAAGAAATACCTTCAATATCATTTTTTTCTAAGTAAATTTTTGTTTTTATAAGGTATGATCATGTTGCATTAAAGGTAGCGATGTGTAGTATACAAACATCTGTAAATTCTAAATAATAAGGAATAGATTAAAAAAGGGGAATTCAAAGTCGAATGAAATTTATGATAGCATTTCAATCGATTGTTATTTAATTATCGTTTATTTTGCTATCAAAAAATATCCATTTCGTCTTCGCTATCAGGCCACAAAACAGTTGTAATAAAATATTGAGATTTGTGGTATGATTCGTGCGAAGTTATTTTGCTACAATCATTTAAAGGCAGTTGAAAATTGCTGCAACATGCATTTTCAAATTTTAAACTGTATTTAATATGCAGTAATGCATCTACTGAATTTAAAGATAAAAGGTTTCTAATTTTTGTTTTAAACAAATTCATCAAACTGAATGTTCTTTCAACCTCATCGGAAAAAATTCATGGTTGCTTAAGAAGTAATACTTTGAGCTTAAAAGATGTATCCAATTTATATAACTAAAAACATTTATCAGTTGTACAGAAAAAGCACAAAAGACACTGTGAGAAATTGTGAAAAGCACTGTAAATACCCGCTTTTTAAAAAGCAAAAAGCACCCACTTTATCTAAGTAATTGGTATATTCCAAGGCGAATTTATTTTACAGGTGGTTTTAGTAATAACACAGTTGAGCAAGCCAAATTCATAAAAGGTAGACTCGCCTCAATTCGTTTTGAAAAATATCTGCTTTCTTTATCAAAATCAACGTCAAACACCATACATATATAAATCAAACATAAACAAATGTTGACAAACATAACAGATCAAAATGCAAGGAGGTGCAAGGAGCAAAAATTAATCAGCTGAGCTGTCAAGACCACCTGCTATGAATTCGCCTTGACAGTTGAGCAACATGCCCAAAGTTGTATATGTATGTATGTATGTATGTACATATGTTCGAGTCTAAAGTTGCTTTTATTTGTTGTATTCGCTGCCGTCATGCTTCAACCTCGTGAAATAAATTTGCCTTTAAGGCGAATTCACAACAGGTGGCCTCGAGAGATCAGGTGACTCAATTCGCTTGAATTTTTGTTGTCAAATTTTTAAAATTATTTTGTTTGTTTTCATAAAAAAGAAAAAATTTATTCATATTTATTTATGTATATCAGTAACCGTAGTCACAGTGCCAGTAGCTGTAACCGACGCTACTGTAGTGCGAACGGGTGTAACGAAACTTGGACTTGCAGGCACAAAGCATTACTCTGCCCTGCAGGTATGCCTACACTAACAACTGCTGCTTCTGCCACCTGCGTGTCTAACAAACTGACGTGATTTACTTCGAACACCTTCCGCACTATTTAAGCCTTTGCAGACACGGTTGGAGATGTCGCATCCGAAATATTTTCTATGTCAAGTTTTCCTTAGCCTAGCCATTTTTATATCCACATATTCCCAAAACATACATATTCGTACATACATATTTTTATTTTTTTAATTTTCTCATAAATTTGTCAACCGTTTTTGACACATCTGCTCTAACTTTCAAGGCGAATTCGCATGAGACTACCTGTTGTGGATCTGCCTTGTTTGCCTTGTTATTTTCAGATGCAAGAAATCTTTCAGCACACCTTGATAAAATATAAACTAAAAAAAACTTTTACGGTGTATTTTATATACGGCGGTTTTCAATTACGGCGCACAGTGGATTTAATCGCAAATATATCTACATAATAGTAAAAAAATGGGATTTCCTAAACCACTACTTGGACTTTAAAATTATGTATACAAACGTCATGAAAGAGGAGCAATTGTGGCTGCTGTTCCTGAATTAGTTAGCGCGTTGATTACAAAGTAAATGTGGGCTGAGAACGTGGATTTGAGCTAGTTTCTAGCAAATCATATCTTGCATTATAGTTCCTTTATATTTCTTAACGTTTCTTTATTAGCAGACCATAATTTTTAAACCTATTTTATTTTTTTCTTTTATTTGAAAGGACTTGCTTCCATGCAACTTCACTGCAACTTCAGGCTGAACAACATTTTCCGTACAGTTTGACATAAAATTTTGCCAGAGAATGTGGTCATGAAATAGAATCTATTTTATTTTTAAAGCGTTTTTTCTTATACTCTCTTAACAATGTTACCGTGCTTTCATGAAATCACATAAATGTTTCACAGGAAAAATGCAAACAAAAGAAAATCAAACAATAATGAGAGGGAATTTGAAGTTACTGCCGTCGATTTTATTATGGGCCATCAGCGTTTGTTCCTGAAGTTGCAGATTTGTTCTGTTTCATCATTTTCCGTCACTCTGATTTGGTACCGGATGGTCCAAATACAGGTATTAATACTATATTTGGAACAACCTGATGAATCATTAAGAAAATAAAACTAAACAAAACAAAACATTCGTTGCCAAATTTTGGTTTTCAAATTATCACGAGATTTTTTCTCTTGTTTATTATTATTAAAATTTTACAACGCAAAATTTTTGCTGCAATAGTGGCATTTGCTATTGCTGCGCTTTCAAATAATCATAGTAAAGTTATCATTTTGGCTCCGTTACTTCCATCATACTAATTAAGCAAACTAACTAATTTTGTTAAGAACAAATTTTAAAAAAAAATTTCAAGGATTTTTTCGACAAATCCCGCGATATGGGAAAACTCCCGAAATTCGCGGTATCGATACTGACATCCCCAATGTCTACCTACATATTTCCTTTTCGTCATAATAAAATATTTGAATATGACAATTCTTTTGAATCTATCTATATATCACCTATATATAAATAGGCAAAGACAAATTTTTAGATCCCTTTTTCGCCTTTGTTTGCCAACCGATTTTCTTCATTCTTTTACCAAATGGTAAAAATTGTTGATATTTAGCGAACCGACTATACATTATTTAAATCAACTTAGTATTAAAGGAAGAAAAGGCTCCTAAAGCTGACACCACTACAAATACTAAGAATACCCACATACATTCACTTACATAAGCAAAGCAATGAGAGTGTTTAAGAGTACCTATGCATGTATTTGAGTAATAAGATTTTTTCTCTTCAGATTAGTGAATTTGAAAAAGAAAAAGAGATCAGAATTGAAAGAGTTGAGAATTAAGTACGGATGCACATGTTCATTACAGTTTTCTTTCATTCGGAAAGAATAAACTAATATTTAATTAATTATAGCTAGAATATGGTCGATTCAGAATTACCGTTCACCAGACTAAAGTCGCAATTTTATCCTTTTTTAGCAGCATGAGGCTCTTTGTGAGACTTTTTTTATTAGCGACTGTTGCGACTTTTTTTAATTTTGTTTCGACTTCTTACCCTTTTTTTGTTTCTCACAAAAAACATTTAATTTGCAGTAAATTTATAAAAAAAAAGTCGTCAGATATATAAGCAAATTTCAGATTATTGTTCATTTGGGAATACTTTTATCACTTTTTTGAAACCTTGTCAAGGAGACAATATATTCGATAAATGTTTTAAAGAACAGTTTTAGCAAAAAAGCTTTTTAAAGTAAGAAATTGTATGTTTTGAAGTGCTTATTTTACAAAATTTATCGTCAAACATGAACATTCTTTAAAATAAGATTTCTTGTTAAAACGAAAAGAAAGTCTGAAAACGAAAAAGAAAATGATGCTAGAATTACGTGTTTAGATGCAGAAGAGACCACGGAGTCTGAGAGGGATAACTTTAACAACGCTGCAGGTCCTTCCAAGAAACGTAATATTTCGCAATACTGTTCGAGAGACTGGGAACTACAGCATAAATAGTTCAAGCAAGACATGGAGTCAAAGCGGTATTTTTGTATTGTTTGTAAACAGCTTTTAATGAACCAAAACAATAAGCTTTCTCTTGGCTTGGTTTTTAACAGAAATCATATTCCTTTCACCTTGGCAGCATAAGACAGCCAAGTTTATTAAACTTAACTAAACTTGTTAAGTATACATGAAAACATGTATAGAAGAATATATAATCCAACTGCATATATGTTATGAAATATGATAAAAATGGATTCTGTAATAAGTTTTTTGTTTTGTTTCAATTGTCTTTTTTTATTTAGTTATGCTTTTCATTGATAAGAAAAAGTTTAAAAAAGATGTGGGACATTTATTTTCTGAAACGACTTTTTTGTGCAACTTTTTTTTAAAACGACCTTTTGTGCGACTTTTCAAAAAATCCCAACGGTAACCCTGGCTCGATTGCGTCGGACATAGGAAATCCTAGTTGTGATAAATCCTTAAGTCCGGCAACAATGTTTACAGGCACTAACACACTTGCCTTCAATACCGCGGTATACAAACCCAGTCGTACAAATGTATGTATGTACGTGCATATAAATATTTGTAACTAAGAGTGTTGTTCGCAACAAAAATATACAAAACATTAACAGAATTACAATGACAGCAACTATTTCAGAAACTACAAAATAAAACGAGGCGCGCATCTCATATACACACTTAAATATTTGCAAGAAATGTACAAAGTTGAGTAGAATTATACAAAAGAAGAATAAAAATGGTACATATTTCCGATGTGCACTTTTTGGTCAAAATTATAACAAAACATAAAGAAACAACAACAACAACAACAGCAACAACACATATACACCCATTACCACTCATCTATTTCAGACTCATACACTTACACGCACACATACACACACACACTCATACAGAAATAATCAAATAAGCCCCAGACTGATAGCACACTGTGGTGAGTAAGTAAACAAGAATGCACCAGCAGGTAGGTTGGGTTTATGAGTTGGCATTTGCGGTAGGAAATAAAATTTTGTACTCATTGAGTTTGAAATTAATGCATGAGACTTAAGGAGGGGGGGGGGGGGGGTGGTGGATGTAGATGGCTGCAGAGTGTGCAAAATGATACACAAAATACAAATGTTTACAAAGATATGACAAACATTACATTTAAATTTCTATACAAACAGATGCACATTAAAATTGTCTTACATAAATACTACTTCAAATGCAACACACACACCTGCATAACGGCTAACTACCCTGTAGAAAATCGGGGTCAAATGTCCTTAAGTCTCCACTTTTGTCGTCTGCTTTTGGTGACATTGTAAGCGAAGCGTCTACACTTTGCTTTGATGGGTAGAGAATTTCTTTGACAACTACAAAGCTTTGCATCTTCTTGAATTATTTCTTATTTCAATTGTTTCGTTATAAATTTTTCTTAAAAAATTAAATTTAAACAAAATATATGCACGTGTTTGTCTACCCATATTGCTAATGGGAAAATCTAGAAAAAAGTTTTAGACCAGAATTTTTAAAATCTACTAATGAATCTCTCTACTAATATCTCCACATGGTCGCATAATAACAATCTTGTCAATACTTCTAAGGTCCCTAGTGGATGCTCAATGACAAACACATGCTAAGTATCGAGAGCACAAATCACTGTCTGGTCTATAAATGGTCAGTAGTACTGGTGACAAAGTCAATAGTTTATCAGTACAGTTTTACTATCGACATTTCCTACAGGGTACATTCAATCTAGATGCATACATACTGCATACATAAATATGTACATACAATTCTACATAAATTGTTAACCATCAGCAATTCTTTTGCATGAATACGAAAGTTTAATACCTCGTATGAATTTTTTTTTGCTGCATAATTTTAAAAGGACATTGCACAGTGGTGATGTTAGCATGTTTGGCTAAAATTTTGAAATGTAAAATTGTTAAGAAATAAAATAAGCGTTTATTTTAAAATTATTTAATTAAGTCCTCAAAACGAATTGACTGTTAGCCAGTGGTAACACATGAATAAATATTGTTCGGTAAGTCAGAGGAAATATATTTTCTTAATTTGCTACAAAGTCTCATTCACATATGTATAATCAAATAGTAACTTGGAAACAAATATTAACTATATTTTATATTGAAATTAGTATTTCTAAAGTAAAGCTATCATGTACAAATCCCCAGAAATCTAAAATTCTTTGGAAAAAAACAAAGAAACCCCCCACTGCCACAGTTGCCAGATGAAATCGAGGAAAATTCATCAAATTTAGAGCGAAAAATCGTCAATATAGTCAAAATAATTATCAAAAAACGTCAAAAGTTCGTCCAAAATAAAACAAACACTTTTTTAACTAATTATCTATTTTATTTAACGAAATTTAACACAGCAAATAAATTCATAGCTTTTGTATAAAGTAAACCAAATTCTTATCAATAGAGAGATCCAACAGATTAATTACATGTTTAGTGTATTTTTAGTAAAATAATACATACAGAAAAATTAATTAAAATATTTCAATATTAAAAAAAACTGCAGCAAGCAAATCCTTTATATAAATATTGCTCCTTTAATGTAGCAGAATGTAACAACCATATCTCAAGGAAGCAAAATTTATAATTTCATTAACACATTGACTGCCAAGGCACTTTCAGCATATAAGATGCTGCGGGCCACAGAATTTATTTTTTTTCGTAATCTCTTCTAAAACGTCAATATTGGAATTTAGGATACTACCAGTAATATTAACTGCTTAGAAACAGAGAATTTTTTACAAATAAAAGTGTCGCACGCATGTGTCCGACGTGGCGCCTCCGACTTTTTTTAATGCAGGGCCTTGTTGGACATATATGCACGACAAAAAACACTCTCACAAAACTGCAACAAATTGGGTTCGCTGTATATTATTTCTTATTACGTGCTCAGTAAGCAAGAAGAGTTGATCGCATTATATTATTCTATAATATTTGCCTTACGAAATGGCGAAAAGGAAATTTTTATCGGATACTGAGTTAGAAAAAATACAGAAAGTGATGACGACTCTATAAATGATCCTATATGTAAACCTACTCCAAACTCCTCGGAAAATGATGAAGATGAGGAACTTGCAGACAACAAAGAAAAAATTCCTCAAACTCTAGCACTAGAAGAAAGAAGGCAAAAAGAGTATACACGTATTGCCCGGACTGTCTGCAAGACCATTTTATGTGTTTACAATGTTTTGGAAATCACCACAAACACCTTTAACGTGTTAATTTGTCTCTTTTCATTATAAAAATAATGTGTAAAATAATTTTTCTTTTACTTGTTTTCATACGATGTATTGTATTTTTTTTCAAAAACAATTTTATTTCAATTAATTTTTGAGCTGCGCCGAAACCATTAATACAGAAATTTCATGAGAGGGCATACATCATATTACTGCAATAAAATCCTATTTATCATCAGCCACTATTGTGTGACATGGCTGGAGATAATGAAAATCGCGTCGGACATATGTGCCTGATGTGGCGTAAACAAACGTAGTGCAGTATCACACATATGTTTTCGACGTGGCAGTCAATGTGTTAAGTAAAATTCTTCATTAAAAACATCTTTTTAAGAAACATATCTTAACACAAACCGAAGTTACAACCATTCATAAGCTAATAACGGACAAATACATATTTCCTCATATTTTTAAAACATTAAACGCATTTTAGAAAGTTCAATTTTTTGGATATATGATTACGTTGCAATAAAGATATAAGATATTCTTCATATTATAACACATTTGTAAGAACTTAAAAAAATACATACTCGCAATTTAACAATTTTATTAGATCAGGTACTACTTTCAAGTCAAAGCAATTACAATTATTTAGTTTTAAACGACCTTTAGCATACAAAATTGCTTCTAAGGAAGTTTTTTGAAACTGATTTCGTACTTCGGCACATTTCCACATTTGCTGAAGAATTCGGTAAAACACAAATTTTTCTGATATTCATAGTTAACTTCAAAATGGGTTTAAAGCTCTGAACAAATCTTGTCAGTTTATAATTATTTAAAAATCGTCAAATTTAAGGCAAAAATCGTCCAGTAGTCAATATGCTATTTCTCGCAATCGAAATCGTCAAAATGACGATATGACGAAATGACAGCGTGTCATTTGTCCATTTGCTTCTTTATTTAATTTCTTTTTTTGTTGTGATGAAAAAAAACAAGAAAAATTCTTTGTTTTCAGATTATAGTGTCACAGAGATAGAGTAAAAACAACTACAACTACAGAAGCATGCCATCTCGAGGCACTTCTGGTCTTCTTTGTGCCTAAAGCTACGGTCACACTAACCGAATATTTGCCGAAAACAACGTGAAAACACACAAGCTAAATTTGCATTTTCTTTAATTCCAATATTTTTTTCGTTCGCAATTTATTAAAAATAATATAAAAATACGAGTAGCATTTTGCGGCATAATTAACTTTATTTTGTGATATAAAAACGAAGTTAAATCACACTAGCCCTAAGC
>OY101444.1:37730298-37792572 GCA_956483585.1 Gymnocheta viridis
TATATATAAATTTTATTTATTAATGTGCTTGAAATTTTATAATATAATAAACAATAGTAAAAAATAAATCTCATATTGAAGTATGTATATATATATATATATATATATATATATATAATATAAATATGTATAAATAAGTATTGTATTTGTAAAAGAAAAAACTTTTTTATGATTTAGACTTTATTAAAATTTGAATTTTTGTTTATTTTGAAATGTCCCCAAGCATAGGTATTAATACCATCTTCTCTTATATAACGTTTATTATCATCATAACTTAATACAACTTTTGATATTTGTTGTGTATAAATTTCATGTAGGATATATTTAAATATATACATTTTATCGTGATATATGGTTTTATCTATCAAACAGTTACGGTAATCATTTATAGTTAGTTTTTTTAAAGCGATATCAGATATAAAGCTGATCGGGAGCTCATCAGAAGCAGTATAAAAGCTGTTTTCGATAGCAGTTCAGATCCAGTTCGATAGCAGTTGGATAGCAGTTCGATAACAAATCGATAACAATTCGATAGCTCTTTGGAAGTTGACAAAAGCATAATCATGAATAAAAAACTTATGAAAGAACTTATAAATACTAGAACAGTATTAAACGAAAAACTAAAAAAATAAAATTAAATGAAATCAATAAAGTTAATTTGTTGGAGGATACCTTTCAACCTATAACAAAACCATTAAAAAATATAATAAGTAAACTAGATAATGTACAAACATTTAAATCAACCAACAAAAAAGTAAAACCGTCATCATCATCATCATCATCATCATCAGATATTGCAATGGATTATGATAATAGTTATAATAAATCTGTATCAGATAATAGTTATAATAAATCTGTATCAGATAATGTAATAGATTATGAAAATAGATATGATAAAACTGATTTCATCGGTATTAATAACGATATTAATTATGTCAACCCAAAAAAAGATGTGTTAGTAACTTCAACACCAATAAAGGAAAATCGTTCAAACTCTACACATTCAATTCAAAGTACATCACTTCCATTATCATTTAATATTGGTAGTCCCGTTGGTGACCATCATCATAATCAACAATCTAAGAATGATTCTAATTTTAATATGAGCTTTGAGAGTGTTAAAGAAGTGAAAAAAAACTTAAAAGGAATAGACCATCAACCACAACTTCCAATTCTAACATGAAGTACAAGCGTATACAAGGAATTCCACCATCATTATCATCATTGTCTATAAACGTGAAACCTTCAACTTCCTCACATTTGTTGTCGAATAATCTTGAAACTGATAGAGATAACATAAACAAACCAGTAACGTTAAAAAGGGGAAAATCAAAACGAAAGAATACCTCTTTGTTGAGCAATTTCGATGAAGATGATAAAAAGCGATATAAAACTACACATATTTTCTCAAAACGAAAGAGTAAAACACAATTGAATACTGATAAGAAAAGAATTAAATTAGACGAAAATAATATATCATCACTTGTTGAAAATATAAAACTATTAATGGAAAATAGAATGTTAGATAAAGTCTATGGATTTAATATAGATCAAAGTGGAGATTGGCGTTATGGAACTAATAAGTTAAAATTTCGCAGAAATAATATGTTAAATATAGGAGATATGAAGATTAAAGTAACGCCAGGATTATTCGAATTATTATTCCATTCTAAACCATTGCATTATACTAAAACCGATTTGGAGAAATATAAGAGTATTATAGTAACTACAAATGTACACAAACGCAACTATCAATCAAATAAACAAATTAAAGGTATAAAAGCATTCAAGTATCAACGTGTTATAAAAAAATTATTTAAAAAAAGCGTAATGTTCTAACAGAGGGTAGTGGATTATTACTTAAATCTGTAGACGGTAGAAAACCAAACTATATATATTGGGATGATCCTAATGAATTGGTCAACAGACTACGTTTACTTCTTTCATCAGAAGGTGTCGATCACAACAATCATAAAAACGAAATAATTTCTATTGTTGAAGAACTAAAGGAGGCTAATATAATTTATTAAACGCACACACATACACACGCACACACACACACACACACACACACACACACACACATACACACAAGAAATGAGTTATATTAACAAGTTTGGAGAAATTTTGAATAAACGAACACGAACAACTGATGATAAAGATGATGATGATGATAAGAAATTACATATCGAACTATTAAAGGTATTCGATATTACTGTAAATAATCAATGTTTAGATGTTCGCAAGAAAAGAATCAGCAATCTGTTAGCACCTGTTGACTCTAAAGATGCTGTTACAAAAGCATATCTAAATAATAAAATTATTGACATAAATAATACTCATGCAGATGATATAAAACAGATTAAAAATGAAATCGATATAATAAATAATACTCATGCAAGTGATATGGATCGGATTAAACATGAAATAAATACTTCATTAAATATTAATCTACAAAACGTTTATAAGGATATTAAAAATAATAAAGCTGACGTTGAACTACTGAAACAGTTGCACAAGGAAATAGAAGATATAAAAGCTAAACATAAAACTGATATCGAAAAATTGAGTCAACTAAACAATGAAATAGAAAATATAAATATTACACATTCAACTGATATTAAACAGTTGAAAATTGATACAAGTAACTTGTTTTTGACAGCTGTCGTTGGGTAAATCTTTATATAAAATTTACTTTGTTCTCTGGTATTGAAACTGCACAAAATAATAATAATAAAGTAATAACAAGAAGGAAAAAAAAGTTGTTGATTATAAAAATAAAATGATTTAGAATTGTATGGAAAGCAAAAATGAAAAATTCAGAAGCGAAAAAAGCTGAAAGCATTGACAGGAGGGAATAAAAATGAAAATGAAAAATTCGCTTGCAGTGTAAGTTGTAGCTGAACTTGTAAACAGAGTATTGATAGGTGTAAAATTTGTAAATCCTATGATTTATGATTAACTCATAATTAATTATCTTTTACACTTTTCTACTCCCTCTGCAGGAAAGGTTTATTTATTTGTTTTATTTTTTATGTTTTATATTTTGTATAAGTACATTTTTTTTTCATTTGCCATAAAATTCCAATTATTTAAGGTTCACGAAAAAGTTAGATGGTTAAAGGAACTATTTGGAGGAGAAATAGAAATGTACATTATTAATTTAGATGATTTGAATTGTCCAAATATAAAAACATTGTATTGAAATAATCCCAGTATAAATATTTGTAATAATCATAGTAATAATAATAATGCTAATCAAATATGTGCTGAGAAAAATGTAATTTTATTTAGAAATTTCATTAATGTTTATTTAAATAAAGAAAAAACATACTAAATAAATTCATTTAAAAATTTATAATTATATTTAGTTTTTCACTACACTCTGCACAGACCACATTACAGCTAATATTTATCTTTAAAAAATGTTAACATCTGTCGAGTTGGAGAATCTATTACTAATATATTATAACCAAATCGATAAACAACATATAATTTTATTTCTTAAGGTTATAAATGAATTACGAATGTATACTAGTAGTAATATAAACAACCTATTTTTTAAGGATAATAACAATGTTATTCATAAATTTGATTGTCAAAATGCTTATGTACAATGTTACAACATATGTCGATGTACAACATTTTATAATCAATATTTGTTAACACAAAAACTTTTTACACTTTATAAGCGTCTTTTTAATCTGAAATAAAGAAATTCCTAATAAAGCTTTAAATAAAAACATAATTTTATATTTTATATTAATTGTTTTTTATTTATTATTATTTTTTGATTATTAAATCTGAAAAAAAAGAAATAAAAACACAATTTTATTATTTTATTGTTATTTTATTTTTTCTTATTATATTTTTACAAATCTTCCTCTTCCTCTTCCTCCTCTACTTGATAATCAATATCATTAACATCATCATCATCATCATCATCATCACTTCCCATTACACTATGCGATGTGAGATCGATAGTGCTGTTGATGGTGATGAATGGTAATGATGATGACGATGATGATGAAGTTTTAAAAAAGTCTGAAGGGTGAATGTTATCCATGAAATAACACTCACCCTTCTTTTTTACAATATTAATTTGAAGGATGCTTTGCCGGCACTCAGGACACGATAAAACACCCCACTTTTTTAGACATTGTCCACATAAAAAATGTGGACAATTAAGGAATACTATATTCTTCCCTGCATGTAACATAAAACATATGTTACATTTATATTCGGAAGAATATAGTATCCTTAGTGGAGAAGGAGATGAACTATTCAATAGTTCTTCTTCATTCTCCAAAAATTTTAACATTTTACTTTTTAAAGCTATTTCTTTCTCCTGCAGTTTTTTTATTTTTGACTGCAAGGAGCTATGCTTTCGCATATAATTCTCAAACTTCTCCTCCTTCCTCTTAATAGTCCTCCGTTGAGTTGAAAGGATTTTTTGGAATCGGGCTTGCAACTCCCTATCCTCCTCCAGACCTCTTCTTTCAACAGATGGTGCTGCCAATGAATCCAAATCTTGGCCTGGATAAGGTTGAGTTTCCTCATCGTCATTGTTGATGTTGAAATTAATATGTTGATGGTTATTCATTGTTGTTTCAAACTGTAGTTGATAAAATCTTTTTGCTAGAACCCTATTTTATACTAAAATTTCTACCTATTCAAAACTATAAAAAAACTTGGTGACTATTTAATCACATACATTTTTTGGTTTCAATATCACAACCTTATAAAATTATAAAACTTGGTCTATTTCTATAATAATAATAGACCACGAACATTTTTGTATTTCTAATAAAAATTTTAACCATAGTAAGTATTTTTATTTTTTCCTAATATAATTTCCGTTTTTTAATCACAAACCCATTTATATATATATATATATATATATATATATATATATATATATATAATAATTGCAGAACCACAAACAAGTTTACATATACCTTTTCTAAATATTTCATACATTGAAAAATTCGTTATCAAAACTATATGTTTCAAATATTTGCAGAACCACAAACAAGTTTAAATATACCTTTTTCTATTAAAATAAAAAAAGCGACTACAAAGAAATTATAAAACCACAAAACTTAACGCGCCAAGAAAAAAATTATTTTTATACAAAGAAATTATAAAACCACAAAACTTAACGCGCCAAGAAAAAAATTATTTTTATTGAAAACCACAACATACACTTACATTAATAATCACATGACCATCAAAGAGTGAATTCATCTAAAAAAATTTTTTAAATTTCATACTTTCAATTTTTTTTTTTTGCATCAGACATTATAATACAATTTTATTTCTTTATCATGAATACATATATTTATTTAAGTCTTTAAAATATTTTAAAAAATAATAAAAACCATAAGAAATATCCTGGTCGCACATTGCATACCCTACAAACACATTCACCCAGCACACTCAACGTGCACCCGGCACACTCAACATGCAACCCTGCCCCGGACGGACATTCTAATGCTTTGAACTGACATTCAAATGCCCCGGACTGACATTCCAATGCTTTGGACTGACATTCAAATGCCCCGGACTGACATTCCAATGCTTTGGACTGACATTCAAATGCCCCGGACTGACATTCAAATTTCCGAACTAATATTCAAACCAGACATGGAACATTCAATGCACGTGTCCGGACGGACACTCAAATCAAACATGGGAAAACTTAACAAAAATCTACATACAAAATTTTACCTGATACACCCCCCTACTACATAACACACTCATAATACAAACCCCTAAAAGCTATTCCACACAAACATCCAGGGATGGAAAACGCACTTACATTACAAAACCATTCATTCACCTAACAAAATACACAATTTTTTTAACAATCACGGTTCCCAGCCAGGCATGATCCCAAAAATGTATGGGATTTTTGATGCCGAAGCCTCACATTCATACTACTAACCCGAAGATAGAGAATGCAAAAACAATTAATTTTATACGCATTGAGAACTCTGCATAATCAAAAGAAAAGTTAAGCACTTATCTTTGCACCAGAACAGTTTTGTCTTTCGATTGCGAATGATTTTTAACGCCTCGTTGACTCTTCAAAGGGCACAGTTGTCAGCAATTAGGTTAATTAATATCTTCTATAATGTATTACTTGTTTGTTTCGCACAAAAGCAAACATTTGCGTATTGAAATCAATTAATAACGTCCGACCGAATGTTGCATTTGACTGCGGAGTTTGGCTTGAGTTTTACTAAACAAAAATGTTTTCATATAGTACATGCATGCTAGGGATGCCAATCGGGACTGGTTTTCGTGAATCCCGGGATTCGGGATATCAAAAATCCAATGCCGGGCTTTCGGGATTTTTCTTGATCCCGAAATTTTTTGGTATTCCGAGATATGCTTTTTATAGATATTGAAACAAAAAAATTTAAAATAAAGGTATAATTACTGCTATTGACTGGAACCCCCATGGAAATACACGAAGAGTTGGTCGCCCGTCGCACTCCTGGAGACGTCAACTCGAAGCTGAAGTAATCCAAAGTGGGCTAAGCTGGAGGGAAATCAAACACCTAGCATCAAACAGAACCGAATGGAAAGAGTTCGTTGTGGCCCTTTGTTCCTTATAGGAACCACAGGACATAATATATATATATATATATATATATATAATTACGCGAAAGCTTAATAAAAATACAGCGCTGTAGCATTCAACATTATAAATATTTATTAACGCCTTTGAAAAAGGTTCACAAACAAAAGTTTTATAATTACATAGTGAAATATATTTAATTTATATATTTGAATATAACAAAAATATTTAGTATTCATAAAAACAAAATACAAAACAAAGTTTAAAAAAGCACAATAATGTTGAATAAATCGTTATTCCTTCTGTAATTCGTTTGTAAAGAGACTTTTCCAGTTCTTGGCTTAATTTTTAATTAGTTTTGATACTTCTTTTATCATAAAAGAAAGGGCAGGATCTGCTTTTCAAAGAGTCATTTCGATTTGACATAAAGCTTCAACTGTTGCTTTTATAGGATTCAAAATATCTGTTAATATATTTTAAAATTATTATTTTTCGAACAAATTGCTTATTAGTAGTTTTTAATCCAAAGTGATTATTATTTTGGGTAAAGTTCGTAACAGAAAGTTCGTCAGAAAGAATTGGTCATGAGACAGACAATATTGCAAAGAAGCAAGGGAAAATTTTAGCATCAATTAATTTCAACTTACACGGCAGAACAGAAACAACGTTGTTTTTCGGGAGCAGCTAACACTTCCATCATCTGTTAATTGTTTGATTAATTTGTATTCATAATTCGTTAAATCAATTAACGACTTTACGGGTATTTTTAATTAATGAAATCGTTGGCACATGTCGAAAAGAGTATTCCACCTAGTTTTGCAGTCTAAAATAAGCTTAAGTTCTTTACCTTTCTCCTCTTTAACACATTTTTGCAAAACTTCGTTTTTAGTTGATGACTTTCTAAAAATTGTTGAAATTTTTCAGATTTTATAAATAACTGTTGAAATACGAAAATGATTAGTCTAATCAGTTCTCATTTCTCTTTTACAAAAATCGAAAAATTCAAACATTCTGAAGATGATATTCATTTACGATAAGTTTTTCATTTGGTTTGTAAAACACATCCAAAAAAGCCAGGTGTATACAATGTGCGAGGCAAAGTTGTTGCTTTGGTGCAATACTTTTCTAATTAGAATCAGAATTGTATGTTGTGGACCTGAAACAAAAAAAATATTTTGCCAATTTGATTTCTGGATGATTTACTTTGCAAAGTTTGCATTTTGCATTTGGTGCACCAGATGAATCAACTAGAAAGTAAAACCACACCGAACTTTTGTTTTGTGCATTTCAAAAGACATTTTTTCTGCAATTTATTTTCTTTAATTATTTTCAATACTTCTCACAATAGACGCGCTTATAAAGAATAACAAAGTTTCATTTTATCTTTCGATGTCATTGACAGTGAAACAAACAAATATAAAAGATCAATTGTATTCCCACGGTGAATATGGAAGAAAATCATGTTGAATTTGCTTATAAGAAAAAGGCAAAACAAATTTAGTAAGCAATTTCGGGATTGAGTGAAGCCCGAAAATACCGGGAATTAAAAATTCAAATCCCGGGATTCGGTATTCGCTGAATCGGGATTTCGGGATTGGCATCCCTAATACATACTTACATACAGTTACGGATAAAAAATAGAATCAGTTATAATTATTTTAAATAAAACGGAATAAAATTTAACAGTTTTAAGAATTTTTCTATTTCATAACTCTGTAACACAGAAGATGAAGCAAATTGTGTCTGCAACTGAATAAAAATGTGATTCAAAAATTAAAATCCGAAGGGCTATCAATTGGATAAATTGCCCAAACATACGTTGTTCCACAAAATACATGTTCAATGAGATTCACTCAAACAAAACTATCGAAACCAGAGGCAGAAAGCATGAAACGTTGGCATGTTTTGACAAAATTTTGATTCCTTTTTCAAAAAAGAACCCCTTCGACTCAGGAAATAAATAATCTTTAAAATAAGTTGTGTGTTACAATAACCAGCCGTACGATAAGAAATAGACGTACGATTGAAATAGAAAAATACATTTCCTTAGGAAGTGAAATATACCAAAAAAAATATTGGAATTTGCCAGACAACACCGTAGTCGTCAAAGGTGGAATAATATTCTGTGTGGTCTGATAAAATAAATATTGATTTGTTAGGACCAGAAGGAACTTTGTTTGTACGTCGCCCCGCCAATAGTGAATGTAACCAAAAGTACACAAAAAAGACCGTCAAACACAGTGGCGGGTCTCTGATGATTTTGACGTGTTTTTCTGCGTCTGCGGTTGGTCCGATTTTCTGGATACAATGAAAAATTATCACTGTAATCTACAGCGTATACACCGCGGAACGAAATGTTTCCATTTGATGGAAAATAACGCCCTAGAGGTTGGAATTTATGCAGGATAATGATCACAAGCACTCCGGCTGCAGTATAAAATCGTTGTTTGAGAGAAATGGAGTGCCCATTATGAAGCAGCCATGGCAATCACCGGATTTGAATCTCATAAAGCATCTCTGAGGTATAAATCTACAAATATGCAGGTAATGTGGCGTGAGGTTCAGGAAGCCTTGTACTCCATTTCCCCGTATGTCTGTGCCAATCTTGTGGGTTCAATGAAGCGAAGATGCGAGAAAGTAATTAAAATTAATTATTAAAATAATAGAACTAAATTTATTGAATATTTGATATACAGTGATGGACTAAAGTATAGGCACATTCTGCATTTCAGGACAAATTGAGGTTTTTCACAATATTAGAGGTGTGTGATGAATATATTTAATAAAAACAATAAAAAAATTAAAAAATTTCTTCAAGATAAAAATAAAACGTGCGATATGATAAACAACCGTTTTTTTTGGTGGACAAAATTATAGACACAGGCTTTTTAAATTTTATGAAAACTGTTTGCCCAATACTTAGTTGGCAATCCTTTATATTTAATACCTGCATTATATCAGATTGACATAGAGTGTACTAACTTCTTTGTAACATTTTCTCCAATGTTGGCCCACTCTTCCACTAAAGCCGCTTCAAGGTAATTTTCGTTAGAAATTGCATGCATCCGAACTCTTTCACAAGTGTTCAATTAGACTCACGTATGGAGACTCCGGCGGGTGTAGTAAAACATGTGCCGTATTATAAGTAAGCCCAATCTTTACATCATGTGCACAATGTTTTGAGTGATTGTCTTGTTAAATTTTCCCTTCAAATGTTAAGGTGTACTGTTTTATCCATTTTGCTTTCAATAAAAATAGCTCCTACACACATCCAGCAAACATGAAGCCACACACCATTACTCCCCTGCCACCATACTAGACTGTCGGTAAAAGATTTTTTATTTTTTTTTATTTTTAAGAAGAGTAACACTCGGGCAATCAATATGCCTATCAACCAGTAAGTGTGTTATCTTCTTGAGAAAGGGAAAGTGAAAGAGGGCAGATGATGAAAATCGTAAGCTAAAGCGTTTTTAGAACTCGGATGTTGCGCGTTATGTTAGTCTGTAGACCAGTGTTGCAGCAGCTCTGCCGTCAAGTAGGCGCATTAAATTTGTTTAAGCTGTGTAGCCATTTTTTTATTAATTATTTAACTTCGACTGCGAGTTTTGCTACAACACCGTCGGAGGAGGACGATGTGATGTATAACTAGCATACACAAGCTGCCGGTACTGTTCAGTGAGCAGTGCTATGCCTTCGCCAATTAAACAGTCCAACAACAACAAACACAGTGGCATACTAATGCACATCTGAAAAATGCTGGATGTTAGTTATATTACTTGCCTGAAACTGGGCTCGAACTTGGGTTGTCAATTATTCGTGTTTTTTATTTGTTCGAATAAAATTTCATGATATTCATGACAAATAATTTTGAAATTTTGTTCGAATAATTCGAACGAACAAAGAATAACAAATTTACGGTTAAAACAGCATGCAAAACTGTCAGAAATAAGGCTCCAGAACCGGATATATATAATAAATCAGAATCAGGTGAAGATCTACCAATTTAATAAAAAGATTACAAAAAAAAACATTTTCTTAAAAAATTTCCATGTCCATAAAATAATATTTGTTAATGCAAAAAAAGTCTATGTTCAAGATAGTATCTTGTATTACATTTAATTTTTGTAAAAAAAATTAAATAAATAAAACTGAATTAAATTTTTTGCTTTCATTTTAAAGTTAAGCCATTTAATTATTATATTCTAATATAAATTTTCAAATCTAAGCTAATTAAAGATTTTTCCGGGGGCCATAAACTTTAAATCGCCAATAACTCAGAAGCACAATTATGCGTCTTAGGAATTTTTTGCAGGATACCGACGATATGTACTGCGTGTTCTGTATGTCGTACAATTTGCTATCTATTTCTTTGAGATAGAATCCCAAATTTAGTTAATTTGCAAAGCTTGTCGTAGATACATACTTATTTCCGCAATCTAACCAAAAACGTTTTTTCTCTTTTGTATTTTCAATCTCGAAACTGGTAAGACATTCCGTTTCCCAGCATTTATGTAAATAAATAATTTTTTCCAATTTCTTACACAAAGTATTTTGTTCTTTTCTTTAATTTCAATTCGTGTGGAAATCAATTATTTATTTTATTGAATAACAAAATTTAGTTTTGGGCTCAGAGATTAAGATACTTCCCAATCATTCAGATTTCCAATTTCTCCTGATTCATTCATTTTTGAAAAGATGTGATTTGTATTTTTTGTTTGAGTTTTCTAAATAGTTCAGATCATCATCATCAATACTGTTAACGATTTTTGCGTTAGTACAACTTCTTACTTTATTTATAGACTTTTCTAGATCAGTTAATAATACGTTATCAGTTACCTTAGAAATGTCATCTTATTCTTTATCGTGGTTGAGTTCATTCGCAATACGTATTTTTATCACAAAATACTCGTGAAAACAAAGTATTTGCGTACTTCTTTGTTTAGCTTCTTGTGATATATTGTAAAAAGCTAATATTGAATGGGAAATAGAATTCAGGAATAATATTAAAGTATTTAATGATTTTATACCTCGTTCATTAATTATTCAAATGTCCCGATTCTTCGAAAAAAGTTATTCGAATAATTCTTTATTCGAAATTGAAAAATGTTTGTCCGTACGAACAAAAATGATAAAAATTTTTCGAATTATTCGAATAATTTTTATTCGAACGACAAACCTAGCACGAACCCACGTTTTTATTCATTATTTGCTTTGTAGTCAATACGCAAACTACTTCAGCCAACAGCACCTTAAAAAAGTATTTTTTGTAGCATATCGTAATATGATTTCAATAAAGCCTTAAGTTACAAAAAATTCAAAAACGACTTCTTGGTACATTTCGATCCACCATATCAAAATGCATCTCCCTGGAAAATTTTATTTATTAAGATTGTAATAATTCGTCAATAAGAAATAAGCTTAAACTAAAAAAATGTTGAAAAATGTTGCTTAAATTTTCATATTAGATAGTTTTTGCTTGTCCTCTAAAATTTTTTCAATGTAACTTAGGGCTTTTATGAATTCATATGACGATATGCAGTATTTGACTTTCGCCAAATTCTAGCGGGTATATCTGAGCAAAACATAATGTACTTGCTCTCGTCTGAGAAGAGAACCTGGTCCCAGAAACTAAATGGCGCGCTTTCAAATCGGTTTTTTCAACCCCTTATTTGGATTAATGGCTGCTGTTAAAAGTTTATGTCCAGGTTACGTGAGTTGCACCCAGTTTCATGCAACGAACTCCGGACAGTTATGGAGTATACGTCCTCTTTAAAATCTTCTTTTATTTCTGCTACAATATGTGTTGATGTAATTTTTGGGTCGGCCTTTAATTTTCATATGGTTGCATTCTCTCGCAGCTAATTTACGCGGACGACCACTTCGAGTTGCACTTTGAAAGTTTGCTTTGTCTTTGAAACGATTTAACTCATCAAAAATCAAAAGACTTTTAATTATTATTCCATAACCAAGAAAAAGTTCGCTATATTGTGTAATGTCATGCTGGCAAACATTGTTAAATATTATGTTTACTTCTTTATAATGGGAATAGTTGCACCATAATTTATTGGAAAGTATTGGAGCTCTTATTGAAAACGACAATAATATGAACAATAAGATTTTAAATACAATGGTATAATGTATGTGCCGTTTTAAATAAATTTAATTCTAAATCCATATTACTTAAAAATAAACTTAAGTAAAAAAACATGAGTAAATTTCTATTCCCAAAGACAAAAATTTAGCTTCATAAAGGACAAATATGTATGTATGTTATTTTTTTGTAGCAACTGCACGAAACTTTAGTTGCCAGAAATGAAGGGTAATAATACAATATTATATTAATTCATAAGTACATAGGACTTTGTGGCATGATGACTCATTCAGCATAAATACATAAGAAGTATATGCATACATATGTACATATAATGTAGTAAATAAGTTAGACGACATATAAGTAGATAGTATGTCCTCTGAGAGTCATTTGAGTACGGTGTGTGGGGTTTGCTTGTTGTAAGAGTAAAACGAATTTGCCGGTTGAAATATTTTGAATGTGCGTGAGATAAACAAACAAAAAGTGCTCATGTAATATTTTTTTATCTCAGCAAATGGAATAAATGATGACGAATTTTGCTTCAACTCAGAGTTGCCAGCTTAGAAGCTGCACCCCTGGACCTGGGGTTTTTTATTTCACTTAGGTGGCAAAATCTCTGGAGGGGGAAAAATTACAGAGCCTGTGAAATTAATATTTAAAGGTTTTTAGAGGATTTCGATATTGATTGTATGTACATTAACTAAGTATTAGCATATTTTATAACTTATCAGAATCTCCATCAATTATATAATAGCTGCGTAATGAGAACACCATTTATTGGAATTTTTTCCAAATTTCGTCGCTATAGATTGTTTTTGGGACGAAATAGCTACACTGGCTAGAAGAACTCTGTTAAATGTTATCTTTTCTTTTGCAGGCGCCGCATTAGAGATGGGATCGTAAGTGAGTATTCACTCATGCTCATGAACGCTCACGATAAAAAATGTTTTCATGCATGCTCATCCGTTGTTATATTTTTGGCTTACGTTCACTCACGCTCACGTGAGTGGAAAAAGTATGTACTTCACAATCACGAAAACTAACGCTCACGAAATACTTTCGAAAAAAAACTAATATTTATACGTAAAACGAAAAAAAACTTATGCCGTTTTCTTCTCCAAAAGAATGTCACATTTCTTTTACTTTTTATCCCAAAAATTGCTATTCAAAGTTTTCTTAAGACAAAAGTTTTGACTCGTAAGTGTCGATACAATAATTCCTAATAAACTTACTATTTAAAAATATCATTATATGTATTGCAAAATTTCAATAAAAAGGGCAAAAAATGTTGCTTTTTCTTTTAGAAAAGAAAACGCCATTAAATAAAAAAAACATTTTTAATTTATATGAAAAAATTATATTAAATTAAAAAAAAATCACGAATCACGCTCACTCCCCCTTAATATTTTTATACTCAAGTTTATGAACGCTCACGGGATTAAAATAAAAAAATTATCACGATCATACGCTAATCACGTGAGCGCTGACCATCCCTACTATGAACATATGTACGAATGTGTTTTTTTTACTTTTTGGACTCAAAAAAATAAAAATCAGATGAGTGTCGCCTAGTGCAACGATTCCAAATAACTACAGTAGAGAAATGAAAGAAATATCTGTAAAAAACCTAAAGAAAATAATATTTGATGAAATGTGTATGAAATTGAATAATTAAAAAAGAAAAAATAATTACAAACGAAGTGAGAAACTCATCCTTTATGGATGACTTCAAAGAAAGGCGAAGGTTGTCATGTTTATTATATCAGAACTTCGTCATATATAAACCAATGTGCTTTTTTGGCTAAATGAAACAACGCCCATAAAAATAAGTCCCAATGAAATTGTAACCAAGAAAATTGTAACCGAAAAAAATTTTGAATTTTGGGAAAATAAAATAAGTCCGAAGAGAACATTTAAGATTTTATGCAACGCAAATGCCTGCGATTTTCATCAGCAACTTAAATGTGAAACAAAGGAAAATTCCATGTCTGTAAATTCATACGAGTAATGCCAATTGGTTTTTAGCCGGTATACATATCTTGGGGGTCGATTCTGGTTCAGTGAAACTGTAAAATAAAGAGTTTTTTCATATTTTCATAGTTTCTGATTCTCCTTTAGTGAAAAAATCGTAAATGAATTCAAATGTTTTCATATGAAAAGAACATGTAGAATGAAACAAATTGTTTTCACAATTTCTTAATAATATGATTCTTGTTCTGTGTAACAGTGCAAAGTAGTGTCAAAAACTCTTCATTTTCCACATATTTTTACACTTTCACTTTAACGGTGAAAAATGGTAAAAGCATCGAGAGGCAAGCCCGCAAGCGGGAACCAAAAATAATTTGTAATCAATTATTTATTCAAAATCTGGACAATTAATAATTAATATTTATCGTAATTATTGAACTGTTTAAGGTTTCTATTAAAATGAAAATTTGTGGCTTGAGTTCAAATCTGAGTTTAACCATTTCTCTTAATTTAAGAAATTTTGTGTATAAATTCGTTGTTTTTTTAAGAGAGGTACTATTTGGAACAATTCATTATTCAACAGGCTAGCAGAACGGGTCAGTACTGATTTCGATCTCATCAGCGTTCTTTGTTCGATTGTACTACTTTTGACGGTGGATACTAGTGACTAGGAATATTAACTATTTAACCGTATTATTTAACGAATTAGAATACGAAAAGTGCAACTTATTCATTTTTATATGTTAAATTAATTTCGGAATCGGAAGATTTCAGCAAGATCATTGCTTTTTTGAGTGAAAAGTTTGATTTTTCAAATAGTCGATAAAAATTGGCCAAAGAGTTCTTGCGATTTAATACCTTTAGACTTTTTAATTTGAGACTACGTGAAAGATAAGGTCGGTCTATGCCAATGGTACACAATAGAGATGGGATCGTGAGTGACTTTTCACTCACGCTCATGCACGCTCACGATGAAAAAATTTCACTCATGCACGCTCATGCACGACCTCATATTTTTGGATCACGTTCACTCACGCTCACGTGAGTGGAAAAAAAAGATAGTCACAATCACGAAAACCCACGCCCACGAAATACTCACGAAAAAATCACAACTTATAAGTATTTATACATTAAAATTTCTGAATGCAAATAGAAAAATCTAATATACAATTAGAAAATTCTGCAGTAAAATAGGAAAATTATATTTAACTGACCAATAACTTTTCTGAAACAATTTGTTATTGTTGAAATACAATTTTTCAATTTTGATATATGGATAAGCCCCAGAAACAAAATTTTTTGAATATTAGACTAAATATATAATTTAATAAATAAATAAATAATAATAAATTTTATAAATAAATGTACTTCGAAGATCAATTGCACAAATTATTATCAAATACTACTCTGCCTCAGATCTTCAAATTTCATACCAAAAATTAACCATTTTTAGGTATTCATATCATTTAGTGTTAGTGAAGATGGCTCGATAGAAAGCCATATTTTTATACACTGAATTCACTTCAATTTTAGCAAAATTTTTTTTTTACTATTTTGGAAACATTGAAATTAGGTATGAAATTTCAGAATAGAAATATAATAGAAAAATGTAACGTGAATCACGTAGGGTGCGTCACAAAGGGTTCATGAAAAAAACGACAAAATTTTTGGCTGCAAATAAGTTATTTTATATTCATTTTTCTTTTAGGAACTATATTTTGTATACTTTTTTTTAATTTGGATTTTTATTTCATTTTAGTAATAACAAACAAAAGTTATATTTTTGCTTTATTTTACTTTATACAATTTTCTTTATACAAAATTACAAAAACACACTTTAACTTTCAAAGTTACTTCCGTTTTTTGTACCGTGCGACACAAAACTTTGTGATCAATTATTTCGCAACAAATATCTGCTAAAAAATTATAACTTAAGCCATTCGAAAGTACACTTATATCCTACTAAACACTATGCATAAGTTAAAGGTACCTGTTTATATATTAATGTCAAAACGCGTACGAATGTAGGGTTTGTCGCGCAGGATTTACATATATGTATGTATGTATGTATGTACATATCTATGATGCGATTTCAAACTTTGTAGTTAAGATTAAATTTGACAATTGAATACAATTGAAAACCCTTAAAGAAAATATAAATTTTCTTTTATTTTTAAAGTTTTGAAGTGAAATTTAAAATTATGAAAATTAAAATCATTAATTTTCTTGTTCATAAGCAATCTGTGTAAAATATTAAGATTAAGTAGGATCTTGTACTTTAGCGTTAATAGATAATAGATAAATAGATATGTACATATATGCAGAAATAAAATTTTGTCAACCATTTTCCCGAGAAGTCTGTTTCGTATCTCTTCAAGTATTCTTCCTGGCGTTGAAAAACTCTTTCGCTTGTAGTTGAGCTGGATGGTACACGCAGTATTTGTTTAACCAATTTTTGCAGAATTGGAAAATCTTTAGCTTTTTTAAAAAAACTAAAATAAATAAGTCTTGTTCGTCTGTGTGAAAGCGAATGAAAAACGAAAAAGAATTGCAGATGTTTTTCTTCCAAATTTTCGCCAGTCGAAACCCGGACTTATATTGCTACTTTGACTCGTTCATTCACATCAGTACATTAATACATACCGGCACAACGTTTTTTTTAAATATGAAAAAAATTCCAAAATCGAAAAAATCACGAAACAGTCACGCAAAAAATCTACTCATGCACGCTCACTCACGTTAAGTTTTTTTATACTCACGCTCATGCACGCTCACGTGATTGAAACAAAAAACTGATCACGATAACGCATGATCACGCGTGATCACGCATGATTCACGCTAATCACGTGAGCGATGCCCATCTCGAGTACACAATCAATTCAAAACCTGAAAGATGTATTTCGTAAAACTATCGGGGAAATACAGCCGCAAATGTGTGAAATGCTGATGGAAACTTTCATGAAAAGTATATGGCCATGCAAAAGTATCCATGGCGGCCATTTGGCTGACATTGTTTTCCATTTTTAATGGCAAACTCTCTATACAGTTAAATAAACATCCCATGACTTCGCTTAACACTACCGTTTTTTTACCTATCAAAATTAAACATCTTATTGGAAAACCTTATGCTCGTACATATAAACACAATACAAAACAAAGATTTTTTGTTGCAAAAAGTAAACAGTTTTGACAATTGAATACTTTTATTCAACAATTAATTAATTAATTTTTATAAAGTAACAGAGATACCTATTTTAATCATCATATCTGTATATGCATACATACTACATTAATACTCGTATATTTATTAATTTTAAATTTGATTGCTTACAAGTGCAATAAACAATTAAATTATGTTTAGCATTTTATGCTGTGGCCATATGAGTCTCCTTCAAACGCACGTTTTTGCGTATTCGAACTAAATTCATTGTTTTAAATTATTATATTTTTAGTAAAATTAGCAGATAATGCTACAATACCGTAAATTTTGTTCAAAACGTAGAAAAATGCGTTTTAAAAACGCTCGTGTGTCGCCGGACTCATGTATGCGGGCATATACAAGCGAATCAACAATCAAAAGTACGACCAGAAATTTTTGTAGAATTTGAATAGAAAACTTAAAAACATTCTTCCCTTTATCTTTCAACATATGCAATGGGATTTACTTGCAATTCTTTACTTAAACTGCGACACATAAGTAAAAAAAATATCGAGCTCTCTACCATCAAATGCCAAAACGTGATAAGAAAGTTTGATTAAAAAAATATATACATACATCCATATACTTGTGAATACATATGTTTTTTAAACAAAACAAAAATGCTGCTAGTGATGCACAATAAAATAATCTTTATTTTGTTTTCGTTTTAAAAGGCGTTTTATTTTTGATTTGGTTTGTTCGGCATTAAAACACATTGTACTTGTATTCAAGTTGTTTTTTGATAAAAATTAATTGTTTATTTTTTGTAGAGTTAGTATTTGTAACCGATAAAGAAACAAACGACAAAAATTCATATAATTAATTGCTTGATCTGAAATTGTGAATATTAAATTTTATGGGTTATGGAAAATTTTGGTAATTGAAGCATTTCATACGCGCAGAAAGAACTATTTTTTAAAACATTCGTTTGTTTGAAATTAAATTTATGAACTATTATTATGGCGTTTTCTTTTCTGAAAAAAAGCGAAAATTGCAATATAATTACCCTTATTCCAGTTGGCGACATCGAAGTCACGTTAACACAATACCAACAAATTGGAACTTGTCTACCCGCCCTCGAGCACAATTTTGTGCTACTGGCAGTCTATTTCTGTTCTCTAAGGTCCAGAAAATAACATGAGCCTGTCAATAGTAGTCAGTTGTTTTCGACAACGGGTAGACAAGCCCAAATTTTTTGGTATTGTGTTGACGTGACGTCGATGTCGCCAACTGAAATAAGGGTGAATGATTTTTTGAAATAGTGAGTTTATTAGGAATTATTGTATCAACACTTACGAGTCAAAATTTTTGTCTTGAGAAAACTTTGAATAGATGTTACATTTTTTTAAGAAAAGAAAACGTCAAAACTATTTTTTTCTCAACATAGTCAGTCTCCTTTTAGCTCAATACACTTAATAAGACGATATTCCAACTTTTTTATACCATCTGAATAATACGATTTTGGGAACCCCTCAAAATATGCGTTAGTTTCGGTAATCACTTCTTCGTTTGAGATGAATCTTTTTCCTTTTTTCCTGCGACCCATTTTTTCAAGTTTGGAAACAGGAAAAAGTCACTGGGAGCTAAATCTGGACTATAAGGTGGATGATCAACCAATTCGAAGTGTATTTCACGTAATTTTAGCATCGTATCTAATACTGTGTGAACCGGTGTGTTGTCTTGAAGAAAGAGCACTTTTTTCCTCTTTAAATGCGGTCGTTTTTTTATTTTATTTTATTTTTATTTGCAAAAGTTGTAACCTAGCACAACAAGATATTAATCTTATAAATGACAGTGCTAGTGAAATAATCAGATTAAAAGCAAAGCGTATAAATAAACATAATGATATAAAACGAATAATACTAAGATATTATAAACATAAAAATACAGAAATACATAGTTTAGATAAAACGATAAAAATATATATGATGTACATCTAATAATGAAAATATTAAAACAAATACATTAAAGCTGAAATATATCATTATGCAAACATTTTATGTAGCTCCTTTTTAAACAACTTTGCATTGCCTACATTTTGAATATAGTTTGGCAAGGAATTCCAGAGACTTGTGGTATATATAAAAAACTGTCGTTGTGACACCAGGCTCTTAAATCTATATTGAATGATTTTCCTCCTTCGATTAGATCTAGCAAATTTTATCCTACTAAACAAATATATTGGCTGCGTAGACGTAATTATCTTATGTAAGAAAACGAGGCATTTAACTTTTAATAAATTTTCAAATTTAAGTCGAAAAATTTGGTATGAGTATAGCGAAATGTGGTCACGACGCCCTTGTAATAATACATATCTTGCTATATCGTTATAGGCAACGTTAAGTTTTCTTAGATCATCGCTGTCACAGTTGGCAAAAATTTCACAGCCTTATAGAAGTACGGGAACTAAATAAGTTTTTCAAGTTGCATACGTATGATGAATGGGGTTGAATCTATGACAGCCCACAAGTTACGAAGCTGCTGTAGACTCTACCCACAATGACACTAATATGATTAGACCACGGTAAACGATTATTAAAGACAACACCAAGATTGGATGCAGATTTAACAAAGTCAATTTTGTTTCCTTTGATTTTTAGCTCAGGTACGTCAAACTCTCTATTATATTTTGAAATGAAAATGCATTTAGACTTGAAGAGATTAATACAGACCCCATTTGCATTAGCCCAGCTATCAATTTCGTTCAAATCTCTATGTTGGTTACAGTCAACATCAAATTTTCGATACGTGTACTCATGTAAAGCTGCACGTCATCAGCGTACATATGAACTTTACCGTTAATTATAATATCAGGTAAATCATTGATGTATATACAGAATAAAAGAGGTCCCAATATAGAACCTTAGGGAACTCCTTTAATAACATTAAGTGAATCTGAAATCTTGTTATTTAGATGAACACGTTGAGACCTGTTCATAAGATAGGAACGTATAAGACTACTGCAGGCTGAACTTGAAAAGTAAAACAGTTTTTGTAGCTTTAGTATTAAAGTTTTATGAACTACCGTACCAAATGCTTTACTGTGGTCCAGAAGTACTAAAAAAGATAGCATATTGGCATCCAGATTCGATCTTAGATCCTCAACCACGTCCACAAGAGCTGTAGTACAGCTTCTAGCTTTCATGAAACCAGATTGCCTATCAGACAGAAAATTTTTAAACTCTAAGTAGTGATTGATTTCTTTGGCAATAATGTTTTCCATAACTTTGGATAAGAATGGAAGGATGGAAATAGGCCTGAATTCGCTGCTGGTTTTAGGAATAGGAATGATTTTAGATATTTTCCAACCATCGGGAAATGTAGACTTAACAAGAACAGTATTGAACAGATGTGTGTAGTAAGGCAATAGCTTAGGTAGGTATTAAAGCTTTTAAAAACTTGGGGTCTAAATCATCTGAACCGATTGCGTTAGATTTTACTGATAGTAAACAATCCAAAACTTCGGACTGATTAACACAACGAAAACTGAAGGGGTTCTGTATTGAAACACAACAAAGTTCACCATAAATGTTACAGGTTTGATATTGGACACTAATATTTACAAACAGGTTGTTCAGGGTGTTGACGTCAACTTCCGCATTGTATGTTTTGTGGTATTTCTGACCTATACCAATTTTACGGATTTCCTTCCATTTGGATTTGTTATCTATAGCAGAAGAAAACTTTCTATGATAAAACATAATCTTTGCATGTTTAATTCGATTTTGAACCTCCCTACGAGCAGATTTTTGAATAGCTTTCAGCTCATCTGTTTTGTATCTCTTCCATCGACTATAAGCAGTATCACGCTTTTCAACAAGAAGTTTTATCTCGCGACTAAACCATGGTGGCTGATTAGCTTTGATAAGTTTGGTTTTAATTGGAACACACCTGTCATACAGTAATCGAATATTTTCTTCTATTAAAGAGAGTTGATCATTTACATTGTCCATTCTATAGATTTGGTCCCAACAGATATTATCAATATTTTGATTTAACAATGTGTAATCAATGTTATGATAATCACGATATGTAATATATTTGTCCTCATCATTCAAGAACAAGTCATAACTCAAAAAGATAATATCATGGTTGGAAAAGACAGATGCTGGAATTTGATCATAGAGAAGTACTTTTGGTTTATGATTGACAAATACTAGATCAATCAAACTAGAAGATGTAGTATGAAAATGAGTTGGTAAAGACACATTTAGAGGGTAAAGATTAAGAGAGTGCATAGGGTCAATTAACGGGTTATCCACTAAGAGATTATTATTAAAGTCACCAATGATAACAATATCATCATATTTGATGGAAATTTCTTCAAGAATAGAAATGAAAGGATACACATTCATACTACTACTAGGTCTATACACACTACCTAATAAAAGCTTCTTCTTGTCAACTGTTGAAATATCAAGAAATAAATATTCGATTTCACTGCCAATTTTGGTTATAAGCTTAACTTTACAAGGCATAATGTTGCGTACATATATTGCAACTCCACCACCTTTGGCTTTGGTTTCAACATTATTAACAATAATTTTCCTGTCAGATCTGAAAAGTCTAAAGCCTTGTAAGTTATACACTGAATCATGAATATCCAAGGGGAACCATGTTTCAGATACGCAAATGATATCGATACCTGATGATACAAATAAATATTTAAATTCATCAATTTTATTATTTAAACTCTGTGCATTTAAGTGCACGATATTAAGGCCAGACCGTTGTTTAGCAAGAACCCTGAGCATGCTGTATACAAAGTCTCTAGAATTTGAACCTCTAAAGCTGAGCATGTATATTTAAAAAGTAAGCAACGTATACAAAAATATTGTAAGGAACCATATTTATAAAAATTAGATTTAAGCGAAAAAAGGAGTTGTACATGAAAAGTAGGATAGCGTAAGAGTGGAGTATTAAAATCAAAAATAAAATTTTAATAAGTTAGACAAAGAAAAGTTTCTAAAACAAAACTTAGCACTAACAAGTGTATTAAACAAAGTGCCTATACCGACGGCTTTCAATATCTTCAACTGGCTGCTCAAAAACAGGAAATAACTGCTCCAACTGTTTGATGTCATCGACTTGCAGAATACTGTCATCGGCAGTCTTTTTGATGTAGACGAATCCACGCATAGCAAAAGCGCTGTGAATACGATTTCTCTTTTTTAGTCTAACTGCAGCACGGAATACTTGAAAATTAGTTTTTGTTAGGTTTTCATTGATATAAAATTTATTTTCAGAGTTGAAACCAATGTTACACAGACGAAAGAAAAATTATTTATTATTTTTTTTTAAATCCGCCAATTCTTTTAAAAAGAAATTTTTATCGTAAGGAGACCACAATTTTACAATAATAACAGCATCCTTAGAAAATGTTTTCTTTTTGTTATTTTGGTTTTGCAGGCGGTAAATAGATTTTATAGCTGGGACAGTTGTATTAATGGTGTCACATATAGAGCGGAAAATGGCCATTAGATTTTCGTTTTCAGTAAAAGGGATTTCATTTAGGCGTAGCTCACAAGCCACAGTATTATTTTCTTGATGTTTAAGTTTCTTGATTGCATCAATCAATTGATCCAATAATACACGATAATACTTTCCAGTGATTGTGGATCCTTTTTCAAGATAATCGATCGGCAATATTCCGTGTGCATCCCAAAATACAGTGGCCATAACCTTGCCAGTCGAGATCACTGTCTTCGCCTTTTTCGGAGCACTTCCACCAGCTTCCACCCATTGTTTCGATTGATTTTTGGTTTCAGGTGTGTAGTGGTGGACCCACGTTTCATCAACGGTTATTAATTGACGCCAAAAATCAACAGGATTACGCTTTATCATGTCCAAACACCGCTGTGAAGTGGTCTGTCGAACTTGTTTTTGTTCGACACTGAGCGAACGCGGCACCCATCTTGCCGATAGCTTTTTCATATGCAAATGTTCATGCAAAATGTTGAACACACGTTCATATGATACGAGTATGTTTACCATTTCAACAATCTCACGCAACTTGAGTCGGCGATCATTCATAACGATATCGAGGATTTTCTTGATATTTTCTTCAGTAACCACCTCTTTTGGCCGTCCTGTTGATGGTATTGTTGCACTGCTTGTTCGGCCGCGTTAGTAGTTATGAATTAGATGTCCTGCCCCAATTAAAATTCTCAAATTTCAGCAATTAAAATTTAAAATTTTGATGTTAATTGCCTAAATTTTGATTTTAATTACTGAAATTTGAGAAATTTTTTTTTTCGGCATTCTTTGATATGTTGGTGTGTGTTTGTGTGATTTTTTCCCACGTTATATTAAGGGGGTTCACAGCTTTGTTGTTTTATTTTTAGTATTTTGTGAGTATGCGGGCGTGAGAATTTCTGTCTGTCTGTGGGAATATCTGTGTGTCTGTCTGTGGGAATATCTGTGTGTCTGTCTGTGGGAATTTAATTAAGTCTGTTAGTGATTTGAGGGTGTTGTTGAAATAGTTTGATTTCTTTTTTTGTATGTGAGCTCTGTTGTTTGTGTGTAATTTTCTCAGGCTGGTATTTATGTATATGTAGAAATAAATTGTTTTTCATGTCGAAATTTGGCGGAGGAGAGATTCTATCAGGAGTACGGTACGTAGTATAAAATATTCTGATATATCTGAATTGCCCTAATTTTGTGTGTGTGTGTTTTTTGTTTATAATACTGTACGATGAGATTTTCTTATTTTGTCCAGCTTATATTTGTTCTGGGTTAAAGTGTGTTTGTTTACATTTAATGTGTGGGGTTCTTTTTAAAATGTTTTCTTTTATTTATTTATTTAAGCATGCCCGTCTTTTTGACTGAGCGTCTTTTCTAACGTCGGTCGGTCACTTGGTGGACTGTTTGTATAGTTTCAGTATGTGGATATGTAAGTTCTAATAAATATTTGAGTACGCAATCGCATGGGTGTAAAATTTGATATGTGTACATATATATACCTATCTGCAAATTTATTTGATGTATGCATGTACATACAAATAAGTGTTTGCTCTTTGTTTGTATTAATTTTTTGATCAGTGGGAATTTTTTTATTTTGTGTCAAATATTCGCTTGAGCGTTTAAATGCCCCGTTGTGTGTAGCTGTGAAATATTTAGTTTATATGTATGTGAAATAAAAAAACATTTGTTTTAATTTTTATATGCATTTATTTTTATTAAATAAATCTATGTCATTAAAAATTTTTTAGAAGAGGTTAGAAGCAGTCTCAACGGCTTCAGCTGCTTCATCCAAAATTGCATCGTCCGAATTTTCATACAATGCTAGAAACATTGGTACATCGATGGATGGAAGTATTTGCACATCAAGTATTTAAATGGTTGCTGGTGTTGTAATTGGTGACACTATTACTTCTTGAGTATTTATTTTGAGAAACAGCTCCTCATCACCTTCTAAAAGTTGTTCCATCTGTTTTTTTAAGAAGGCCTTATCATATCCTTTGCGATAGTGGCGCGTCAGTCTCCTGTACAACGGTGTTTTCTTCGCGAAACTCATTTTTTAAATGAATATGATAATATTAGAATTTAAGAATTCGATTTTTTGAAAAGGTCTTTTGCTACAAAATTTTTGCATCGTAGTCATTTCATTTACCACAAAGTCGTACACGACATAGTAATATCTTTGACTTCAAAAATTTTTTGCATCGTAGTCATTTCATTTACCACAAAGTCGTACACGACATATGTAGTAATATCTTCATTCTTCAAAATTTTTGCAACGTAAGGTTTTTTTAAAAAATAATTTTTTATATTAAGCATGCTTCTGCATGCTCTCAATATTCTCTCCCTTATTCTTTTATATTATACACATTTAAAGTAGTGTTTGTTTACAATAAATTTTGCAACGTAAGGATTTTTTAAAAAATAATTTTTTATATTAAGCATGCTTTTGCATGCTCCTAATACTCTTTCAGTTTGTTTATTTGATACACATTTATGATACACACATGATTTAGCATGTTTCTACTTTAACTCAATATTTGTTTACAATAAAATTTATGCAACGGACGAATTGTTTCGCAACAAAATGTTGTAACGTACATATCTGCATGCTGTAGCATGCTTGTGTTTTCTATCGTTATATTTCCATAAGTTTGAAAAACATGCAAAAATGTTTGTTTACATAAAATTTTGCATCATAGGGATTTCTTTAGCTACATTTTTTTTTTGTAGCTTAGAGGTTTTGTTTCGCTAATTTTTTTTTGTGACATAGGTTTCTATTGGGGCAAGTAGTCGCTTTACCCCTGGAAACTACTTTAATGAAATTATGTATACCACAAATATTCTTATATATTATTTGGCAACTTTTCTAAGCTTGAGTCAGTACAGTATTGTATCTACAAGTATCTACAAGTTTAATTTCAAATCCTTAATACTTCCAATTTTGTTAGTTTAAAACTTTATTAATTTAAAAATTAATTTATTCATTAAAGTGGTTATTTTGTTTTTCAAAACAATTTATATAAAATATTTGTGTTTTTTAATTAAATTATTAACGCATCAAACAGAAAATGAGTTCTTCCGTGTATCAGTGTAATTTGTGCAATAAGGTATACAAATACCAAAAATCATTCCTTAATCACATCCAAAACCACTCTGAACAGGGTCAAGTGATCATGAATCAGGACTCAAATAGAGAACAACCTCAGTCATCTCATCACGCTTCTGTACAGTACCAACAATATCCACTACCAATGAACCATCAGCAATACGCTATGCCTAGCTGCTATCCCATGCCAATGGCATGGAATAATCAGCTTTTGTGGGGTTCTGGAGTGCCAATGCAATGTCAGCAATATGAGTATCCAAGCTACTTTTATTATCCCACAACATGGAATAATCAATTGCAGCAGTATTCTGATTCGATGCAAATGCAGCCTTTTACTTACCACCAACAACAACCTCAACAACAAAGAGCAGATGCCTTTGGAGGTACTTTAATGAATGATGATATGGATATTAGTTTACCTGAGAGCAATGACGAAGAAGTAGAAGAAAAAGGAGAAGACGAAGGTCAAGAAAATCTGCCAACTTCGACGAATGCTCCACATGCTAGGACAGAAGAAGCCGAAGAAAATGTGAGATATTATGAAATATCAAAAGCATTCAAAAACAATATCGTCACATATGGAATTCCCAATAAAAAAGATCAACTTCTTTTAGAAGAGTTTATTGAGGAAAATAATAGTATTTTTATTGACAGGCTTCAGAACAATTTGTTCAAACATACAATAATCAAATTTAATATAAGTATTGTGGCAGAATACATTAAAATTATTGGAGAAGAATTGGAGTTGAGTATAATAACTCATAGAGCTAAAATGAATTTGCTGATCAAAGGAGACGACATACATGAACTATTCGCTAAACAAATTGAAGAAATTTCAAATAAAATGTCCGAATTTCAAGAGAGGGATTCTGGTTGGACTTTAACACGTATAGTTCGGGCAGAAATAAGTATCAACAAATCTTCTCTTGTTAAAGGGTCAAATTGGATATCTGCACCTGAAAAGCTAATAGCAAAAAAAGCTTGTATAAATATAGAAAACGATGATGAATACTGCTTTAAGTGGGCTTTGATTGCTGCAATGGATACTAGGAAATACAAACATCCAGAACGTTGTAGTTCATATGATATTGTTGACATAAATGACGAATTCATTAGTCTTCAAAATGATGTTGTATTAGATTTCACCTTGTTAACGTTCCCATTAAAACTAAAACATATTAACATTTTTGAAAAAAACAACTCTAGCATAAGTATAAACGTGTTCGGGTATGATGAGGAAACTGACGAGATTATTGGACCATTCTATTTAACTAAAAAAGAAAAAAACAATCATGTCAACTTGCTACTTTTGGAGAATGGTGAAGATCATCACTATATTTTAATAAAGAACATATCGAGGTAAATTAAAAAAATTAAATGAAAGTTTAATTTAAGGTTACATATATACGTAATATAATTTTTAATAAAATACATTTTATTCACAGACTTTTGAAGAATCAGACTACCAAAGGTTGTAATAAGCTTATTTTCTGCAACAGCTGCCTGCAATACACTCATAGTGAGAACACTATGAGTAAACACAAAACAGAGTGTGGACAAATAGTAACCACTATGCCAACGGCTCCAAATGATGTTCTTCAGTTTAAGGGGCATCAAAAGAAAATGGACGTCCCCTTCGTTGTTTATGCAGACTTTGAGTGCATTTTAGAGGATTTTAATTGTAGTGTAAGTAGTAAAACCAAATTTGTTAAGAAGCACATTCCTTGTGCTTTTAGCTATTACATTAAATGTATCAACAACAAGAAATTAGATAAGTTAAGAGTGTACACAGGGGAAGATGCATCAGAAAAATTTGTTTTCTTTTTAACTCAAGACTGTCAGGATATTTATAATGATCATTTAGTAAATAAGAGACAAATGGATACTCTATCCCCCTCCGAAATTTATAGTTTTTATAATGCATTGAATTGCAATATATGTCAAAAATTTCTAGGTAATGATCGTGTTAGAGATCACTGTCACATTAGTGGAAAGTTTAGAGGTGCAGCCCACAAAAATTGTAATCTAAATTACCAAATTCCTAAGTTTATACCAGTTTACTTTCACAATTACTCAAATTATGACTCACATCTTTTTATTAAAGAATTGGGGAAGATTTCTATGAAACTAAAAGTACTTCCTCTTAATAAGGAGCTTTATATATCTCTGTCCCAATTTACAGAAATGAGCGATGACCATAATCTTGAAATAAGATTTCTTGATACAATGCGTTTTATGGCTGACAGTTTGGAATCATTGGCCTGCAACTTATCAGATAATGATTTCAGTACCATTAGATCCTTGTTTCAGACAGAAAAAGAATTTCAACTCATTAAGAAAAAAGGTATTTTCCCGTATGAGTATCTAAATTCATTTCAAAAATTTAATGAGTGTCAGCTTCCTTCACGCAGAGATTTCTTTAATAAACTGAACAATAAAGAATGTTCTTTAGAGGAATACTCACACGCTGAAGAGGTATGGAAGACTTTTAGGTGCAAAACAATGAAAGATTACATGGAACTCTACTTAAAAACAGATGTGCTTTTACTAACAGATATTTTTGAGAACTTCAGAAAAGTTTGTAAAGGTATATATGAGTTGGATCCATGTCAATATTACACAGCTCCTGGACTTGCCTGGGATGCAATGTTGAAACATACAAAAATTGAATTGGAATTATTAACGGACATAGATATGTATAATTTCATGAAAAAAGGTATACGTGGGGGGATTGTACAGTGTAGTAAAAGATATTCAAAAGCAAATAACAAATATTTAGATGATTTCGACAAAGAGAAGCCCTCAGAATTTCTGGTCTATTTAGATGCAAATAACCTTTACGGTTGGGCGATGTCTGAACATCTCCCTTATGGAGGGTTTAGATGGTTATCGAATGAGGAGCTGGATCTGGATCCGGAAAGCATAGCTGATAATGGAACAGATGGTTATGTATATGAGGTCACTTTGGATTATCCTTCAAATTTGCATGACTTACACAATGATCTTCCTTTTTGCGCTGAGAATAAAAAAACTTTGCAAACGAAGTACAACAAAGCAGTCATATGTTATACATTATAGAGTTCTCAAGCAATGCTTGGAATATGGTTTAGTTTTGAAGAAAACACATCGTATTCTCGCATTTAAACAATCTCAATGGTTAAAAGGTTATATCGACTTAAATACCAAACATAGAGCCACTGCTAAAAATGCTTTTGAGAAAAATTTCTTCAAATTGCTCAATAACGCTGTGTATGGCAAAACTATGGAGAATGTGGACAAGAGGAGAGACGTAAGAATTGTAACGAATTGGAGCAGAACAAACCGGAATCATTTGGGAGCTCAAGATTGGATATCAAAGTCCAATTTCCATAGTTTATCCATATTTTCTGAAGATATGGTAGCTATCGAAATGAATAGAGTCAAGACTTGTTATAATAAACCTATTTACTTAGGATTTTGTGTACTGGAGCTTTCCAAGTGGAAAATGTATAATTTCCATTATGGGTACATGCAACCTAAATTCAAGGAAAGGTTATCTTTAAATTATATGGATACTGACTCTTTTATTTACACAGTACAAACTGATGACTTTTACGCTGACATAAAAACTGATATCGAACAACAATTTGATACATCTGATTATTCTGTAGATAATATATATGGTATTCCTCGTTTGAACAAAAAGGTTTTGGGTATGATGAAGGATGAAAATTGCGGAAAAATAATGAAAGAGTTTGTTGGGCTGCGATCTAAGATGTATTCCTTTAGTGTGCAAGATCAAAATGATGTAAAAAAATCGAAGGGGGTGAAGAAATCCGTTTTAGATAAGTACAGCTTAGTTTCTTATAGAAACTGCTTATTTGATAAGTCTATTATATATGATACCATGCTAACATTTAAATCCAAATTACATGAAATATATACTAATCAATTAAATAAAGTAGTATTAAGTTGTGCAGATGATAAAAGAAAAATAAGGACTAATAATATAAACACTTATGGATGGTATCATTTTCGAATAGAAGAAACCAATCCTCAGTATGAACTTGATATGCTGTTAGTAGAGATTGCTAAACTTCAAGAAGAAGGTTGAAATTATAATAATAATATCCTAATTATTAAGAAAAATTCTTTTATTGCTAAAATAAAAAAGAAATAAATAAATGTATAAATAAATTTATAATGAAAATGGAAAATGGATTTGTTGTTTTATTTATATTTTTTCTAATTTATTATCTTCTATTATTATTTATTTAATACGTTGCTGAATCTTCCACTCTCTTATATTTTTTTAGAATTCTTAAATTTTTACAATATTTCATACAGCTACAGAAATTTTAAGAATTTGATCACATTAAGTTATTGATGTTGTCTAGGATACCACATTCCTAATCAATCCTTCAAATAACAAGACAAATTAGGTATTTTATTTAATAAATTTATTTTGCTTTATTAGTTTTAATGGTGAAAACATTTCATAATAAGTGGTAATTATATTGTTTATTACTGCTTTTCGTAAATAGAATATAGAGCAGCGGCAGGTATCTGGCCCTTCTTGACAAGTTGGATTGTACCACGGGCAACACTTAAAATGCCCCTCATCTTTGTCCTCATCATCTGTGATTCCAAACTCCTCATTTTCGTTGAGCATATTGAGGAAAAATTTAATCATTTCCCAGTGTTCGTAAAGTTGGAAGCACTCGAAATCTACCAAAAACTTATTAATTTTGTTTCTGATTTGAGTCATTTTCTTAATTGTTGGTGAATAACGATGATGATTGTTTGAATATCACCTTGCTACTACTAATTTGCTTTGCTAAATTTGAAAAGTGAGCTCTTCTGGTCTTTAAAAATATTTCTATTAACAAATCTATAATTACTTCCTTTAAGCACACCCTCTCTCTCTCTTTCTCTATCACTATCTTTTTCTTTTTCTCTATCGCTATTCCTCTCCACTATATTCACTATTTCACAACAAATATTTTCTGTTAGGCTTCTTGGAACCATCAAATATACTTTCAAGATCAATTTCAAATAAAGATTCAAAGTGAGAAGACTATAAAAAATGGACTCCGCAAAAAATTTGGTGAACAAATTTAATTCTTTTAATAATAAAAGTCTAATCCACGCTAAGGAATTGGATATTTTAGTAAAATATCCTATAATTAACGCAAAACGAGTGACAACAAAATATGGGGCAACAATTCAAATAGAATTAGAAAACCATATAATGTTCTTACCTAACCGATACGGTTCGCTCGCAGATGATGAAATTAAGGAGCTCTCGAGTGGAAAATTTCGTTTACACAGAGAAGGGGAACGAAGCTTGATTTTGGATACTGAGATCGATGAATTTTTAATTCCAAATGCTCAATACCCCATTTGGCAGTAAAATAAATTAATTCTGTACAATAAATTAAAAATAAATAAATATAAAAAATCAATAAATAATTTATTAAAATATATATTTGTGTATGTGTTTTTATTTAATCTTTTCAGTTATTTCATAAAGAAACTTAAGACATAAATGACCACAAGTAAATGTATTGAAATTCTGATGTTGATTATAGTTGTATTTTATATTTGTACCAAGATATTTGACTACTTCCGAAGGAGGTTGTAAGTTTCCAAAACTGTCGAAATATTCTTTTTCATTAATATTTTTATAATATGCTACCCAATGTGTACCAGCTCCTGTTGATATATCTAAATTGATTATTCCACATTCTATTTTCTTTGGCCTTTTTGGTAGTGAGTCCAACATGAAAACTCCTCTAAAATGTGGAATTTTGATTGAAAATTTTCTCAGGTCGACTTCTGATAGTGGTCTATTAGGTAGCATTTCTAAGAGTTTTTTGTCTGTTCTTTGCAAACTAAGCCATAACCCTTTTTATATGGTTTTAGGTAAAGTCCTTTCCCGACAGCTATCGATTCCATTGCTTTATTATGTCTAGTTGCTTCATCAAGTTGATTTTTCGCATTCTTTGCTGCATTTACAGCCTTAGCTATGGCAGCACCTCCAGTGGCTAGACTGCCAATTGCACCCAGAGCAGTTAGAATCGGTATTAGGGGTAAAAAACCACCAATTTTTGGAACACTTATTATGCGTGGTATTATAACATGCGATTTTCTTCCTTTTAGGGATTTATTGATAGTTTTACGTGCGATTCTAATAGCAGAGTTAATGTCTAAAGGTTTTTCCTTCTTTAGTATTTTTGTTGCAGCTCTAATTGATGAAGTGAACAATTTTTTGCCATTTAATTTGGTTTTCCTATAATTTTTCTTTTTCTCCACACCCATCCCAAATTTTGTTTTCGCTTTCATTGCGTTAGTAACCATATATGCAAATGATTTTTCTGCAAGACTGCTATCTTTTGATAAAACTCGATCCCAAGCTGAATTTTCAAGAATTTTATCTGCCTGATGTCTAATACTTAAATCCCTATTTTTAGAATAAGCTATGTCGTGATTTTTGCAGGCAGAGTCCAATAAATTAATGCCTTTATCACCTCGGTCTAAACGTTTTTGTAGTTTTGTTCCAGGTCCACAGTACTGATATCCAGGAAGATGAAGTTCAACAGGAAGATTATTTATTATTTTATCTACTGTACCTGCTCCAACGAAGGTGTTTTTATGACTAAACGACTTGTTGTAATGTATAACCATCTTATTTATTTAATTTTTCTATAATAAAACGTAACAAACATGAATTGCATTTAGTTACAAAAATGCAGTTAGTAAAACAACATAAAAATATTTTGATTCGTAATATTGATGATTCATCGAACATAAGTTCAAAAATAAAACATAGTTCACTCTTACCAAATTCCATTCGTGGTCTAATAGTTGGACCCTCAAATTGTGGAAAGACTAATGTTATGATTGGCTTACTAGAAAGTCCTAACGGACTAAAGTTTGAAAACATCTATTTATACTCAAAATCATTATATCAGCCGAAATATGAATACTTGAAGAGATTAATTTCACCAATTAAAGGTATGGGATATTACACATTCGCCGACAATGAGTCAGTTATCCCCCCTAATGAAGCTAAAACTAATTCAATTATGATATTTGATGATGTTGCATGTGAGAAGCAGAATAATGTAAGAGCTTATTTTTGTATGGGACGACATAAGAATGTCGATTCATTCTACTTGTGTCAAACTTATACCAGAATTCCCAAGCATTTGATAAGAGACAACGCGAATGTAATTATAATGTTTAAACAAGATGAGACAAATATGAAGCACGTTTATAGGGATCATGTTGCCACCGATATGAGTTATGAAAAGTTTCGTGAAATTTGTCGAGTGTGTTGGAAGGAAAAATATGGATTTCTGATGATAAGCAAAGATAATGAATTAAACAATGGTCGCTATAGAAAATTATTCGACTATTTCATAACAATATAAATTACTCTACATAAAAAAAATAGATAAAAAAATCTTTAGTATGCAATCTGACTTCAAACTTCATACATCTATTTGTTAAGACGAGATAGCTGATAACCTGATGATCTGATACCTGATAATCTGATCTGATACCTGATAATCTGATCTGATACCTGATAATCTGATCTGATACCTGATAATCTGATCTGATACCTAATAATCTAATCTGATACCTAATAATCTGATCTGATACCTGATAATCTGATCTGATACCTGATAATCTGATCTGATCTGATACCTGATAAGCTGATCTGATACCTAATAATCTGATCTGATACCTGATAAGCTGATCTGATATTTGCTGTTGCTAAACATGGATGAGAAAGTTTTAAAAGAATTGGTTGCAACAAGAAACGTCTTGAAGAAAAAGCTTCGTAGTATAAAAACTGGTGAAATAGATACACGTGATCAACTAAGAGATACATTTAAACCTATAACAGACCCCTTAAATGAATTTATAAATAATTCTAACAATATCAATAGAATTATCAAAAAAGAAAAGAATGAGATGAAAACAGAAATTGAAGAAACTAACAGTCCTCATATTAATAAATCACCAATTAAATTGGAGACAAGTACACCAAAGAAACTTGTAGAAGGAGCAATATTTGATAATAGCAAATCATTCAATGATTCTAATGAAAGTAATAGTGACAATGAGGATGATGATAATTTTTACTCACAGAATTCAAATATTGAAGAGAGTTACACTGACTTATCAGCCTTGGAGGGCAGAAATGAATTAGATACTAACTATGGGCCACATAAAGATTTCAATAATGAATGGAAATTTGGTGATAGTAACCTCAAATTAAATGAAGGTAAAATACAGGTTGGTGGTCAAATATGGGCTCTAACGCCAGGACTGTTTTCTCTAATGTTTCATAAAACACCAAAAAACTATGATAAATATGAACTAGAACTCTACAAAAAAATCTTAATTAGTACAAATGCGTACAGAAGAGAATATAAACCTGATGGTCAAATCAAGGGAACGAAAGCATATAAATATAAACATATTATTAAAAAGATGTTTAAAGAGCAAAACCAACAGTCTGTATCAAAAGCAATAGCAAATAAGACATCATCTAATTATAAAGGTGGTGGATTGATGCAATTTAACCCCCATAAACCAAACTATATATACTGGGATGATCCAAATGAGTTGGTAGATCGACTTCGTCTACTGATAGCATCACAAGCTGCTGGTCATACTAATCATAATAACGAGATTGTATCAATTATTGAAGAACTACGCGAAGCTAATATAATACAATAATCTATATAAAGTATGTCTGTTGATAAGTTTGGACACTATCTAAACGGTACAAGCGATATAATTTCACTGAAAAATGCCCCTAGACTGTTGGGGTTCTTTATGGATACGAACAACAACATCGATGTCCAAAACAAAAGAATCAAAAATGTGGCAAAGGCTGTGGAGGAAAACGATGTTATCAATAAATTGTTTCTGCATAATCAAATCGAAGAAATAGAATACAAACTATTAAAATACTTTAAGGAAGATAAAAATAAAATGTACGATACTTTTAGAATTCAACTCGAAATGCTACAACAAGCAACAACATTACAGTTGGAAAAGAATAAGAAAATTGAAGAAAGCATTTCCAAAATCAATACATTTGTGGAAGATGGTTATCTACAAAGATTTGTTGAGAGCCTACAAAAGAGAAGTTAAAGAAAGTAAATTTATAGATTGGAAAATTACATGTTCGCATCAATAAGTAAAAGTTCATCAAACAGATTACAACGCATCCAAAACAATTCTTAAAACTATAAACATGTCTTCGAAAAGAAATCTAGTTAACGAACTTCATAAACAAACTCGAAAATCTTTTGTACGTCGTAGAGTTGTGATGAAAGGAATAGATGATCTCTGGCAAGCTGATTTAGTTGAAATGGGAAATTACTCTATAGACAATAAAAATTATAGATTTTTGTTAACCATAATTGATACATTCTCAAAATATGCATGGGCAGTACCGCTGAAAACAAAAACTGCACTTGAAACAACACAAGCAATGGTAGATATTTTTCAATTGGGACGAGTACCAAAAAACCTACAAACAGACGATGGTAAAGAATTTTTTAATAAAAACTTTGCGAAATTGATGGATAAGCACAACATTAATCACTATTCAACGTATAGCACAATGAAAGCATCAATAGTAGAACGATTTAATAGAACATTAAAAGGGATGATGTGGAAAGAATTTAGTTTTAATGGTTCATATAACTGGTTAGATATCTACAAAGATTTATTAAAAGCATACAACAGTAAAGTTCATCGTACCATTAAAATGCCTCCAATTAAAGTCAACTCAACAAATGAGAAAAGATTATTAAATACAGTATACAGTCATTTGAAGATGTATAAAATCTCGAAATTTAATGTTGGAGATCATGTGCGCATAAGCAAATATAAACATACATTTGAAAAGGGTTATACTCCAAATTGGACAACAGAAATTTTCACAATTAAAAGAGTTCAAAACACTTATCCTGCAACATACATATTAGAAGATTATCTTGGAAACCCGATTAAAGGTGGATTCTATTCTGAAGAACTTTCAAAAACTAGATTTCCAAATACATATCTAGTTGAAAAGGTTATTAAAACTAGAGGAGCCAAAGCATTTGTTAAATGGTTAGGATTTAGTAAAGAGCACAATTCTTGGATAACCAAAGATGAAATATCATAGATAAAACAAAACATCAATAATTAACATACTTCTTAGTACTTAAGATTATAATGTAAATTTAAAATATAAATTAAATAAATATGTAAATTTATAAATAAACTTTGTATGTTAAACTTTATTCATTTGTAATCGGTCAGTCATAATGTCAATAACACTTACTCTGAGCTCCAACACATCAGAGTTATCAGCCAATTACTTTCCTCCTATCGATTTAAATAGTGCATATGAGTGTGCTCTAACTGATTTTCATTCATACAACAGCATACCGAATATTGATGACTATAACAATAAGTTTCATATAGGCGAACTTGTAATTGAAGTACCAATTGGATCTTATGAATTGAATGATATAGTTGATTATATAGAGGAAGAATACAAACGACACAGACCAGAAAATAAGATTTTTATAGAAGCCAATAACAATACAATGCAAGTTAAAGTCAACAGCTCCAATGATTCTATTTATTTTAATAAAGAAAATACAATTGGTAAACTTTTAGGATTCAACAGCAAAATCCTAACTCCAAACGATGATCACTACTCTGACCTTCCAGTTAACATTTTCAAGGTTAATCTCTTGCGAATTGAAAGTAGTATCTCTGTTAATACATATATGAACAATTCCAAATCGCATACACTACATGAGTTTCCAATTAATGTACCACCAGGCTATAAAATAGCTGAGATTCCTAGAAACCTCATTTATTTACCTGTGAACTCCAGAGAGATAAGTTCACTAACGCTACGAGTGGTTGATCAGCACGGTTATTTAATTAATTTCCGAGGAGAAGAAATAACAATACGAATACACTTAAGGCCGACTAAATAATGTTAATATTCAACTCGAACATATCAAAAAATATAACAACAAAATCAACATACAATCCTAAAACATTATCACAATCTAAACCACATTTAAAGAGATCAGCAGTTCAGCAAAAAACTCTAACGAAAGAAAATAAAAGTTTTCTCAAGTCTTTGAATTTTAAATTGAAAACAAAATGAGTTCAATAATAAATGTCTTAGATAGACCTCTATCTGATGAAAATATAATTAAAAAGGACTATCATACTTATATACCATACCTACAATCTTACAACAATAATGATGAAATTCGCATTTCAATACAAAATCAAGATTTGTATGTTTTACCTAGTGAAAGATATATATATGTGGAAGGGTCTGTTTTAGATGAGAAAATCTCTAAATCTTCAGCTAATTTCAAATTAAAAAACAACTTTGTGGCATATCTATTTGATGAAATTCGCTATGAGCTGAATGGTATTGAAATTGATCATACAAGATATTTAGGAGCCACAAGCACTATAAAAAACTTGGTTTCTTTATCACCAACGGAAAGCATTGCGATGTACAATGCTGGATGGAACAAAGTCGATGATGTAAATCTTGTAAATGGATACTTTAATTTCTATGTACCACTTAAGATGCTTTTAGGATTCGCTGAAGACTACAACAAAGTTATACTAAATGGAAAACATGAATTGATACTCTTGCGTAATAAGAATGATGAAGATCTTGTACACTCGAACGTTTCTACTGAAAAAGCAAAACTTACAATTTCACTCATCTCATGGAGAATTCCACACGTACAATTATCTGATTTTAGCAAGTTGAATATGATCAAAATTATTAACAATGGTGCTTCTATACCGATGGCATTCCGTACCTGGGATTGTCATATTAATCCTCAATTAAATACAGGAACAAGTCATATTTGGAATGTTAAATTAGCTGCAAGTAGAGAACGCCCCCGTTTTGTATTGATTGCTTTTCAACACGACAATAAGTTTGTTCATTGTGACCTAACTAATTTAAAAGTTCATTTAAATTCAGCATCATACCCATACGATGATCTAAATATTAAATTTAAAAATGAACGTTATGCAATTCTATATGATATGTATCTAAGATTTCAACAGAGCTACTACATGAGAGAATCTCAACCGCTTCTCACCGCCCCAGAATTTAAAAATAATGCGCCGATTATTGTAGTAGATGTCAGCCATCAAAACGAGTCGCTCAATAACGGACCAATTGATATAAAAATTGAATTTGAAACAGCAACAAATATTCCATCAAAGACATCAGCTTACTGCATTCTTATTCATGATCGTATAATTGAATATATTCCTATAAAAGGACAAGTTCGAAAAGTCTTGTAAATTAAGTAATATGGATAACCATATTGTTTTCATTGACCTACAAGGTTTCAAAAGTAATTCAAACAATTTTATTGCCAAAGAAGTAGCAGTTGTTTTCAACAATAATGAACACACCAATTTCATTATAAAACCTCCATATGATTTCCAATGTTTATCGGCAAAAAAGCAAAGAGAAGCAAATTGGTTAACAAAAAACTACCACCATCTATACTGGAATGATGGATCAGTATCATTTGAAAGCATTTGCAGATTTCTAAAAGACAATTTACAATATTATACAATCTATGTTAAAGGAGAAGAGAAGAAAAAATGGTTAGAAGAAATGATTCATCAAACAGTTCTTAACATTGAAGAAATTGGCTGCATTAATTTTAAACAAATGGAAACTGTGCATCCGAAATATTTCTATTGTAGTTACCACAACTATGGTGTTTGTGCCTTAAAGAATGCAATTTTACTTAAAACAGAATCTTCCAAGAAACTTTTCAATAAATGCATATAAAAATTAAAACAAATGTTTTTTTATTTCACATACATATATACTAAATATTTCACAGCTACACACAACGGGGCATTTAAACGCTCAAGCGAATATTTGACACAAAATAAAAAAATTCCCACTGATCAAAAAATTAATACAAACAAAGAGCAAACACTTATTTGTATGTACATGCATACATCAAATAAATTTGCAGATAGGTATATATATGTACACATATCAAATTTTACACCCATGCGATTGCGTACTCAAATATTTATTAGAACTTACATATCCACATACTGAAACTATACAAACAGTCCACCAAGTGACCGACCGACGTTAGAAAAGACGCTCAGTCAAAAAGACGGGCATGCTTAAATAAATAAATAAAAGAAAACATTTTAAAAAGAACCCCACACATTAAATGTAAACAAACACACTTTAACCCAGAACAAATATAAGCTGGACAAAATAAGAAAATCTCATCGTACAGTATTATAAACAAAAAACACACACACACAAAATTAGGGCAATTCAGATATATCAGAATATTTTATACTACGTACCGTACTCCTGATAGAATCTCTCCTCCGCCAAATTTCGACATGAAAAACAATTTATTTCTACATATACATAAATACCAGCCTGAGAAAATTACACACAAACAACAGAGCTCACATACAAAAAAAGAAATCAAACTATTTCAACAACACCCTCAAATCACTAACAGACTTAATTAAATTCCCACAGACAGACACACAGATATTCCCACAGACAGACACACAGATATTCCCACAGACAGACAGAAATTCTCACGCCCGCATACTCACAAAATACTAAAAATAAAACAACAAAGCTGTGAACCCCCTTAATATAACGTGGGAAAAAATCACACAAACACACACCAACATATCAAAGAATGCCGAAAAAAAAAAATTTCTCAAATTTCAGTAATTAAAATCAAAATTTAGGCAATTAACATCAAAATTTTAAATTTTAATTGCTGAAATTTGAGAATTTTAATTGGGGCAGGACATCTAATTCATAACTACTCGCGTTTAAATTCAGCAGTCCAATATTTTACCATGTAATCTGACGGAGGATACTCACCGTAATGTTTATCGAGCTTTTCTTTTGTCTCTTTCGCCGTTTTCCCTTTCAAATTACTGCACGAAATTCACTTTTTTCCATTTTTCAAGAAACACAAGAGTTGCTGACTTCAAACGACTACAACAAATGAACTAATCGATGAATTTGGGTGAAATTTTAACAGCTGACAGATCGCAATTTCTAAAAAAAACTTTTTGTGTTTGTGCTGCCATCTAGCGCTAGGTAACTTCAATATCAATCCGCCCTCGTATTATTAGTATTATGAAAAAATATATCGAGGCGATATCGATTAATAAATTTAAAAAATTAAATTTAATGCGTTTATTTAAATTTTATGTTCTTGCTTATGGTTGCAACGGAGTTCTTTCGCAAATTCGCGTTTAGAAATTTACATTTATATCTACACGGAAAAGTAATCATGTAGAGCTGTGTAGATAATTGCTGTTGTAGTCACCGAATTTACTTACTTTCTTAAAACTAGCAAAACAATTTCAAATTAATTGCAAAAGCAGAAGAAAACGAATTGCTAAAATTTGCTGTTAATTTTTTAAATTAATTTTATTTAATTTTTTCTTTAGCTTTGGAAAAAAGGCTACTTATTGTTTCAACATTCATCTAATAGTTAATAAATGCCGCAAATATCGTGAACTTTTCTTTTGGAACTCCGCATTATCAAACGCAAATTTCTTTAAGATCTCTCTCTATTATCCTTATTTATTACACACATTTCTTAAGGGAATCAGAGTTTCCGTAAGAGTTCCGTACCAGCGCACAGTGTTAGATTCTTGAATCTAGCTGGCCAAAAATTAATCACCCTTATTCTAATTGTCGTAGTCAACGTCGTCGTCATTTTATTGTCAATAACATTTTGTTTCAACGTCGTCATCAATTCAATAACATTTTTGCATTCTATAACAGGATGACGACGTGGACGATTTATCGTTTATGTCAACATATCAAACACACATCTCTAAATAAATAAATTTTTGTTAATTTTGAACAAAAATTTTATTAAAAGTTGAAATGTTTTTTACTTGTGATAAAAATTAAGAATTTTTTTTCTTTTTTTTAAAGAACAAACACAAACCGCAAAGCCATTTTGGCTTGTCTACAGAAACACCCAGGGTCTAGGCAGGAATCGGACCTGCGACCCCCAGACTAATAGTATAGTATGCTCGAGTGATGATGAAAATACAAGAAAACAAAATCTCATATTAGAACGAAAGCTTCTGACACAGAAATTCGACATATTTAACCTACCGGACAGCAAGTGAACTCCAATTTCAGTGTATTGCTTTAATGATTGTATATTTTTTTAAGGTTTGAAAGTTACTTTAGAGTACTTTAAACTTCAATTCTCGGCAAACCTATTAGAAATTTTATTTTTATGTTCCACCTTTTTCGCTCATTATTTTCTTACCTTTTGTAATCCATCTCCTAAACGTATCGGCGAGCCAAGACAATTTAAAACTCTTGGGATTTCTTCCCATTGTTCTCTAAAACTACTTGGAAGAGTGCCTCTGCAAAATCCCGCTGCAAGAGGGATTCTTCTGGAACTCTTCCACTAGTTTTTCAAACTGAGTTGCTGTTGTTATTTTAAATTTTTTCAGTTTTTTTCATTTTTCAATTTAGGTATATTTCAAATGAAAAATGATGACGACAAATTCAAAGTCGTTTCAAAACAATATCGCCGTCAAATATTCTTGTAGAATACAAATTATATGTTGACAGTCATCGATAATATCCCATAACGACAACTGGAATAACAATTTAAAGTAAACAAGGCAAAACAATATCGTTTTGTATTCATCTTGACAACTGGAATAAGTGTGAATAACTTTTGTAATAAAACGTGTAGAAAGTTGATTTTTTGCACGAAGACTGCTTACCTGCTTACTAAAATGTGGACAAAAAATTTGAAAATCCGCCCAAATACACGCCCACTTCTATCATGTAAAGAATATTACATTCTTTAATGCATTTCTCTGGTGTTTATAACTTTGAAAATTAGAAGGATATTAAGTTGATTTTTTGCACAAAAACTTTAAAACCTCTATTTAAAACCACTGCAAAAAATGGATAAATCCGCCTACAGACACGCCCAATTTTCTTATGTAAAAATATGAGATTTTTAAAGCATTTCTTTTTTTGTTGGTATCTTTGGAAGTAAGAGACATTAACGCAAATTTCTTGAATGTGGACTGGAAGCATATTACTTTAAAATATTGCAAAAATATTAATTACTCTGCCCGCATTTGTTATGTAAAATGATATTATATTTTTAATACATTAGTTCTTTATGAATAACTTCAAAAATAAAAAGGATATAAAGTTATTTGTTTTGCACAAAACTTGTAAACTTATTATGTAATAATACTTCGGCTTGTAAACTTATTATATAATACATTCATTTATTCAGAATCAATACTATATATATCATTTTCGGTTTCAGAGTCTTCTGTATTGGTATCAGTATTTTCCAACAAATTCAAAATATCTGACGTTTTTGACCTAATCTTTTTTATATAGGTTCCTCTTTGTGGTGAAGACAACATCAATTCTTTTACCAATCCGGCTGAATCGCGTTTTCCAGACGATCGCATTTGCGATTCAAGTGCCATTATTAATTGATCATCACTTACGACATTAGTCAACTCTTTAATTTTCCTTCTTTTGCTTCTTTGACTACAATTTTCAAAATGTTTTGTTGGTCTGCCTCTAGTAGAATTATTTTCCGCAGAATTTTTTGTAAAATCCGAAAGATCTATTGGAACGGCTAGACAGTATAGTAAAACAAAAACTTTTCAGTTTACGAAATTCGATTGTTGTTGATGAACTGCTGACAAAATTTGTAATGAAGTAACCATACGAGCAACTTTGTCTTTTTTGACAGTGGATAACCAACCATATTTGAAAAACATCTTTGCGAGAAATTGTAGTAGACTCCATGTCGTTTTTGAAAATTTTTTTTCGGCATGGGCACTTTCGGGCAAAACATTTTTTTATTTTCTATTAGTCCAAAGTCCAAATTTTACTAAAAAAGTATATAGAAGAAGAAAGTATTTCTCTTCAAAGTTTTATTTTCGTTTTAAAAAATTTTACTTTTTTTGAAAAAAAACCCCCCACAAACAAAAATTTTTGAAAATCTTTGAAAGAAGATATCGAGGCAATCTCGATTAATAAATTTAAAAAAATATTATAAAAGATTTTAATTTATAATGGCAAAGCTCTATGAATTGGGCTACGAATTGGTACCTCATTCGCCATATTCTCCAGATTAAGCCCATAGTGACTACTTCCTATTTCCAAACCTAAAGAAATGCCTCGGTGGAAAGAGATTTAGCTCCAACGCTGAAATTATTGGCCAAACAAATGCCTATTTTAAGGACCTCGAAAAATCCTATTTTTTGGAAGGGATACAAAACCTGGAGAAACGTTGAACTAAATGTATTGAGCTAAAAGGAGACTATGTTGGGAAATAAATGGTTTTTTGAAAAAAAAAACGTTTTTTTTCTACTTAGATAGCTTCAATATCAATCCGCCCTCGCACTTTGCTCAAACCTACCGATTGTCGAAATTACATTTAAAACATTCATATTTTTTATTTTTTCACACTTTCAAACTTTCGCAATTGTTTTTTTACTTTTAACAATACAAATGTCAACTTATTAAACAGATAAAGAAGAGTGATGCCCACAATAAATTTTTTGAGTTTATTAGTGTCTAATTCCAGCTATTAAACGTTTGTGAATACTACTCTAACGATTTTTGCTTATTAGTCTCTAATAAAACGTTTGTGAATAAGGCTGCTAGTATTTAATTCATTTCAGTTATGCACAGGGTGTTCGCTGGGAAGGTATACTACTTTATTTATAATTGTTGATGAAATGAAAGAGAATGGCTCTTAAATAAATGTTTTATTTAATTATGTGGAATACAATATCAGATAAATGTCCGCCTCTGTTACCCTCACAAATACGAGCCCTTTTCAGCACAATTTTTATTACATTCTCACATATTTCATGCGGTATTTCATTAATTTCATCACGAATATCTTGTTTGAGCTGCTCAAGCGTTTCTGGTTTGTTTGCATAAATCTTGCTTTTCAGACATCTCCACAAAAAGAAGTCCGGAGCAGTCAAATCAGGCGACCGTGGAGGCCAATCAACATCACCATTTCTTGAAATAACTTGTTGTGGAAAGAGGTCTCGCAGTAATTCCATTGTAATCCTGGCTGTATGCGATGTGGCACCGTCTTGTTGATACCACATGTTAATCAAGCCCAAAGCAAGCAGTTGTGGCGTTAAAAAGTTTTCAATCATATCACGATATCGCTCCCCACCCACAATTACCGTTACGCCGTTTTCATTTTCAAAGAAGTAAAGTCCAATGATCCCTCCTGACCAAATTGCACACCAGACTGTCACTTTTAATGGATGCAAAGGTGACTGATGAATAATTTGAGGGTTTTCATTGCCCACTATTACCGACTATTCTGTTTATTAACATTTCCATTCAAATGAAAATGTGCCTCGTCAGTAGTATATTTGTGGGCATTCTGGCACACCAATTAGAATCTAATTAGATTTGGCCTCCTTATGGAAAAAATACACGTATGGGCATTCTGGCACACCAATTAGAATCTAATTAGATTTGGCCTCCTTATGGAACAAATACACGTATGGGCATTCTGGCACACCAATTAGAATCCCACTAGATTTGGCCTCCTTATGGAAAACATACACGTATGGGCATTCTGGCACACCAATTAGAATCCCACTAGATTTGGCCTCATTATGGAAAAAATACACGTATGGGGAAAATACACTTATAGAGATACTGAGTCATATAATGAGAAAAATATGATAATTCTGTTACACATGCATTCATATATTTTTCCATGTGTATGCTTTTACAATAAAGAGAAATTCAAATGAGATATTTTTTCGCACCATGTCAATGAGATTCTCATTTGAGTAGTTTTTATTAAAACCTAAAATAAGAGTTTTACTATCCAGCACAAATTGATATAAAAGAACGTTCAGATTTTTTTGTTTATTATTGTTCTTCACAGTTACTTGAAATCACATTAAACAAAAGTTAAAGCAGATTTTCGCATCAAACAAAATGGTAAGTATACAGTTTTATAATATATAAAAAATTTTTTATTTATTATATAGATGCTGTAGAAAAAATATACAAATATTTATACATATTATATGATTGTTTTTATTTGATTGCTTTTAGATCTATCAACAGTTAATTAACATAGCCCAAGGAATAAAATCAGAGTACACGAAAATTGATGATATTCCCTTAAATAAACCATTAAAAATTTTAAATTTTGAGTGGAAGGTTACACAATATGGATCCAAAGTCATAGCATATTTGGAGAACAATAAATGGTTTTATCTACCTCAAAGAATGGTTAAATATTTAAACAGAGAGGATCCTTACTTAGCCAATATGAATGAAAAAATTTGGACAATTATTTACAAAGGACGACAATCGCCAAATGGTTCTGCAATATTCGAACTAAACTACAGCTAATTTTTTTAATAAACGAAACTAGTTTTGTAATTTTGTAAATCTGTATATTATAAAACAATAAATGTACATATGTGGTAATGTGAAATGAATCTCGATTATGTATTTATTTTTGCACATGCGTAGACTTGCATTTTATTCGCTTTATATTTTTATTTTTCATTTTAAGACATGCGTAGGCTTGCATTTTAAGAAAAAGTATAGAACAATTCAAAATTAATTGAAAAGTTAAACATGCATGAGCAAGAAATAAGGTCAAAAATATGCTGCATTATTTCCTATTTTATTTCATTTGTTGTTTTTAATCTTTCTATGACAAGGTAGTAAAATTTAAACATTTGTTTGTATGGAAAAACTCTTAAGAACGAAAGACATGCGTATGCTTGCTTCCACTTATTTTTGTCGTAGTGTGTGGGTGCATTAACTATTTTTATTGAAGGACACAGTTTCAGTAAAATTTCTTAAGAACGAAAGACATGCGTATGCTTGCTTTCACTTATTTTTTGTCGTAGTGTGTGGGTGCATTAACTATTTTTATTGAAGGACACAGTTTCAGTAAAATTTCTTAAGAACGAAAGACATGCGTATGCTTGCTTTCACTTATTTTTTGTCGTAGTGTGTGGGTACATTAACTATTTTTATTGAAGGACACAGTTTCAGTAAAATTTCTTAAGAACGAAAGACATGCGTATGCTTGCTTTCACTTATTTTTTGTCGTAGTGTGTGGGTACATTAACTATTTTTATTGAAGGACACACATTTTTTTCTACTTCAATGTTTTAAAATGCAATAATTTATGAGGCTATAAATCTGGTATGGTATGTTTGTTACTTAAGCAAAAAAAGGGTATGGAAAGGCAATAAAATTTTAAAATCCGTTTCAGGAAAATTTCTTAAGAACGAAAGACATGCGTATGCTTGCTTTCACTTATTTTTGTCGTAGTGTGTGGGTGCATTAACTATTTTTATTGAAGGACACACATTTATTTCTACTTCAATGTTTAAATGCAATATTTTATGAGCGCATAAATGTGTTATGATGCTTTTGTTACCTAAGAAAAATGTTTAAACAAGGGTGATTAACAGTATATGTGTATGTAGTAGTGCCTCTAGAAAAGTATAAAATCAGCTATTTTTTCGAACAAAATTCTAGTTCTGTGAAATTATTACACATAGTAAGATTTATGTGAAATTATTCGACGTAAAAAGATTTATAAAACTTTAAACATGGAATGTAAAAAATATATTTGCGAAATATGTAAATTAATTAGTTTTTCCACATGGTGGAACAAAAAAAGACACTATTTAAAACAACACAACGTTGTATTAAGAAAGCCTATATGGAACACTCCGCTGTACCATAAAGTTATGAAGGCTAATTTAAAAAAAGCAGAATCAGAAGCAGCAATAATAATATCATCAGAAGCAAGAACTACATCAGCAAAAGCAACACCAATAACATCATCTGAAACAGCAATATCAGAAACAACAACTACATCAGCAGAAGCAACACCAATAACATCATCTGAAACAGCAATATCAGAAACAACAACTACATCAGCAGAAGCAACACCAATAACATCATCTGAAGCAGCAACATCAGAAACAACAACGATATCAGCAGCAACAAGAACAGCAATATCATCAGCAGAAGCAGCAGCAGCAACAACAACAACATCAACAGAAACAACAGCAACAATATCATCAGAAGCCACAACATCAGAAGCATATCATCATCTTCTCGATGGAGATGATGATATCTTTCTAAATATTAAATTATCGAAAGAAATTATTCACATTAGTGAAATAATTATGCTGCCTCCATTTGATGTAGCATCATACTTGGCCCTATATGATGGCCAAGATGATGTATTAATGGAGGCAGTAAATAAAATTCCACTAGTCTAGAAAGAACTTATAATTGAATAAATAAAAAAATATATAAAAATTAAAATGTATGTCTTTCACTAAATTTTATTATTTCTCTTTTTTATTAATTAGATTTTTTGAAAATTACAATTTTTACATTTGCTAATATTATATATGTTGTAATAAAATTTCATAAGTGTGGTTGCTTCTTTCTCTATTTCAGTATTACGTATCCTGTGTTGTACACATGAACAGGTATCTGGTCCACATGTCTCATTTTCATTAGACCAACAGCAATTGTCATAATGCTCTCCATGTTTATTTATCGTTGTTTTCAAATTATTTGTCCCTTCTAGATGTGATTGAATAGTCATGAGTTTATTTTTATCTTCATCGGAAATAATATGGGAACACCGTTTTAAGAAATCGTACATATCTTTTAGAATCATCCTTGTTAATGAGAATGACTACATATGTAGACAAAGTGTTTGTGAATAAACCTTAATGATGTTAGATTAGATATTTATACTATATTTTAATTTATTTATATCTACAATATTTTTCTTATTTCATTTGTCAGGGGGATATATTCAAACATTTTATCATGTATAATTAAGCAATAAGCAGACATATTAGCGGGGATATTTTTTAAGGTTTTTATTTCAATCCGTATGTCGATTGGTCCAGTTTTGATTGATTCATTTTGATGTGTTACATCCAATACAACTATTGGAGCTAAAGCTTTAAAATTTTCTCTTGTTAATAGTGGTTGAGGATCGCGTGAATAATAAGTTGATTGAAACTTTAAATACATATCATATAGTATGGCAAAACGATTTCTATCAAATTTTAGGTTTAGATCATCATAGGGATATGTATCAGAGTTAAGATGTACTTTTATATCTGTCAAATCACAATGTTGAAATTTGTTGGCACTGTTTCGAAGACCCAAAAGTAGGAAACGTGGTCTTTCGTTTTCGCTGGCTAACTTAACATTCCATAAAACTGTTGTACTTTCTGGAAGTGACGGGTAGTAATACATATCCCAACTTCTGAAAGATATATTTAAAGGATGGCGATTGTTAATTGTTTTAAACATCTGCAATTTGTAAGCGTCAGCAAGTTGAATGTGTGGTATTTTCCAAGAAATGTTTAAAATAGACAACTTAGTTTTTTCGGTTGATACATTAGATTTTAAAACTTGTTTATCATCTTTAGATCGCAAAAGAATCAATTCATGTTTAGAATTAACTATTATTTTATTAAAATCTTCAGCAAATCCAAGTAAGAATTTTAGTGGCATACAGAAATTGAAATAACCGTCTACAAGTGTAAGATCATCATTATTAAGTGGCGACCATCCTGCATTTACCAGATTATCACTTTCTGACTTATTCAGCGACACAAAGTTTTTTAATTCTGTTGCAATACCCAAATGACGTGTACGATCAATTTCTACACCATTGATTTCATATCGAATTTCGTCAAACAGATGTGCAATACAATTGTTTAAGAGACGTATAGATGTGGAAGCTGTTGAATCTTCCTTTGTTGCAAGCCCTTCAATGTATAGAAGACTTTCGCTTGGTAAAACATATAAATCTTGATTTTGAATTGTGATACGAATTTCATCATTATTTTTGAATGACTGTAGATATGATGTGTAGCTGTGATACTCCTTTTTTATAATTGAACTATCCAAATGTGGTTTTTGTAAAATATTAATAATATTACTCATTTTATAGAATTTTTCAGGCTCGATAGCTATATGATTAGCTCTATTTTTTTAATATAAATCCCAAATTTATTAAAAACTTTTTATTAACTTCACTAAGAGTGTTACTTAGTTCAGGCTTAATACCTTCAATTTTTCTTTTATACTTTTCTGATTGACTTTCACAGCGCGATGACTTTTCTGATTTGTATTTCGTTGTTGTTGATGCTAGAATGAAGTCGGACTTATTTTGCAACTCACTTTTATTAAATATAATCATTCTCTCATTGGCTTTAAATGTAATCTTATTGTTATTTTTTCACCGCGAAAGTTAATTAAATTTCCGTTTTGATCGACGACTTTCAAAACAAGACTATTAACTGATTTTGAATTCACGGGTAAATATATCACATTCGATGGCGCCTCTGTTATTTTATATCCTGGGCTAACGTTAAGTGAGAACTGATGTAAAATATGTGCAGACATGTTATTTATATATGATCCGCTTACAATATTACATTCAACGATTATTGTATTTATTTTTGTTATATCTATTGTTTTATCTGAGTAATGATCAATATCTGGTTCTAATACTCTTTCGCTAAAGCCCAATAAGGAGCCGATAGAGTTCTTTTTATTGAAATAAATGGAATCAGTTGTGCTTTTGATGAATGTTTGTAATGTATTATAATTTGCTTGTATGTCAAGGGTTCCTTTCTCATTCAGATTATGATATTTCTTTCTTAGTAATTCAGCTATATCAGCTAATTCATATGATCCAACAGGAATTTCTATTTCATGATTGCCAATATGAAATAAATTGTTTTCTACATCAACATTCGGAATTGAATGATATGTGTCAAAGCTTATTAAGCCACAAACATAATTTTCATTTAGTTCCATCGGTGGAAAATAGTTTGCAACAAGATATGAAGAGTTTCCGTTTAATGTGAGTGTTATTGACATTTTAAAGACTGATGAATGAATGAATTATTAATAACATCTGTTATGATTTTTATGATTCATTGCTTATATTAATCCAAGAGTTGTGTTCTGATGAAAATCCTAGCCATTTTACATAAACCTTATTCCTTTTTCGTTTTAAAACTTTTTCTACTAAATATGTGTCTGGAAATTTAGTTCTCATTAGCTCGGGCTCGTAAAAACCACCTTTAATTTCATGACCTTGATAGTCTTGTAATATATAAGTATTAGGGTTTGTATTTTTTATAGTTTTAATTTTAAATATTTCTGTAGTCCAATTTGGTGTGTAACCTTTTTCAAATGTATGCTTATATTTACTTATTCGAACATTATCATTCACTTTAAATTTTGGTTTTTTAAATATTTTTAAATTGTTGTAAACGGTATCCAATAACAATTTTTCTTTTGAAGAATTCACTTCATTAGGTGACATTTTTATTGTTCTGTGATATGTGTTATTATATTTGTCAACAAGGTCTTGATATATGGTTATCCATTTATATGAACCCCGATAGCTAAACTCTTTCCACATCATTCCTTTTAAAGTTCTATTAAATCGTTCTACTATGGATGCCTTTAGAACACTATATGTTGAGTAGTGATTAATTTTGTTTGATTGCATTAGTTGATGAAACTGATTATTGAAAAATTCTTTACCATCATCTGTTTGTAAATTTCTTGGTTTTCGATTGTTATTAGTGAAAATACTCCTCATAGCATACGCTACACTCAGTGCAGTTTTATTTTTTACTGCTGCAACCCAAGCTTTTTTTGAGAAGGTATCTATTACTGTTAGAAGATAACGATATCCATTATTATATAACGCATAATTCCCCATTTCAACCAAATCAGCTTGCCATAAATCATCAATTCCTTTCATTATAACTCGTCTTCTTTTAAAATTTTTTCGCGCTTGTTTGTGTAGTTCATTAACTATTTCTCTTTTATCCTCGTTCATTTTGTATATGATTATTTTTTCTATGTCATTCTCATATATATATATCTTATAAAGTTTTGTTTACTTAGCCGTCTTAATTTTAGGCCATTCAAGTTTTCGTTTTTTCACATCATCCACATTAGTGTTTTTATCAATCCGTTTAAAAATAAAATCATCAATTTTATTAAATCTTTCTTCTATATTTTTTATAAAGTCTTTATTTGAAGAGTATATTTGACCCTTCACAGCTTTTTCAATAAGTGCAACATCTTCATCAATATTTTTTTTTATGTTTTCTTGTAATATTTTTATATCACTCCTAATAATATTTAATTGTGAGTCATATTCATTTTTAAGTTCTTCTATGCTAATCCATTTAAAAATATAGGCTTCAATCTCATTTAGTCTATTTTCGACTTTATTGGAGAGGTTCATATTTATATCATGGAACTGATCCTTTATAATCTTTATAGTAGTATATATCTTTTCTATATCTTTTGTTATGTTATTGATTTCTAAATTATATTGGGATATCCTTAACTTCGAGTTATTTAGATTATGCTTAATTGAACTTTCACCAAATTTATTTATATAACTCATTTTTAATATATTATGTTAGCTTCTCTTAATTCTTCAATGATGGAAATTATTTCATTTCTGTGATTATTATGACCAGCACTTTCCGATGAAATAAGTAAACGCATTCTGTCAACTAATTCATTCGGGTCATCCCAATATATATAGCTAGGCTTACGATTGTCTACAGATTTTAGCGATAATCCACTACCTTTCGTAAAAACATTTGTTTTAGTATTAAATAAATTTTTTATTATGCGAACATATTTGAACGCTCGTGTACCTTTAATTTGAGCTTTTGATTGATATTGTCGTTTATGTGCATTTGTACTTATTAAAATTTCTTTATATTTTTTTAAATCATTTTTATTGTAATGTAGGGGTTTTGAATGAAATAATAATTCAAATAATCCTGGAGTCATTTTCCACGTTAAATTCCCTATTTGAATTGAGTTATCCACATTAAAATTTAGCACATTATTTGCATAGCGCCATTTTCCACTTTCATCTATGTTGAAACCATAAACTTTATCTATCGTTTTGTTAGTCAGGAGCAATTCTATATTTTCCGCTAGTGACGATTTTTTACTACCATTTAACGCTTCTTGATCATAAGCTACAGCATCGTCATAATTATCAGAGCTATTATCGGATGGTAGTGATGGAAGTTGTGAATCTGTTATGTCATCATCATTTGACTGAAAATCATCTGATTGATAATCATAAATTTTTTCGATTTTCTTATTTGAAGGTTTTGTTATATCTTTGAATGACTCGTGCAATAAATCATCTGATTGGTAATCAGCATTTTTTGTATTTAAAGGTTTCGTTAGAGATTTAAATGTATCATCTAATAAATTGTCTGATTGATAATCATCAATTTTTCTAATAATCTTTTTCAAAGGTTTTGTTATAGGTGTAAATGTATCTTCCAATAAATTAAGTCTCTCTACTTCATTTAATTTAATATTTTTTAGTTTTTCCTTTAAAATCGCCCTTGTATTAACAATATCTTTTAATATTTTATTATTACTCATATCGATCTGATTTATATCTGAAATCAATCGGGCTTATATCTGATGTCGAACTGCTTTATATCTGATTGTGAACTGTTTTATATGAACTGCTTTCTATCTGCTATCGACCTGTTTTTTATCTGATTATAAACTGTTATGTATATATTTGTTAACTACTCCATATATTATTGTGAACTGCTTTTCTAACTATTCATGAAGTGATTTATATATCTTCCTTACAGTTGTATGAATTCATCAAAACCTTTCCTATATCGCCCTTTATTAATCAAATCGTCCTTATTGACAACCATGAATCCATATTTATCTTTCCAACACTCACTACATATATCCGTAAATTCTTTAAATGACATATCTCCAATAATATGATCATTATATATATGACGCAAATTCATTTCGTCCTGTTTAAATATTATTATCATATTCGCATTATCCCGAATAAGATGTTTGGGAATTTTCGTATATGTTTGACATAAATAAAAACAATCTATATTCTTATGTCTACCCATGCAAAAGTAATCTCTTATAGCCCCCTGTTTCCCACATATAACATCATCAAAGATTATTATTGAATGAGGGATGGCTTCAGTCGGGCTTAGAACTTCCTCATTTTCCGCAAATGTAAAAATATTTATTCCGTTTATTGGGTCTATCAATTTCTTTAGATAACAATATTTTGGTTGATACAAAGATTTTGAATATATGTAAATGTTTTTGAAACTAAGACCGTTGGGACTTTCTATTAAACTAATCATAACATTAGTTTTACCACAATTTGAGGGACCCACAATTAATGCTCGTATTGAATTTGGTAAAAGTGTACTATGTTTAATTTTAGATTTCTTGTCTTGAGCTTCATCAGCATTTCTTATTACAATTTGCTTAGCTTGCTTTACTAGTCTCATTTTGATAACTAAATGGGTTTTGATATAAATTTCCTCTTATATAACAAAACCTAATCATTTAAATTTTTAGTGTCAATCATATTAAACGTATATTATAATATAATATTATATATATTATATAATTAAAAGAAAAAATGAGTATAAACTATAGCAAAGGAGTTAAAAATAATCAGTATAATTTTGGAAGTGGTTTTGTAAACAACTTAATAAATAAATTACCTGTTGAACTGCATTTACCTGGTTATCAGTTTTGCGGACCTGGAACAAAACTTGAAAAACGTTTAGCGAGGGGTGATAAAGGGATAAATTTGTTAGACGCAGCTTGTAGGGAACACGATATTGCATATTCACAAACAAACGATATTAACAAAAGACATAAAGCCGATCAAATATTAGTTGAAAAAGCTTGGAAACGAGTACAATCTAAAGATAGTGATTTCAAAGAACGAGCACACGCTTGGCTCGTAACAAACACTATGAAATCAAAAGTTAAGTTGGGGTTAGGTATGAATCATATCAAAACTCGTAAATCCAGAAAATCACAGAAGAAAAAATGTAAAAAGAGAAAAGCATGTGATAGAAAATTGTTTTCAACAACTGTTAAAAATACTCTAAAGCTCTTGAGAAACGAAAAACCAAACAATTTAAATGCCGCTGTTAAAATTGCGCGAAAAGCCGTTACTTCAAACTTTAAAGGGAAGAAGAGAGCTAATATTGCTATACCGAGAGTTATACCAATGCCGAAAATTGGTGGATTTCTTCCAATTATTCCAATCCTAACAGCTTTGTCAGCACTTGGAGGTTTGGCTACAGGTGGGTCAGCTATTATTAAGGCTGTTAATGATATAAAAAATGGAAAAGAACAACTAGCAGAGGCTACTCGACATAATAAACACATGGAATCAATTGCTATGGGAAGAGGTCTATATCTAAAACCATATAGATCTGGATATGGTCTGTACTATAAGCCAGCTCCAAAAAACTTTTAGATAAGCTACCCAATCGACCATTAACTGATATAGATTTGATGAAATATGGTAAACAACTAAGTAAATTTAGAGGAGTTTTTATGCGTGACCGTTTACCTAAAAAACCATTACTTCAAGAATGTGGTATTGTTAATTTAGATAATTTTCAGGGTCCTGGAACTCATTGGGTAGCTTATTATAAAAATCGCAACTATAAAGAGTATTTTGATAGCTTTGGAAACTTACAACCTCCAATTGAAGTAGTTAATTATTTAAAGAGACCTATTGAATATAATTATGAGCGAAAACAAAACTTTAATACATTTAATTGTGGTCACCTATGTCTAAATTTTTTATTCAATAAATATAATTTGAAATAAATAAAACACAAATAGTTATATTTTTATATTTAAACATAAATACATAATTAAAATTTTATTAAATTTTTTCTTTTTGTTTCATACTATAATCGTTTGAATTCAGTTGTAAAATATATAAATATTAATAAATAAATATTATATTATTATATTGATAAATATATAATAAATATTATACATATGTGGGAGGGGTTGTTATCGAAGCAGTCCACAAGTGTAACGGGACCCCTTTTCGATTCCCCTCCTTTCGTGTCTCAGTAGTTGATTGTTCAGTCCACCATTGGGATAGATCTACCAATCCCTGAGACACGCGCTAATATCAGCGTTTGCTCTGGACTTTAGTGATTTCTGGGAGTCAGATTGTAATTATCGACTTCCATTTTCATCACCGGTGTCCATAGTAATTGCTAGCATATGACATAGACTTAGGTGTCCACCCATATAGACTCGACAACTAATATGTATCGACCCGGTGGTTCTGAGTCTAACTCATGTGCTAACCAAAGCTAAAAAAAATAAAAATATAAAAAAATTAACAATCAATTTCCATTAACAAATTATCGTCAGCAGAATCATTTATAAATTGGTCTATACAACCAGGTGACCTTTGATTGTCTATATGATCGATTTCCATTAGAAAATCGTCATTGCTATCGTTTATAAATGATTCTTGATAATGCCCCCAAGCAAGGGTTTTTACACTATTATTGCACACGTATCTTTTGTTGTCTAAATAACTTAAAGATACCTTATTGATTAAAGACGTATATAAAACATGTAGTTTTGACTTAAAAGTATACATACTTCTGTAATATACTTTCTTATTATACAGACAGTTTTTGTAATCTAATAAACTTAAATTTCTAGATACATTACTTTTTATACCCTTTGCTTTCTTGACTTCATTCATATCTTCCATTTTGTATGAGTACATTTTCGCTCTCAACCCCACAAATTCCTTCATTACCCTACCATTATTTTCATCCTTCATCATGCCTAATATTTTTTTATTTTTTTGTGGAATACCAAATTTATTATTCGCTTCATAATCTGATGTATCAAACTTTCCATCAATATCGTTTATTATATCTTTATAAAAATCATCAGTTTCGATTGTGTATATGAACGAATCGGTATCCATATAATTCAGCTCTGCTTTGATATTATATTTTGGTAGTATATAACCATAATGAAAGTTGTACATCTTCCACTTTGAAAGTTCTAGTATTGTAAATCCTAAATAAATTGGTTTATTATAAAACGAATAACTTCTGTTTAGCTCCACAGCTATCATATTTTCCTCAAATATGCTGAATGAATGAAATTCTGGTTTGGCAATAAGGACACGAGCACCCATTTTCCTACCCACGCTTTCCCACTCATTAACAATTTTAACATTCTTACGCTTGTCAACGTTTTCCATTGTTTTACCGTATACGGCATTATTTAATAATTTGAAGAAATTTTTTTCAAACGTGTTTTGGGCGTTAGTTCTATGTAAATTATTTAATGAAATATATGGCTTTAACCAAGCTGATTGCTTAAATTTCAAAATTCGATGAATTTTTACTAACTTTAAACCATGTTTTAAACATTGTTGTAAATTTTTATAATATATTACATATCCATATTTATTGTTTAAATCAACAATTAATTTCTTTTCTTTAGAATTTGGAGGATTTTTATTTTCACTACAAAAAGGTAAATTATTATGAATATCATGAATTTGTAATGGATACAACAAATCAACTTCTAATATATATCCAGTAGCTGAGTCTTCTGGTATACTATCCAGACAAAAGTTTTCAATATCTGTTTCCCACTCAAAATTACCTTCTGGTAGCGCTTCAGACATTGCCCAACCATACAAATTATTTGCATCTAAATACATTAAATACTTAGATGGTAGATTCTCATTGTAATCATTCATGTATTTGTTGTTTGCAATAGAATGCCGTTGAGAGCACTGTACTATTCCTCCTCTAATCCCCTTTTGTATAAAATGAATCATTTCTATGTCTATCAACAACTCTAATTTAATATCTGTTATTTTTAACATCGCGTCCCAAGAAAGTCCTGGGGCTGTATAGTAATGACAGGGGTCTAATTTATAAATATTTTTGCTAATAAATCTAAAGTTTTCAAAAACATCTGTTAACAACAAAACATCAGTTTTCAAATACAATAATAAATAATCTTCTAAAGTTGAACAATCAAACGTGCTCCATACTTCTTTAGCATGGGCGTAATCTTCTTGAGAACAGTCTTCATCAGTTAATTTATTATAAAAGCTCTCTATATTCGGCAAAGAAGTTTCTTTAAGTTTTTCTATAGTATTTAAATAGCTGTATGGAAAGACACCTTTTCTAATAAGCAAATTAAATTTACTTTCGTTTTCCCCAAATATTGATTTTACTACTTTTAAATCTTGCTTAGCTAAATTTTCAACCAAATCATTTAAGCTTGCTGGTAAAAATCTATAGGAATCTAAAAATCGAATTTCAATGTTAGCACTATTCTCATCAGTTATAGTTTTAGAGAGAGATATATAAAGCTCTTTATTGAGTGGAATAATATTTATAGGGCCATCATTTATATTATTTAGCTCCTTCACAAATAAATGGCAGTCATAACCAGAAAAATTGTGGAAAATTACTGGAAAGAATTTTGGCACTTTGTAATTAAGATTACACAAACTATGTGCAGCGCCTCTATATTTCCCACTCATATGACAATGATCCCTAACTTTTGAATCATCTAAAATAACTTTAGAACAAATGTGACATATATTGGTCGAATGGTAGTCTAAATTTTCTTCTTCTGTTAGGGGTAGCATGGGTTTTACTATAGATAAATAATTATTACTTAAATATTTTACGTCTTTAATTAAACTCTCTATAAACAGTGTAGGTGAATCTAAACCTTTAAAGCTACATAGCTTATTTAAATTGTCGTTAAAAGTACATTTAATAAAATATGATATAGCATAGGGCACATGTCTATCAACTAATGTTGTTGAAGAAATATCACCACACGGAATGCAAGTTTGAATATTTTCAAATATGCATTCCGAATCTGCGTATATTACGAACGGTACATCTATACTATTACTATAATTACTAAATTGTATTGTAGACTTATCTGCTTGTGGTGTATATGCAATTTGTTTTTTACAATGTTGCCTATGAATTTCTAATTGTTGTTCATGGTGAAAATTCTGTAGACAATCATCACATAGGATAATGCTTCCATGATGAGCTGTCTGTTGAGCTCTAATGAATCTGAAAAAATTACAAAATGGATGTATGAATAAATAAAAAATAGTATAATAATGAAAACTAAAAAGAAATTTATAATTTTATTCGTAATCATAACACTTACCTTGATATATTTTTTATATAAACATAGTGTGAAACTATGTTTCCCTCAACTTTTTTCTGCATAAATAAAAGTTGGATATGTTTAGATTTTTTTCCTTTTGTTTTATAATAGGGTCCCACAATCAAGTCTTTTTCCATGTCATATCCAAAGACATTTACACTAATATTCGGATTATTAGTTTCAAAAATTTCTATATCTTTTATTTTTAGTGGGAAGCATAAGCCACTAAAATTTAAGCAAAAGCCGTTAAAGAAAATTTGTTGTTCATCAATGTTGACGCCATAACTGCTTGTTCTTTGAGAATTTCTATGGGTTGCTAAGGCTGATAGTATTGCCCATTTGAAGCAAAATTCATCATTGTTTTGTACATTTATGCATGCTTTTTTTAACTTTATTTTATTTGGGAGAGGAATGAAACTGGAACCCTTTAGTGGTTGGTATCTATTTAGGTTTATATGAAGTTTTAAAAGTTGAACTAGAGTCCAACCACTATCCCGCTCTTGAAAGTCTTCCATTTTTGTTAATATTCTTTGAATATTATAACCATATTCATCGGCAAACTCTTCTATATGGAAAATTTCCTTCATTTTCGTTTGAAAATGTTTCACCTCTATTGGGGTATTTGCTAAGTCATTTACATTGGGGCGAGCATATAATCCATATATCTCCATATTAAATTTAAGAGCATCATTAGCCTTTAAGAAGTTGTCAACTTCTCTCTTTAACGGTTCCTCAGCTTCCTTCATAAGCATCTCCGGTAGAAGACATTCTTCATTACTATTTTCATATTCTAGTGTTATAATCCTCTTTTTAAAAGCACTTTTTAGTAGCTTTACAACACTTTTTTTTGAGTTCGAAGCATGAGATCTTTCATGCTCCCTGAAATTTTCCTCACTTTGAAAAGCTCTTTGACATTCTGAGCATTCTAGCTTGGTTGCTATTCTTTCCATAATATCACAATTTTTTTGGAAATTCACTAAAGATGTTTAAAAAATTAATTTTTTTGTATAGTAAAATTACTTAACAGTCTATATCACAATGTCGATCAAATTCTTGTGTATTCGTAGTGATAAAAATTAATATTAAAATCAGTTTTACTAACCTGTTATGAATCAGAATTATAAAACACAAATTTAAAGTTTTTTCTTTTTAAAAAGTCTTACTAAAACACAAATATAATTTTTTTTCTTTTCTTTGGAAACAATCTTAATACATTGAATAATAAAAACCCACAAATTAAAAGTTTTATAAATCTTTTTACTTCGAATAATTTTACATAAACCTTACTATGTTGAATAATTTCACAGAACTAGAATTTTGTTCGAAAAAATAGCTGATTTTATACTTTTCTAGAGGCACTACTACATACACATATACTGTTAATCACCCTTGTTTAAACATTTTTCTTAGGTAACAAAAGCATCATAACACATTTATGCGCTCATAAAATATTGCATTTAAACATTGAAGTAGAAATAAATGTGTGTCCTTCAATAAAAATAGTTAATGCACCCACACACTACGACAAAAATAAGTGAAAGCAAGCATACGCATGTCTTTCGTTCTTAAGAAATTTTCCTGAAACGGATTTTAAAATTTTATTGCCTTTCCATACCCTTTTTTTGCTTAAGTAACAAACATACCATACCAGATTTATAGCCTCATAAATTATTGCATTTTAAAACATTGAAGTAGAAAAAAATGTGTGTCCTTCAATAAAAATAGTTAATGTACCCACACACTACGACAAAAAATAAGTGAAAGCAAGCATACGCATGTCTTTCGTTCTTAAGAAATTTTACTGAAACTGTGTCCTTCAATAAAAATAGTTAATGTACCCACACACTACGACAAAAAATAAGTGAAAGCAAGCATACGCATGTCTTTCGTTCTTAAGAAATTTTACTGAAACTGTGTCCTTCAATAAAAATAGTTAATGCACCCACACACTACGACAAAAAATAAGTGAAAGCAAGCATACGCATGTCTTTCGTTCTTAAGAAATTTTACTGAAACTGTGTCCTTCAATAAAAATAGTTAATGCACCCACACACTACGACAAAAATAAGTGGAAGCAAGCATACGCATGTCTTTCGTTCTTAAGAGTTTTTCCATACAAACAAATGTTTAAATTTTACTACCTTGTCATAGAAAGATTAAAAACAACAAATGAAATAAAATAGGAAATAATGCAGCATATTTTTGACCTTATTTCTTGCTCATGCATGTTTAACTTTTCAATTAATTTTGAATTGTTCTATACTTTTTCTTAAAATGCAAGCCTACGCATGTCTTAAAATGAAAAATAAAAATATAAAGCGAATAAAATGCAAGTCTACGCATGTGCAAAAATAAATACATAATCGAGATTCATTTCACATTACCACATATGTACATTTATTGTTTTATAATATACAGATTTACAAAATTACAAAACTAGTTTCGTTTATTAAAAAAATTAGCTGTAGTTTAGTTCGAATATTGCAGAACCATTTGGCGATTGTCGTCCTTTGTAAATAATTGTCCAAATTTTTTCATTCATATTGGCTAAGTAAGGATCCTCTCTGTTTAAATATTTAACCATTCTTTGAGGTAGATAAAACCATTTATTGTTCTCCAAATATGCTATGACTTTGGATCCATATTGTGTAACCTTCCACTCAAAATTTAAAATTTTTAATGGTTTATTTAAGGGAATATCATCAATTTTCGTGTACTCTGATTTTATTCCTTGGGCTATGTTAATTAACTGTTGATAGATCTAAAAGCAATCAAATAAAAACAATCATATAATATGTATAAATATTTGTATATTTTTTCTACAGCATCTATATAATAAATAAAAAATTTTTTATATATTATAAAACTGTATACTTACCATTTTGTTTGATGCGAAAATCTGCTTTAACTTTTGTTTAATGTGATTTCAAGTAACTGTGAAGAACAATAATAAACAAAAAAATCTGAACGTTCTTTTATATCAATTTGTGCTGGATAGTAAAACTCTTATTTTAGGTTTTAATAAAAACTACTCAAATGAGAATCTCATTGACATGGTGCGAAAAAATATCTCATTTGAATTTCTCTTTATTGTAAAAGCATACACATGGAAAAATATATGAATGCATGTGTAACAGAATTATCATATTTTTCTCATTATATGACTCAGTATCTCTATAAGTGTATTTTCCCCATACGTGTATTTTTTCCATAAGGAGGCCAAATCTAGTGGGATTCTAATTGGTGTGCCAGAATGCCCATACGTGTATGTTTTCCATAAGGAGGCCAAATCTAGTGGGATTCTAATTGGTGTGCCAGAATGCCCATACGTGTATTTGTTCCATAAGGAGGCCAAATCTAATTAGATTCTAATTGGTGTGCCAGAATGCCCATACGTGTATTTTTTCCATAAGGAGGCCAAATCTAATTAGATTCTAATTGGTGTACCAGAATGCCCATACGTGTATTTGTTCCATAAGGAGGCCAAATCTAATTAGATTCTAATTGGTGTGCCAGAATGCCCATACGTGTATTTTTTCCATAAGGAGGCCAAATCTAATTAGATTCTAATTGGTGTGCCAGAATGCCCACAAATATACTACTGTTATGGAAGCAAGCC